>VZQC01012607.1:708450-1215405 GCA_009823505.1 Rhizomys pruinosus
TCTTTCTTTCTTTCTTTCTTTCTTTCTTTCTTTCTTTCTTTCTTTCTTTCTTTCTTTCTTTCTCTTTCTTGATTATGACACTGGCTCCAGATGTAGGCTACAGGTATTCCAGCCTTTGTTCCCACTTGCTGGCATAGCACTGTGACCTCTAATACCTTACTTTCTCTGTGCCTTAGTTTTTATCCCTAACAAGAGCTCAGTACCATTACTTCTTTATGGGCTGCTGTCAGGTGGGTTAACCTACACAGGTGTCAGGAGCACTACCTGCCTGCAGAAGAGTTCTCACAAGTTCCTGTCACCAAAGATAAGCCAGAAGACTGAGGCAGGTTCTCATCATGTCCCATGGCCATTTTCAGAAATATGACTATGACTCTGTTGCTCTTTTACATTTTGTGAGTCCATCCATTCTACTCTGGCCTTGTTATTCAGCTATGAGGGACACTTAGGAATAACAGGTATTGTTTTGATGTGTATTTCAGAGAATGCCTTTTATTGTAGTTATCTTCTCCACTTGCTTAAGTGTGTGCACTGGCCATTGAATAACTGACAAGAAGTGTTTCTCGTGAGTAAACTGGAGTTGCTTCTCTGAGTCTTCTAGGAAAGAAAAAGAATGCTGGTGCTGGCAACATGGGTTCCTTCCCAGGAACTGGAGACTATCAGAGAGGGGTCTCTGAAGTCTGCACCAGGCAAGCCCAATTTATCAGTCAGCAGAATGACCCTTAACAGTTTGTGGCACTTTTTGAGGCTTCTCCATGAGCTCTATCACTTTTCTAAGAGTTTTATATGTCTTGTCTCATTTGACTCTCACAAAATCCCAAGGTTTGTGATAACTTTTTCTAACCTGTTTTATTTATAGGTGAGGAAACAGGCACAGAGAAGGCGAGTGACTACCCCACAGCCATAGAGCTGTCGTAGCAGGGCCAGGCTCCAGGTCTGTAATTTTAATTGCCTTAGGATGTGACCTGTGGCTGTTGAGAAGCTGGAACCCAGAGAAAACAGAGCTACAAGGTCATCAAGAGAGAACTCATACATGAAGCATAGTAGAGGCAGATAGACTTGCAAGGAAACAGATTTCCCACAGATTCAGGTTCGATGGACTCAGACCCTGAAACAAGCCGTAGCCAAGGAGCATGGAACGAGGATCCCAGGCCATGGTCTGCCAGCGAGCTTGGTCTCCTAAGGTGGCAAAGCTTTTCTGAAAATGACGTCCCCATGGCTAATCATGAGGCACCTTGATGTCAAGGCCTTCCTCTCCAGTGGAGAGTGTAGTTAGTGTTTGAGAGTGGTGACGAGGTCGCTGAGATGTCCACATCCTGGGAAAGGTGACTTGCCCACAATAAGAAAGACAAAAGTCCATTTTTAGAGTGTTCTAGAAACATTGGCAATGGGATATAAATCTAGCAGTTTAATTTAGTGTTTCCTGACTGAAATTTTACCACACACCGGATCTCCCTGCCAGGTACCATGTGATAGGGCATGTGGATAGGAAAGGGCTCAACCAGACAACATTGCCTGGCTTTGAAAGTAAGTTTAGAACCAGGCAGAAAAAGGTCAACTTTGTCAAGACATTTTTTTTTAACTTATTGTGACAGAGTTGATAAAAGTCTTTATAGTTGTGTTTAAACTGAAAACCCTCCTGTGTGTATACCTACCTTAACCCTCATCCTGACCCAAAGTGACTGTGGTTTCAATTCTGTTATATGTACCAAGCAATAAAGGCACCAGTAGTGAAAGGAAGGAGGAGGTAGAGAGCTCGATACTCAGGGTGCTCCAGAAATCTCTTTTAGCTCTTGTTTCTGAGATCATGAAGAAGAGAAATGTAATTTCCTAAAGTTAGAGTTTACTTCCAAGAGAGCCCAGTTGAGCTTTCTCCATGACATATGAGGACTTTGTTAAGTCTCAGATACCCAGAATGGTTTGGCCGGCCTAGTGATGACTAAACTAACTAGACTCCCAATTTCTAAACACAAACTGCCACACTTCAGTTTTCCATGTTCCCTAATGGGTGGGAAATAAATTTGGACACTTTGTCCTCCAACTATTGAACAGAAAAATCTTCAAGGGCAGCGTGAAATCTAAAATATGCAGGAGTGTGTGCACACAGAGACATACACATACACACACACAGATGATATGGAGAAGGAGTAGTTCCTCATTTCCAGAAACCAATTCTTTCAAAGAAAAGATAAGCCACAAAGACTGAGGAAGTCTTCTGGTCCTCTTGGAGCTGGAACTTGGGACCCCTCATCATGTTAACAACTGATTAAGTCAGGATGCCTATTTAACTTATGAGCAATATAGCTAGCGCTAGTTCATAGAGACACGGTTGTTGGCATGTGCACAGACAGCTCCCCAGATGGACTAATCTTCTCCTTATTAATTTGCTGCATGTTGCTTCTCATTTCGCATAGTAATTCTGAACGCGTTACAAATGATTATATGCTCTGCATCTTGACGCCACTGCCACTGATGTTTTGAAAGAAGGAAAACAAAATATTGACTGTCCACTGTAATGGGCTTTTCTGGCATACATTTCTGTGCTGGATTTTAGACCACGTGTGCAACCCTTAGCATTGCTCCACCCCGGAGCTCTCCCTGCTCTTGAGCTTTAGGAAATGCAAATCTAGATGGTTTGTATTTGGGCTTTGGAGCCAAGGAAAGAGGTAGTGGCTTGGCAGGATCAGAACTCACAGTTCCAAATCCTTGGGCTCTGCTAGCATCCCATTATCTAGAGAAACACACAGAAGACTGGCTGTTGAATCCCCTTTTCAGTTATTTTTACATGTGGGGACTGAGTCACCCAGAGTGCTTGTTAAACACTTGTCAGATTCTAATCCCAGAGCTCCTCATTCTGCAAGGCTAGACTGGGACCAGAGAATTGGGTATTTTTATTTTTATTTTATTTTTTTTTAATTAGTTTTTATTGATGCTTTGTGCATTTCATACATTTTTCCAAAGCTCTCAGAGATACTGCTGCTGGTATCTGGAGACCAATTCAAGAATCACTGCACTAGTTAAAGGGGAAAAGAGTATGGGTAGGTCAACCTACAAATGAACACTGCTTCCCATCTTTGGGGTATTTCTATTTCATGTCTTTGTCCTTATCCCTTCCCCGCATGTACTTAATCCCAGTTCAGAAACTATTTCTTAGATGTTGGGGCCCAATGGAATATATACAGCTTTATTAAATAAATTGAATGTATACTATGGTACTTGATATGGACTTTTTGCAAATTGTGAGCAGTTACGCTGAACAAATATATTTTCCCTTAGTTCAGATTTTATACACAGGCCAGATCCTTGTTTCTAATGAACCACTTGCAAGAAAACACAGCCAAGTACAGTGTTGCAGAAGCATCCTTACACTTCTTCACATGGAGTGCATGACTCAAGTTGTGTTCCAGGTCACACTTGGTCATTCACATTCTTCAGACCCTGCCTGCCATTCACTACAGCAGTTGGTGTGGGATCATTTTCAGGACAGAAGAATGATTTTTCTGAAGGAAAATTACTTTCTTCATATAGGGAGATCAAAAGCTAATAGCAGCTCACACTTAAATATATAATAAAAGTAAAAGCTGTGTTTACAGTGTGTGTGTGTTGGATTTATTAGTTATAAAATTAGCTTTTACAATTCAATGCTACTAACATCACCAAGCATTGTTGCTTTTAAGAAGGCAAATGTCTGTCTAGGAGCTCCTGATGTGGTGGCCTACCAAGTTGTAAATGAGGCTAAGGAAAAGGCCTATGGAATTTTATGTCATGTCATGTAAATAGGGTTGTTTTGGTTAATGGGGGACATAACGTGTAGAGTGCCATAGTATTTTTGTTAATGCTTAATATGTTTCTTCAAATACTCTACTCTCTTGTCACATTTGAAAAAGTAAGATACTAGTAGCGTTTTTTTTGTTTTTTTTTCCTAGAAACAATATTAGCTGAAATTGAGAGAAAAGACAATGCTAAAAAGGAGGGTGGTAGAGG
Organism: Rhizomys pruinosus; assembly: GCA_009823505.1. Classification (NCBI taxonomy): domain Eukaryota; kingdom Metazoa; phylum Chordata; class Mammalia; order Rodentia; family Spalacidae; genus Rhizomys; species Rhizomys pruinosus. The sequence goes on from VZQC01012607.1 coordinate 712,432, forward strand.
TTTGTTCACTAGCTGGACAGTCTAGGCATGCTGGCTGTTTTAAAGTGATCATGACCCATGCTAGTCAGTATCCTTGGCTCTCGGGAAGAAGTTCATCAGCACCAGTTAGGTCAATGTAACCAACAGGAGTCAGATTCCTAGCTACTTCCCCCTTGCCTTCCCAAACCAAACAGCTAACAACTGTTAACTCACAGTGGAAAGAACAGCCCAAGTTCCATGAAACATTAATTTTGCTGATCAGCATGTTATAAAGTTGGGCCATATCCATGGAGGGTTCTTTCCAGGGTAAATACTCCATCTACCTACATGTATGTATGTATTTTTTAATCTGTTAGCATTGTAAACATATGGCTTACTCAAAATGTAGCCATTTTATTTTAACTGCCTTATACACCAGGCTTGATATTAGAACAGGCAAAACATAATGCTACCAGGAGCACTGGCTTAACTGAGGCAAGGCCTGAGGTCTTTTGCTGCAGTTCAAAAGGTGGTTGCCTTGTTGTCTAGAGACTGTGGCCATTTCAATGAATAGGGGACAATTTCACTGATTTGTTCCAAGAGATACTTGAAATTCTCACTCAGAGTTGAGATATTATTGATAGACTTGGTATAGTTAATAAAACAACTTCACAGATACATCCAATGGCCATAGAGGCTTACAGATGTGGTGAAAAGCATAAGACAAAATCAAAGATGTGACTTGTTTCCAAGCTTCTTAATGATTAAACAGGTTTAACTGAGCGCCCATTTAGTGCAGTACAAACTGGCTACTCCTGTTAAACTCCATGTTGGAGTAGGTGCCTCCATTTTGCTATTGTTTCCTTGACCTCATATGTCCTCTCTTTCACAGCTATAGTATGAATGTAGGTGACATTCTATGTTGTATATAAAATGCTATACATTTTGTTTTGATTTTATGTACTAATGAAAACTTTACATTTGCCAAACTTTTTCAACTTCAGGTAATTCGGATCTTCCACGTGCTTCTCACCTCTTGTTTTACCCAGCTCTTTCAAAAGCATTTTGGTCTTTGTCAGCTATGAAAATTGTTTAAGCTTGAAGTGTACTAATTCCATGACTGGGCTGTCATGGCTGGTGGTGAGGTTTGCTCAAAGATTAGAGTGCTTTGCAAATGCACTGGACAGGTTAGCCCTTCATCTCAGTCAGTCTGCTCTTCCATATACATGACACAAGTCAGTGTTTGTTATGACTTTCCTGATCCTTATTTATAAGACAATACATAAAGAAGCCATGTGTTTGTGTGTGTGTTTGAAATAGAAATGATACATTGCACAGATAGAGTTCACCACATTCTGGGATGGTTGGTCAGTGCTCTCATAGGGAGTCTGAAGAGCGGGAACAGATGCTTTTCTCCTTAATGGCTCTTTCTCTAATTTAAAATCCTTCCGTTTATTTCCCTAAGATTTAGTGATAACTTTAAACACTTTAACTAAATTACCCAGCGGCTTGGCAGCCATCATGGAGGGAAATCTTTTTAGAAGTCATAGCAATCTGTTAGATCATGGGTACTATGATACAAAATCTGCATGTGCCACATACAAAAATTAAATCAGTGCAATGGATACGAGTGCATACACTGCAAATGGCATTGCTTCCAAACCGAAGGGACACGACCTGTCTCCAAATATTGAGTTTCTGCAGATTTTCAGTCATTGACTTTCTAAATTTGAGCCAATTTATTCTCATTATTCCTAAGTAAACCTACTTTGATTTTTTTAACAGTTATTTTATAATCAAATAGAGCCAGCAAGCCTGATTCATGGATCCTGATGTTGCTAGGATACATGGTTTGGTATCTGATGAAAGTATATCACTTCAAAGGGGAGAAGTTTCAAGTGTCCTAGAAAATGACCTTCCTGTATTTTACCAAAGGAGACAGGCCCAATCCCAGAGCTTCTCTGAAGCTCAGAGACTGCAGGATTGGCCTTACCAAGCTTTGAAATAAGCTTCCTGTCTGGAGGACTGTTCAATTGCTACCACTAGTCAAGTTGGTCTTAAAGCAAGGAACACATGTATTTATAATAAAACACATTTTCATATTTGGTTTACAGTGAAGAGAAAAAAACCCAGAACCCCCAGATTTTATGTACTTTAAAAATATATTTAAAAACATTAAAAATTCTATATTTAAAACATATATTATATGTTAATTGGTACACTTAAATAGAACTTGTATTTACAATAGGCTTCTGATGTGGTTAAATTTTAATGCCAATTTTTTTCAATAACATAATTATATAAATATACTAAAATACAATAAATATTTTTTTCTTGTTTTACATGGTGAATGATATCTTTACCATAGCGAGAACAAGGCCACAGACATTTACTTACAGTTTCAATGAAAATCACTATAAAAAAGCAACAGGCCTTCTGCCATGCATGAAACATTTCTGCCACAAAGAGACCACAGCGAGACTTTAAAAACAAAACGAAACAGAACAGAACAGAACCAGAACGAACAGAAACAAAGAAGAGATTTTAACAAACAAATCTTAAGTGAACATAAACCACCAAGCATATGACTGTGATGTATCTTATTGGCTAAAAGAGAGAGCCACTGAGCACACAATTGCTGAATGTCTCCTATGAAACCATTTATGGGGTCAGGCCCCTGCAATACTGTATGATTGTGATGGGATTTCTTTCATTTGTTTGTTTGTTTGTTTGATAAATGCTGTCTCTCAAAATGAGGCTGCAAAAAGTTAACAAATAGCAGGTTATTCCAAGCATTCCTTAATAGGTTAGAAACAATGACAAAGATTAATATTGTCAAACGCCACAAAAAACAACCTATGCTACATAAAGTCTTTCTTTTAGAGACAGATAATCAGTGGTACTCTGAAAGACAGGCTAGTTCTAAAGACTGAAGAAAACGAAACTGTTTGCTGATGGTATCCTCACTCCCTGAGTCACAGTGATCATCTACTTTTGCTCGTTCTCCCCCCTCCTAAGATGCTGTAATTGCTTGCTGCTTTTTCTGATGTTCAAGAACCTGGCCCAGTTAGTAAACGGTAACATTTTCATGCTTAGAAGTATGCTGACTGGGGAAATGGGCTTAACACTAATTTTCACTGGGTCCATTTTCCCCAGGAATAATATTCAGTCTACTAACTTGACTCTTCCTAACCCCCATATGGCAGAAGTACAGCGGAAGCCTTGCCATGAACAGACAGAATGGTCAGGAGATTGCTGTAGTCTTTGCTTGGAGCAAAACTTTCTCCTGTGTTCATGCTGCTTCCACAGAGCAGGCACCTTCTCGTCTTGTCTCTGGACAAGATTTCTAGGTTTTTCAAGCCCTGATCATTCAGCCTGAGCTTGGGTGCCTTTGCCTGCTCTTTTTCTTTCCATCAAAAATTCTCAAAAGATAAAACCCAGGCTCCCTGAATTCTAGTTTCAAAACAAATAAGTATCCTTGTAGCAAATATCTTCTGTCACTTTGCATCAATCTCATGATCACAAATGCCACATTTGGATGCAGACCTGCTTCAGGTTAATCTAACGTCATGCACAATTATTCTGGAAGGGGATGGAGGGCAGACATGGGCTTGAGTGTGGTCCTCCAATTGAGAACCTCTTGAGTACTGTTAGGTTATGTAGGCACTTAAAGCACGAGGTCCAAGCAACTTGACACGTCATTCCAGAGCCTCCTCTGAAGGAGCTTCTGAGGCCTTTCCTATAGGAATGTCTCAAATACCATTCCCCACCTCCACCAAGACCTCAGGGTGGCCACTCAGAAATTCCACCTGCACTGCCAATAAATGGTATGTCAACTCTCATAGCCTCCACAGGGCCATCCGGTCGCATTCCATTGGCATCGTGGATTCTGCTCTGATCTAAGTATCTCTGGGTTACATGCAGAACAATAATGCTTAGTTGCAAAACACTGTTAAGCCTTATGATGTTTTACCCAAATGTTTACCCCTCATTTTTTTTTAAAGAATATTTTTGGGTTCTTTCTTGTTCTCTTTGTCTTTAGTAAAAAAAAAAAAAATTACTGTTTTATTCGTGAGTTCCACAACGTGACACACTTCGTTCATCTGTTCACAGTGTGATAAAATGTTTCAGAGCGCGCAACTGAATTTTCTTACTTAAGATAAAACAAAAAGAAGGGACCGGAAGGGGAGGAGGGAAGGAAAGAATGTGCTCTGAGCAAATGCAGGTCTTTCCAATAAAAGCAGCTTTCCCTGACCCATGCCCGCAGGGGGACCAGGGAGATATATCATGGGCAGTGTGCAGTGTGAGCAGTTTATTCAGTTGCCTTAATTTTTATTCACTTTCCAGTCATCTGATTGATATTGCAAACATCTTTACAACATACAAATGTATCGTTTTTATCAACCAGAATATCTATTGAAGAAATTCTTTCTCCATCCCTACTCCCGATGGAAACTAAAAAACAAAACAAACAAACAAACAAAATAAAACACAAAACAAACAGAAATATACCCCTCCCATCCCCATCCCCTAAGCCAGTAAAGCAAAGACAACAGCACCTTGACATTGTTTTAATTTTAACGCTATCAGAAGTTAAAAGCAGTAAAACAGTGTACTAACAAGAACGAAGCTACTTACTGTCTAAAATGTAAACGGAATGTTTTGGTTCAAATTTTTGTTTTTGTTTTTTTGTTTTTATGTCTGTTTTCTGAAAGAGGACAGTTTCTTATCAATTCACAATTAAAGCAGCATGCAATTTATTATTATTTTTTTTTTTTAACTTTTTGTTTTCAATTCTTGGCAACGGCAACAAACCACAACATTATTGAGGAATGTAATGCAGACTTTTAAAGTTGTGCGCAAATGACTCTTTCCTTTCTGGTCATGGATATGTCCAATAAATAGATTGTAGAACCACTGTACTGTATAAACTTCATTTATACATGCAGTTCATAAAATTATTTTTTCTTAACTGAATAATTTACCCTGTTATGTATATATACAAATAGATAATTTTTGTCTCAATATAATCTATACAACATAAATCCACTATCTTCCTCTTTTAATGGTCAGTGTACATACACAGGAAGTGTCTATCCTTATGAATCGCCAGCCAATCCTCTTTTTGCTATCCATAGTGAGGGCCCGCACGTACGACTGGGTAGTTCGGCATTGCGAGTTCCAGTGCCTTTTGTCTATGCCCCTGCAGCCTTCTTTCGTGTAACCCATGGGATTACACTTGGTCTCGTAGAAGTATTGCTTCAGTTGGCCTTTGGATACAGGGACTTTCTCCAGGACTGTGACTGTGCCGCCCGACATGTCCACCGCAGTCTTTTTATCTGCCGCTGTGACCCACTCGCTAATACTGTCACACACGCTCAGCTCCCCACGGCGGGCGGGGTCAGAGTGGCGCCGGACCCTCATAGACATGTTTGCAGCATCCAGGTAATTTTTGTATTCCTCAAGCAGAAAGAGCAGAGGAGGCTCCAAAGGCACTTGACTGCTGAGCATCACCCGGGAAGTATACAAGTCCGCGTCCTTATTGTTTTCTTCGTTGGGCCGAACTTTCTGGTCCTCATCCAACAGCTCTTCGATCACGTGTTCAAAAGTGTCAGCCAATGATGTCGTGAGACCTCTTGAACCTGCCTTGGGCCCATTCACAGTCTCCAGAGTCCCATGGGTCCGCACACCTGGGTAGGCCAAGCTGCCTTGTCCGCGGACGTTTGCTTCTTTCATGGGCGCAGCCTTCATGCAACCGAAGTATGAAATAACCATAGTTAGGAAAAGGATGGTCATCACTCTTCTCACCTGGTGGAACTGGAGGGAGAGAGCAGAGAAAGACACAAAACTGGTTAGGGCTCGCTTTCCCAGGATACAATGTGGCCCATCTGATAGTAATTCCAGGCCATTCTGCAGGGTCAAGGATTTTTTTTATGTCTCAGTGATCAACTCCAGCTGCAAGAGACACCAATCAATGTCAGCAGTGTGCTATATGTGGCTTAATATAAACCAGAGAGACATGCAGTGTTTTCCTCAAGATTTAGCATATAAACCTAAGATTAAATGGTTTCTAAGCAAGTGAAAAAATTGTGCCTTGACTTCTATTTCCTCCCACTTAAGCAGCTTTGCGAGTTTAATTCTTAATGATCTCTGCTCGCTCCGTCACAAGAAACAATCACAAGTGTTACAAAGCAGCACTTGCAAGTGTAATAGTAATCTTCAAGTTAGCAGCACAGTCCGTGGTAGGAATGTGTGAGAAAAACAGTAGTGGCCTGAGGGCGGGATAGGTCTCGCTATGTGGTGTCTAGGCATGAACAGTACAATCAAACAGTAGAGAGCTGTTAGGAGCCTTTACACTGTCATTTTTGTCCCACAGACATAATCTCGTTGGACCACCTTGTTTTCAGATAAGGAAGCTAAAGGCCACACAGGACTTGCTGGGTGTCGTGAAGAAAGATTATATTAGAACTTGGAGATTCCAACTCCAATGTTCTATTACATCTGGGTGGTCATGCCCGAGAATGTTTTGCTTATTTCCAAACAGAAATCATTTTCTATAGGTTCAGTCTAATGATGTGTATATGCCTGGGGCAGATAGGAAAAAAAAATGTGTCTGGTTAACAGAAGGCTAGAAATGTCAGCATTAAAGGGCATTTAAGTCAATTTGAAATGCCTCTCACCTGCAGACTCCACACTAATCTCTATCAGCTCTCTGAAGGCAGTGGCCCTTTTGGCTTTTTTTTTTTTGCTAATATACTGATGTAGCCAACAAAGCACAATTTCTCTTTTTATTGAAATTGTGATCCTGTGTGTGTGTGTGGTGTGTGTGTGTGTGTGTGTGTGTGTGTGTGTGTGTTTGAAACTCTGAGTTTATCATATCTTTAAAAAGCTGAGCAGTATTTTGCACATTCTGGACTAGGCAGTTAGTGCTTCTTTCTGTGATTTTGAAGATTCCTAGAAAGTCTCTTAACACCACAAAATGTAATGACTTTCTGTTTGTCACAGAATCCCTCTACTCAAAACTTGGCATTACATCTACAAGCATGCTCTACAAACCCAGTTAGAATGGATTAACAAGCAAAATGAAAACATACCTATGAACCAAACCAAGGTTACGTCAGGTGGTGGAAGACTTCAGAACTACTTACCTGAAGCATTCTGCCCCTTAGTGGTAAAGAGTACTATCCCCCCTAGCTCTGACACTCTAACTTTATTTTTAACATCTCAGTTCTGGAACATGGACTTATAAAAAGACATACACACGTGCCAATCATTATGCTGTGCAAATCCACAGTTAAAGGACCGTGTTTCTGTCCATGAAGTGTTGCTGAACCCCAAAACAACCTACCTCCAGTTAATAAAGCACAGTGCAGAAATGGCTGAAAACTCTACTCCAGGAAATCAAATGTTTCTATTATCTGCTTTTGAGAGAAACAACATATTCTACCAAGTGGCTTTCTTTCATCCCCAAATACAAATTTCCTCATAGATTCACCTTTGCATGATGTTCAGAAATGATTGAACTGGAGGGGTGGCTGAGGACTGGTGGTATGCAGTATCCTAAACAGGCAACAGAGAGCTTGCACAGCATGAGCAGTAGAAATTCTCACTAAAGTGGGTCACCATGGCCCTTTGCAAGCCCACAGCTGTGTCAGCATTATCTTGATGCTGGTTTCCCTCAGGAGGCTAGTGGCCACAGCAACTTCAGGTTCATTATCCGCGCAGTCTCCACACACCAGCCAGGGCAGAGCTACTCCACAGAGCTATTCCACAGAGCTATTCCAGCCCCATCAGACAGGAAGAAATGCAAGTGAGACAATATTCTCCACTCATAATCCAAGCAATGGTTCAAGCTAGTCTCCTAGAAAGAGAAGACTTAACTTCCTGCTCCTTGCCAAGGAGACTGGAAGTCCTGCCTGAAGCATTGCCCCCTGTTATGCACAACAGCTCTGTTGTCTGGTAACTATCTCACCCTCAGCTAGGGTATACGAGCCACTTCTGCATGCTTTTTCCAGGTTCATGGTAATGAGTGACCTGCGTGGTTATCACAAGGATTCTGTCTAGACCTGGTGAGCAGTGAAGGTTGTCCTTCCCCTCTAAAAGCCTGGAGTGGCAGGGGAGAAGGGTAGGGTCCAAGGACCAGCCATTCCTGCTTCATAGTGTTTTCCACCATCCACTGTCTCCTCTGGTAAGGAGACTGTAGGGCCACATGAGGAAGGACCTGGCCCTGCCAGATGGAAGAAAGTATTCTTGAACACTGTAATACAGGGGAAGGTGCCTTAGAACACCCATGAGATCACACACTAGGAGCCTAAGGGGCTGATTCCACGAGTGTTTTTTTTAGTCACTTACCTGGTAACACTCAAGACCACAGAAGGAGTGAGCATGTACATATGGGGCTACCACTGGATGGAAATGGTAACTGATTCTAAAGGGATTGTTCTGTTTTTCAAGAGTATTGAGTGTGCGGGTATCTAGAGCCTGGCTTTTGATTCTCTCAGTGGGTCCTCCACATGCTTCTGTACAGAAGACTTACACTCCCTTTGACGATAGTTTTAACATTGGGGATGTACCAAGAAAGCTTTGATTAAAAGTAAAATATGAAGAGAGGGTAATGCAAGATGAATAGGATCAAAACACATTATACACACATATGTTAAAAAATGTGTTCTGTGGTTGGGGAGATGGCTCAGCAGTTAAGAGCACTGACTCCTCTTGCAGAGGACCCAGATTCAATTCCCAGCACCCACATGGCGTCTAAGAACCGTCTTTAAGCCAGGTGTGGTGTCGCACGCCTTTAGTCTTAGCACTTAGGAGGCAGAGGCAGGCAGATCTCTGTGAGTTCAAGGCAGCCTGGTCTACAGAGTGAGTTCCAGGCCAGCTGCAGATATAGGGAGACCCTGTCTCAAAATAAAATATAAAAATGTGTTCTAGAAAAAAGGCAATGTTGAATCTAAGAGAAGCATATTACATATGAAGACCATAAAAATACAATCAATTTTGACCTGCCCCCAAATATCAGGGCTTTTAAAATAGATAAATATTAAAAATAATGAAAACCTTAAAATTTTAAGAAGTATGTTAATTAAAACCAATTGAATAGAATGAAATTTAGTGAAAAATTTAATCATGTATCAAATATAAGTCACATTTGGATTAGGCAGTTAGTGCTTCTTTCTGTGCATTTGACGTTTCCTTTATGCAATATTTTTAACATTTTCTGTATTTTATTTTATGCATATATTTATAACAAAGGTTTGGAGTGGGATAGCACATTCCTAAATCATTCAGAAGTAGCCTTTGAAGAAAACTAACCAATAAGCAAGTGCAAGTTATTATTTATCTATTTATTTTAAAACTTTATTATTTTTATTTATTTTATTTTATTTTATTTATTCTTGTATGTGTATAAATGTACTGTCTGCATGTAGGTCTGTGCACCCATGTCATGCAATGCCGCATGTAGTTAAAGACAGTTCTCAGGCGCCATGTGGGTGCTGGGGATCAAACCCGGGTCCTCTGCAAGAGCAGTCAGCACTCTTATCTGCTGAGCCATCTCCAGCCCCACGATGATTTTCACAAAAGTTCTACTTTTCACAGCTTTGAAGGACTATCTACTTTTCTGGCTAATAGTTTCTGAATATTCTGAACCAGGAGGCAGATACAACTCTGAATGCAGTTTTCACAGTAGGAGACAGAAGGACTGTCACTTTCACAAGAAACAAGGATTCTAGAGTCACCTAGCTATGGACTTCTACTGTTGACTTCTGATTGAGAATGCATTTTCCAAAGGGTCTGGAAGAGCAGTGTCCAAGGACCTTTTGGAAGGGCCACAGTTGATGTTGAAGGTGTGGAACAGGGCCATTGCTAACTGGACTAGAATTATTTATTTTTTCTTTTGTGTATTGGAGTTCTATATAACAATTTGTTAGGGGAAAAACTGATATATAATACATTTTAGGTCGTATAACACTAATTTAGAAGTTAGTAGACAAGTGTTTATCCTTCTGATTTTGTTTCCCATGCACCTGAAGGACTCAGGAGTCATCACGGAAGAAGACAGAGGTGGTGAGTGAATACGTTGTGTTTTTTGGACACAACACAATTTGCACATATGAACACTCAGGTTGAGGCAGCGTGCACAAGACCTGTGAGGCTCAAGCCAGACAAAATCCCAGCATGAGGGGACAGGTGGGCAAGAAATCCCATCCCTAGCTGTGGAGCTACTGGCAACTAATAGATGCTGGCAGAGGGAGAGTCATCTATCTATCTATCTATCTATCTATCTATCTATCTATCTATCTCTATCTATTATCTATCTATCTATCATCTATCTATCTATCAATCATGTATCTATCTATCATCTATCTATCATCTATTTATCTATCAATCATCTATCTGCTATCATCTATCTATCTATCATCTATTTATTTTAAATATATTTTTAAATTTTATTTATTTCTTTTATGTGTATGAATGTACTGTCTGCATGCAGGTCTGTGCACCCATGTCATGCAATGCCTTGGAAGTCAGAAGACGGCGTTGGATTCCCCTGGAACTGGAGTCAAAGACGGTTCTCAGCTGCCATGTGGGTGCTGGGAATTGAACCCAGGTCCTCTGCAAGAGCAGTCGGCCCTCTTAACTGCTGGGCCATCTGGAGAGATTTTGTTGTTATTTTTAAATGTGTGTGTGTGTGTGTGTGTGTGTGTGTGTGTGTTGGTGTGAATATGAGTGTAGTGTTGGAGTAACAGGCTGCTGTGAGCCGAGCTACCTGACATGGGTGCTGGGAATCAAACTAGAGCCCCTGGAAGAGTACCATGTGCTCTTTTTTTTTAAATTTTATTTATTTCTGTATGTGTATGAATGTACTGTCTGCATGCAGGTTCGTGCACCCATGTCGTGCAATGCCTCGGAGGTCAGAAGAGGGTGTCGGATTCCCCTGGAACTGGAGTTCTCCTGGAATTGGAGCCTCGGACGGTTCTTGGCTGCCATGTGGTTGCTGAGTCACCTCTCTAGCCCTGTAAGTTCATTACTTAAAATTTTGTTTATCATTATTATTATTATTATTATTATTATTATTATTATTGGTCTTTTTGAGACAGGGTCTCCCTTTAGTCCTAGCTGGCCTGGAGCTCACTATGTAGACCAGGCTGGTCTTGAAACTCACAGAGCTCAGACTGCCTCTGCCTCCTGAGTGCTGGGATCAAAGGCATGCGCTGCTAGGCCCAGCTTGCTTGCTTATTTATTTATTTATTTATTTATTTATTTATTTATTATATACGAGTGTTTTGTCTGCATGTATGTAAGAGCACCATGTGCATGCAATGCCCACAGAGGCTGGAAGAGGGCTCTGAATGACTGAGCCATCTCTCCAGCCCCAAGTTCATTATTTAAGATGTATAAAATGGAAATATTGGTATTTTTAGGACTCAATATGATTTCTAGGTTGTAAAAACAAAAAAGGTCAAATGAAAATCAACAGATGAGAATTTCTAAACTTGAACTCAACAAAGTTTTAAATATTTTATATACTTGTCCATTTATGAATTGTCTTATAGTTACCTTGCATGAGGAGAGTTGATGCTGGGCTAGAAGGGACTTAAAAAATATGGAAAATAATTTTCTTACATCTCTTCTGCTTTGCCTAAATGTGCAAGAAACTGGGTATAGTATAGTTATGACATGTCTGTTGGAAGGCAGAAATCAAAGATATGCAATCCAACACTGACTGTGAAAAGCTGTCAATTGAAGAAACCTCTGGAAAATGTGCTTTAGTGGATTATTTAGAGATTAATGTAACAGAGAGTCGTTTTAGGACATTTAATTGAAAGTTTCCGAGAAACTTTCTAACTTGAAGCAACGGTCTAATTCAGTAGACTAACATGGAGAGAAAACTCATACATTTTTTGAATGAGCTTCACAAGCCTACATTATATGGAAAGACTAGTTGAATTTTATTACATTGATCTGACTTTCCAATGGATCAACTAATGGAGATTTGGGTCACTGTTAGTAGCAATAATAGTAGCAAGACTTGGAATTTTCTTCTGGTCTCCTTTTCTTATTCTTCTAAACTCTTCAATGAATCATGCTAATATATATATATATATGTGTGTGTGTGTGTGTGTGTGTGTGTGTGTGTATGTGTGTGTGTGTAAATCATAAAAGAATAATAAGAGTGTCTGCTGTGCTTTGAAGATGAAATGCTCCCTCAAGACTCCAATGCTGAAGGTTTAGTCCTCAGCTGGGAGACGGTAACTTCAGGAAAGGGAGCCTTGCTCGTCAGTGGTGGAGTGGGGACCAACCAAGGAAGACTTGTCTCCGCCCCCTTTCTCTTTGCTTTCTGCATTCCGGAAGGAGAGCGGCTTTCTTCCACCATGGCACCCCCCCCCCACCCCCCGTATCAACCACTGTATGAAACCTCTACAAATCTCTTCTCCTCTCAAGTTTTTCCCCTTGGATATATCATTCAACAAAAACTGACATAGCTTCTCAGATTTTGTCCTTGAGATAAACTCATTCCTGAAAGATAGAGAAGCTATGCAGTTCGGCTAAGGAGATGATTCCTCTGTCTCTACTTAGCGGTAATTAGTTCATTGATACTAGTTTTGTTCCGAGGTTTACATCAATCAATTCAACCGCATCTATAAAATACAAGGAAGACTTTCTCAGCTTTATTTTCAATATAGTGAATATAGTATATGCTATAGTGTTTAAGAAATCAACAAAATTAAAAGAAAGCTTAGTTTGAAGCATGACTCACAAGGCCAAAACATTGAACGAGAAGAATTTGCCTGGTTATGTGTTCTTCCGCTGCAGTACAACAATAACTCACATTTGTCTAACTAGAGAATATTCACAATCTTCACCTAACTATATTGTTACAAAGAGACAGGACATTTAATAATCATCATTGTTGCACAGGTAAGTGTGCTGTCAAATGTTACAAAGCTGATATCTGTCTCCTCACCCAAGCTTTTACCATCAGGACATAAAGCCAATTTTAGAATATTAATCAAAGGGAAGAGAAAGGGTATGACAAAGAAGGAATATGGGCACAGTTTCCTGCACCTGTACAGACCATGGAGCCCAGCCTTGTAGAGGCAGCACCATTAGGATATTACTTTGTAGAAGTGGTTTGTTGCGGTTCATATGTTCTTAGTGTTGAAGGCTTGGTCCCCACTGTTCAGTTAGCAGGGCTTTGTGGTAGTGACTGGATCACCAGGGCTCTGATCATCTCAACAATGGCTAACACTCTATTGATGGGTTAATAATTAAATGGCCAACTGGGAGTGGAGGAAACCATGGGAGGTGGGGCCTAAATGATGTTCTCTCTCACACAGGCCTAGAAGCAGTAGAACCAGAGGACTGTGGGCCGAAAACTCTGAAACCTGAGTCAAATAATCTTTTCCTCCTTTAATTTAGTTTTCTAAGGTGTTTTGTCACAACAATGCAGAGCTGACTAATACAATCATGATCTAGGAGATCGGGCCCATTTACTCCTTTTCAAAAATATAGATGTGTTAAAATACGTTTCAGGGCTGGAGAGATGGCCTAGCGGTTAAGAGCGCCGACCGCTCTTGCAGAGGACCCGGGTTCAATCCCCAGCACCCACATGGCGGCTGAGAACCGTCTGAAACTCCAATTCCAGGAGAACTCCAGTTCCAGGGGAATCCGAAACCCTCTTCTGACCTCCGTGGCATTGCACCACACGGGTGCACAGACCTGCATGCAGACAGTACATTGATACACATACAGAAATAAATAAAATTAAAAAAAAAATTAAAAAAAAAAAAAAGAATAAGTTTCTATGGCCAAAACTAAGAGGAGGAGCCAAATAACCAGACAGGCAATGCAGGAATATGGGGGTGAAGGGCTGTATGGTTGCCCAACTTCAGATGTCTCTGGGGAGGTCACAATAAAGAGATAGTAAAGAGCCAATAGGAGTTTCTGAGCAAGGGATCCCTTAATGCCATTTATTGCCACATATAGGAGACTTCCAAGAGTAGCAGACTAGAAGAGAGTTTATTAATTTTACTCTTATTGAGTACTGAGCTTTAAAAAAGAAATACAAGGTGTGGAATTAGGTCAGGATCGATCTGTTTACTGAAGCATGATTTAAAAATGAAACTGATTACAAAAGCAGGCACAGCTGAGTGGCAGCCATCAGTATGTCAACAAAACAGGACACAGAGATGAAAAGGAGGCAAATCTACAAACTTTCATTCCAATTATAATTGTATTGAACTTTGGTTCCACAGCTCAGCACTTTTAATTCAAAGATCTCCAAATGCTCTGCAAATATTAAGTAATTAAGACTCATAGGACCCGAGAGGTACAGGTAACTGTAATTATCCCCATTTTGTGCAGAAGGAAAGAGGATCAAAGTTTTTAATCAACCTATCCAGTACTGAGGGACTTTTGATAGAACAAGGTCAGAACCTAGATTCCAAAGAAACTAGGCCTTACTCTAAAAGTACTCGGTTGTTTCCTCTGTTGACTTTGCTTTCTGTAATTTTCTTATGACATAGCATGGGTAAGCCAAGACTAAACAAAGAATATCACAACACCAAAGGCACCCACACATTTGTCGAGGAAAATTACTGAAAGTTGAAATTTATAAATAAAATGGGAAATATATAATGATCGTTCCAGATACTTACCTATTTATTTGGTCATCTGCTTGATCATAATTTAGAAAATCACATAAAATAATGCAGATGTTCCACAGCTCTGTGGAAATACCTTCACAATGTAATTTTAAGCCATTTACGTCTCAAGATACCCAAATGCACTTGAGTGATGGTTAATTTTAGGTGTTAAATTAACTAGAGTAAGGAATACCTAGAAAACTGGCAAGGCACTATTTTAAAGTGTGAGTGTGTCTCTACAGGAGATGGTCAGGTAAGTCAGTAGGCCAGATGGAGAAGTCTGCCCTCAGAGTGTGTGGGCCCCATCCATGTCATTGACTGGGTCTTAGCTAGAACAAGAAAGGACAGATAATCTGGTCTTTCCCCAGAACTGTTTATACTCTTACTTTCCTGCTGTTAGACATCAGGACTACAAGCTCTTTGGATTTGTACATATGGACCTTCCGGTTCTCCAGCCTTTAGGCTAGGACCAAACCTTGTTATATCAGCATACCAGGGTCTCCAGCATTTAGGCAGCCTCTCACAGGGCCTCTTATCCTCCATAATCATGAGAACAAACTAGGTCTGTGTTGAAATGTCTTTATCTACATATTCTATTGGTTTTCTCTGTCTGAAAACCCTTTCTATAAAAGATAATCTTTCTTATCAGGGTACTCTGATTTCCTGTTTTTTTCCACGGTGTTGAATGACACAAACATTACTCAGTGTCACTAAGAGGGTGGAAGAAGCTGATTAGTCTTAGTATATGCCTATAGTAATAAGCACATGTGAGTACTATAGAAAAATATATTTCCCGAATCATTACTTTGGCAGACAACTTTACATGGATCTTTGATAAGATGCACTGAGCCTCTGTTACTCCTACTTTCCTACCCTGACAAAAAGAAAAATAAGTAAATAAATAATAACTCCTTTTCTATTAGCAGAAGACCTAACTTGTTTTTGGAGTAAAACTAGCCTAAGCTAGCTCCCTAAGGACAGACACTAAGCAGTCTCCTTAGAATTATTACCTGGAGCAATTTGTGCACAAAAAGGAATAAAAATATCTGACACAAAGATCAGATCTGAGCGGAGAACTGTGTAACCATGTAACATCACAGCTTTGAGCACGGCTGCTTCCATTCCAGAGGCTAAGGGGTGCCATTATGGCTCCCAGGAAAACCTCATGTGCCATCATAAACAATGGAGGTCCCCTAATGCCAGAGCTCCCCCCCTCCCAGTCTCATTCACGCCTTGTCCTTCTCTTCCTGTCACAGAGCAACATTACCCAAACAGCATGTGACTCTGTAATAGTTTAGTCTTGGCACCGACCACTCCCACCTTACTTATCAAATGAACAGGTTGTAAGAAATATTTTTCTAAATAGACTTTAGAACTGTCATTTTCAGTTAGAAGACCCAAATGACAGTCAAGAAATATAACCTTTTTCACTTAAAATTCTATTTTCTTCAGAATTTCAGGTACTTCAATTCACTAAAGTAAAATGAAATCTACCAAATTTCTATATGTGGTAGACAGTGACATCAAGTAAAAAGATAATTAATTCCAATAAAGTGCCGCAAAGTTTTTAGCAACTGACTCTGTAAGGCACAACCTACAAAATTATAAGCTCAACATCCTATTTAATGATAGATATTCTTCAATTACCATGAAATCATGAGGTAGGGAATTTTTACATAAACAGATGATGACTTTGGAAGTGGTAAACAGAAATATGAAAACAGCTCTATTGTCAGACACAAGTAAAGTATAACTAAACTTAAATGTATAGTTTAGAGTGTACAGAAAAATTTCAAGGATGAAATTGACTTTATGTAGCTAAAGTCCCAAACATCAGCTTATAACATTGAGTGTCCATTTGTAAATTAAGTTCTTAATGCAATTTAAAATGGTCTGTAAAGGGCTAGGAAGATGGCTCAGTGGATAAAATGCTTATGACACAATTCAAGGATCTGAGTTTGAATCTCCAGAAACCACATAAAAGCCAGACTCATAATGAGAGTATCTGTAATCCCAGCATCTCCGGTAGGGATATGGTGGGGGGCTGGCATGCGCAGCAGCGATGAGTCTCAAGCAACGTAGAAGATGAGGATTATCACTCTAGGCTGTCCTCTGACCTCTGACCTCTGACATATGTACACTGTGGCCCCCATGTACCTACATCCACACGCAGGAATGCAAGTGTATGCATACACATTTTAAATACATACACAACAAAATAATAAAACTTATTAGTAAAAATGTTCCAACAAAATGAGAGATTTATGGGACCTGAAATTAGAGTTTTAGGAAATTCAGGTATGGGATAAAATTCAATGTGCTCTGAGGCCTTACACCTTTCTTAAAGTGTGGTCAATGAACCAGCTGCCCTGACATCACCCAGGAGCTTGTAATGGATGCAGAATCTCAAATTCCTTCCCTCATCCCAATCACCCCACGCATTGTCAGAACTTACGCATCAACTAGATTCATATATTTTAAGGTGATTCATAAACTCATCAAGGTTGAGACATTCTAGACTAAATAATACTGAGACAGGCAGGCAAGTAAGATAGGGTATGAAACAGACAATTTCAAATTGAGCATTATAGTAATCTCTCAGCATGCAATGGAGTTACCTGTTTCCTTTCCTCCTCAGTTCGACTCACATCATGTGGGAAAGTACCTTTGCTTTTGTAATGGTATTAAGTAAAACTTAGGTTCTCTTTTTGCCAACTGGCTTTTCCACTCTATGCCATAAAGTACAAGATACCTAGAAATGAGAATGGCTGAATGAGCATTCCTAGAGTATTATGGATATATTTTTTTCAATCATTTATTTCCCTACAAGGCAGGTATAGATTACCTTCCCTATTCATGTCAAACAATCTGATATCACCCACTCAATCAGGACTGGAAATAACTGACTAGCTAGAGCTAGATTTCCAAGCACTTCTACCAGATGTCAAATTACTTTCAATCCAGATGTTTCTGGCTCTTATGAATTCTTTGTATTCTGGATGGTAAAGTAGAGGCAGAGACAGAGGCAGAGAGAACTCACCTGCCCAATGGCAGATTTCTTATTTCTAGACTTGTCCCAAAACCAGCAGATCTAGCTCTCTCCTACCAAGTATCATTAAATTCAAAATAATACAAAATCTCACTAAATTAGATAGTGACAACAATAAGATCCTAATATATGAGTGTATGTATCAAGGACCAAAAATCCTTCCTCCAACTCAAATCTGTCTGTACAATGAATGCCCAATTTCCCATTTGGCAACATTTGACATGATTTGCTTCAATCAAGTACCTTAAATTATTTTTAAGTTCAAAAAAAAAAATGAAAGAAATACTTAAAATTTTTGGAGTTGAACAAAAATCTGAGGTGGTTGTTGAAGCAATTTCGTAAACAAACCTGAAGCCTGGTTCATGGTTGAAGCTCTTTACAAAAGACTAGATTGCAAGTACCAGGAAGTCACCAAGTTTACCAGTCCAAACATAGGTGTTGTGATTTTACGGGTCTGAGCTGACACTGAGTTTTATATTCCCAGGTGATATCTTAAGAATTGCTGGGTTATACCTTCCACAGCAGGATGAAAAGTGCAGACGCCAAATCAACCGAAGGCCTGCCTTCCCCCAGATCCCACACAGGCGCACCTATAGGCAGGGCATGTTGTGAAAGCAAATGTACTGCAAGATTGATGCAGTCACACTCTTCCTGCCTAAGGGGAGAACATGTGGTAACTCTCAGATCTGAGGATAAAGGGAATCCCCTTTAAAGCACTGTTGTTTGCTATTATGTGTCAATTGGAAACATTCCAGAATCATCACAATTTAAAACAAGAAAGAGAAAAAGAAAGTTAAGGCAGTCTGTCTTGTTTCAATCTCTTTTTCACGATTAGCTACTTTAATCAACATTCTGTTTATAGAACACTGCTGGACATCCCCTCATTCCTGCCACCAGATGCTATTGGGCTCTGACTGTTGAGAGCCAACACCTCACCAGAGACCACCACCATGTTCCTAACGGAGCCCAGAGCTCCATTAGGTAAAGACATGTCCTTCCCAGTTTTTCCAAAGATGATGTTCCTGAAAATTTCCATAGCTAGTATATTCCTGTGGTTATCATAGCAATTTCCATTATAGAAAGAATATTTGCATATAATTAAACCCATCTTAGGACCAGACTTGTAGGTTTAACATCATTAATTCAGGACAAAAATAATACTGAGATGGCTACATTTGGTTTAAAGAAGGGTCGGCTCTTGATTAGACTCTATCTCCTGAAGATATAGAACATTAAACTTAAAAAAGCAAAGGAGGTAAAATTGGTGGAGGAAGAAAGAAGGAAGATACATTGCCCCTGGAGACAAAAAAAAGAAAAAAAAAAAAGAACGACATTCCTTTTCAAGCTACTATCATAGGGGAAAAATAAAATTAGGAAGCGAAGGTTATTAGTTCTCTGGTGCTCACCTTTATGAGACCATTTTCAGGAAGGAGTTTGTTCCAATCCACTGACGCGCAGAGGCACACGCCACAGCTTTTCTTCTGGGATGCACAGTCATACCATACAGAAATGTGTGGGCAGATGCCGAAACATGTGTGGACATGCAACTCTTTCTGTAGAAACTCAGTGTTCTGAGCATTAACAAGGATTAACCTCCGCACATGAAGAAAACTGGTGGCCCCACACAGCCAGTTGTCCTTTGGGTTATGCTTTGACTCTATAATTTCTTTAATTACTTACTATAATGGACAGGAAAGTGCTCATTATTTGCAGCTTAATGCAGGAAGAAAAACAGAAATATGTTTCCCTGCCCAATGCTCTACTCCAGCTCTCAACTTTTCTAAGAGTTACTGTTCATCTGAATAGTACAAGCACTGGGATTTCTGCATAATGAGCCACGTGGTCCACATTCAAGAAAAAGGCTATATTCTAAGCTACTATAAAATATAAGAAAATGAGTAACAGTTTAGCTGACAGGAGGTCCATATAGCTGGTCAGAAAATACCTCCATCACTTAAGCCCTGGAGTGGAAACACTCAAATCTGTAGGACTACGAGAAAGAAGAACTCTGTCCCCACCTCTTTTCACTAAATATTGGTTTGTACACATGTCATGCAAACTCAAATCCCAGTATATTTCATCTAATATAGATGGAATGGGATGGAAACTGTATTTTTACTTATCACCTGTACATAAAAGTTATGGTTGGTAGGGTGGCAGTGATGTAGATGGAGAAGAGATTTTGGAAGATGTTCTGGGCAGCTGTATAAATATTAAGGAATACTAAGTTGCTTTTAATATTAAAAACGACCCCCACACAGTTAGCTCTCACTAATTATGAGCCATACAATTTAATAAACCACACTTTATAGCTGAGGAATCTAAGGCTCAGAGGGATCCAGAAAATTGCCCAAGACCATTCACCCAACATGAAGGAATCCGATGTGGATTCAATACTGTTTTAAAGGAGTACTTGGCAGAGACATCCTGTAGCCCCTATGTATCAGCTTTCTATTTACTTCAGCAAAAGCCCACACTCATGTCAGATAGTTTCTGGTATGCAGTTTATTTAAAGTCTAATTCCATAGAGTTGAATATAATCTTAATGTTTCATTGTTACTACCCTGTCCCTAACATAAACTTATTCCCTTAAGGTTCTATATGCTTACTTAACAGAGCACAGTGTCAAAGTGATGCATGAAGGTAATTCGTTGGAAATGTCTGAACATTTTCCATCTGAGAACTCTCTGGGCATTAGAACAGAACCACAGGCTTTATGGACTACTAACCACTGCTACCAAATGCTCTTCTGTGCCAAGTGTCTTTTAAAAAATATACATGTGACACAAAATGTTTGTAATGCCTAAAAGACATAAAATTGGGGGATAGCAAGAGGGGGTGGTGGTGGGGGAGGAGTGTGAAAACGATAAAAAACACTGTAGGGAATTCTCAAATCAATTTTTTTTTAAAGAATGTAGCTTAGGGGCTGAGATGTGAGGAAAAGGAAAGGGAGTGCGAGCCAGTCTCAACTGCATTCTCAAGGACTAGCTTAGACCACAAAGAGTAATGAAGACTACAAAGATGGCAGAAGAGATGGTCCAGCCTGGAGCAAGCAGTACTCTCAGAGACCTTGCCAAAAAGAGCAATGGAGCCAAAACAGCCCAAGGAACAGGATCCTATTGGTTATCTCCCATGAAACTGGTATCTGGTTGTGCTTGGCATGGATGACTGAGGTGGGATGACCCAACAGCCATGCTGAAGTGATGCGAAACACACGACTGGGCTGACATCCTGAATGTGTGTGCTGGGTTAGGTGATATGAATGCACAGAAGACAGAACTCCTTGCTTCCTGCCATCATCAGTCCTTAGCAGGGCACAGACTTTGAGAGAAGCCTTAGACCCAAACTGTAAATGCTTGCTGTGAAAGCTTTCATGAGTTATTATTATTATTATTATTATTATTATTATTATTAATCTTTTGAGACAGGGTCTCCCTATAGCCACAGCTGTCCTGGAATTTACTATGTGGCCCAGGCTGGCCTTGAACTCACAGAGATCTGCCTGTCTCTGCTTCCCAAGTGCTAGGATTAAAGGCATGCGCCACCACGCCTGGCTTCACAGATATTATTAACAAAAGAAAGTGCATCTATGTCAGTGGTGTGTTAGCCAGCTTTTGGAAGTCTACTTTTTTTTTTTTTTTTTTTTTTTTTTTTTTCGAGACAGGGTCTCCCTGTAGTCCCAGCTGTCCTGGAACTCACTCTGTAGACCAGACTGGCCTTGAACTCACAAAGATCAGCCTGCCTCTGCTTCCCAAGTGCTAGGATTAAAGGCGTGCGCCACCACGCCCAGCCGGAAGTCTACTTTTATATCCAGAGATGATGTCTTGTGTAGACCAGATATAATCATCAAATGTAACTCTTCAAGTGCAACTATTCTGGATAGGGGAAGAAAATGGTTTTCCACTTAAAAGCGGCTCTGTCAAAGATTCTATTTTTTTAAAGTCTTGCTTGGCAAGGCAAGGTGGCTCACATCTGCAGTCTGAGTACTGGTAAAGTACAGGGCAAGAGGACTTCCACAAGTTCAAGTTCAGCTTGGACTAACTAGTGAGTTGTAGGCTGAACAGAGCTGGAAAGAGGCTCTGTTTCATAAACTAATAAATAAATAAGTAAATAAGCAGATAAACAAGCATCTATGTGCATTGAACAAGCCGTCTACTATGTCCCATTTGACATGCTTTTCTTTTTTTTCTATTCTTTATTTTTTTTCATTTTTAAACAATAAGTAATAATTTATGAGTACAAGCATCCTTCATGTAAAACCAATTTGCAAGCAGTTGTGCCCAAACCCACCCAGCCCAAGGGTCCCACCATCCAGCTGGGGGGGCTTGGATGTACTTCAAGTTGATCACATAAGTGTCCAGTCTATATTGCAGTAGTTTCACCATTCACCCCAATTGCAGCCCTTACGTTCTACCACGTCCCCCTTCCGCAGATTGTTCCCTAGGCTTAGAAAAGGGGCACAGGTGGACGAGAGGCAAAACAGTCTACTTTCTCTGGAGCTGTCATTTTGGACTCTGGTCAATTCTGGCCATTTCCTTTCATGTTGCCATGCTTTTCTATGCAGTAGAAATGACAGATTTTTTTTTTTTTAAATAGGGCACAGAGGAAAATGAGACCGAGAATCAATCCAATGAGAATGGCGAAGAGTTACTGGAGGATGACCTAGAATATATGGCATTCACAATGGGGAGATGTTATCTAGGTCATAAATCATGCTGTTTTCATATGACTCCCTATTTGCATAATGCAGGAAACTGCCTGGCAATATTAAGGAAAAAGTCTAGTGACGCTGCATCAGAGTTCAGTGTTTATATCGTACCCTGGCATTTTAATTTATCTTATGAAGTACTAATTATTTAATTATACACCTTGGGAGAAGTACAGAATCATTCCTCAAAAGAGCATCCCTTGGGGACGATAATTCTAAGCAGGGCTGCTCTATGCCTTGAGGTATATATCTTGAACTCAGTCCTGGAAATAATGTTAATAACTGAGGAAGGAACACTGAAAGCCTGCTATACAGCACATCATGGTGGAATAATTTTCTTTTCTGTTCCAGTAAACACTCAAGTTCTTTAGAGCCAACTTTGCTAGTTAGGGGAATAATGAATGCATGCTTAACTTTCCATTACAGGAAATTCTGCAAGTGGCAACATGGGTCCATTCCATGTGTGTCACTAGAACTGGCCTAAGCCCATGCCCATGCCCATGCCCATGGTGAGACATTATTTCCACTGGAACTGTGCAGGAATCCCACTGCAAACTAGGGACAAAGGAAAAGACCGAGCACTGACTTACAAGTGTCCTTTCCATCTCCATGTCACCTAACACACTGTTGGTGACTCTATGGAGAGACAGATACCCTTATACACTGTTAGTGGGAAGAAAACAGTTTTAGCCATTGGTCAGTCATTTGGGGAATACCCATCAAAGTTATAATAAATGTTCTACTAGCATAGCAGCTCCTCTGCTAAGAACAAATGAATGGACCCATGTACAAATATATATATATATATATATATATATTTGGTTATTGATTATGATTGGATATATAATAGAAATAGGCGAGCTTTCAACTACAGGAAAGCAGAAAAACCATAACATGTACTTAAAGACAAATTGATGCAATATGAAGAATATGTTCTTTTCCTCATATACTGAAATGAAAATACAGTGGTAAGTGATAAAAATGAGGTGCAGAATAGTGTGTATGCAGCACGGCACCTTCCATTCAGAAATGGGGGGGGAATAATAACTGTCATACTCACTTAAGTTCCTATAAAGCACTCTACGACAGCCTCACAAACAATTGATTATATACTAATATCAACTAAAGGTGGTGTGTGCTGAGCAAAAACTATATTAAAAAGGAGATTACACTGAGAAAGAGTCCTCAGTGTAATCTCCTTTTTAATATAGTTTTGATATTTGAATCATATAAATAAATTAACTATCAAAAAATTAAGTTAACTCTAGGCAGGATGGTACAGACCTATAATCCCAGCACTTGGGAGGTAGAGGCAGGTGGATCAGGAGTTCAAGGCCATGCTAAGTTACATAGTAAGTTCAAGGGTAACCTGGATCACTTAGAACTCTGCCTCAAGAAAACTCATTCACTCACTCACTCACTCACTCTTGAAAGTGCTTAACCTGTGGCTCCATTTTTTAGATCAATCTCCCCTATAGCTGTGGTGCTACAGTGGTAGGTAGAACTCTGACTGTTGTAGTTTCAGTTCTTGGTACATTTCACTAGAAGAAATTAGTACAAGTGGAGGTTGGAACCTGGCAACTGAACACCTACATTGTGATCCTTTCTCTTCCATTTGACATAAAGCTAACCTCATGAAATGGCTGTTTGACCATCTTGGTTTTTTTTTTTTTTTTTTACCAGCAAATTGGACAAATCCATGCATGAACAAATTAAAGAATCCTTCTGCCTCTTGTCTGATAGGACAAAGCTAAAAATACTAACCCTGCCTGACTCAAGGCATGGGGGAAAGGGTTTTGTGACCTACAAAGGGCAACTGTTGAGAAAGAAAGGCTGAGGGATGAGCAAGGGCAAACAGAATTTCCCTAAGTATCTAAGACACTGAAATAGTGGAAAGGAAAGAGAGCTTCCAAAAGAGAGGATCTAAACATAAACAGAAAACAAGAACAAGCTGACAAAGAGACTTCAAGAGGAAGACTTGTGGTTAAACGACTCCACATGTGGTCGTTTGAGATCAGCTATGTTATGAGTTCTGTAAGGCCTAGCAGGGGAACTGGGGAGAGAGAGAGAGATGGAAGAAACTGTAAGGATGCAGACTTGAATATAAACAGGCAGTCTGTGCTGAAGGAAGGGCCTAGCATGATGGCCCTGGCTCTGTGAACAGTAGAGTTGCCGGAGACATGGGCCTGCCACATACAGGTGGCCTCCCATTTACTCCAAAATCATATGGAAACTTCAAACACTTCTGAAGTGATTCTCTAGAGGACCATTTACCCCAAATTTAGAGACTGAATGAAAAACCATTCTTTAAAAAGTCACCTCTCCTCAAAAAGCCCTTCTCATCTCCATATGTGCGGTCATCTGGAAAGCAGATTTACCATTAAATGGATGGTCAAAGCTGTCTCACCATATTAAACTAATCACGGAAACCTAAGCATTGCTTTCCTCACCTTCCTAAAGTGAAACGCCCCAAGAGGCTAGAAATAGCCACATGTCTGTGCTCTGACCTGGGGTCCGCCAGCAATGCTCTAACTTGGTACCGATATCCAGCTACTGGGATAGAAAACCAGTTACTTGCAGCCCAGTGAGAGTAACTGAAGCCCTCCTTTCTACTTGGATTAGTGAGGGTCCCCATGTGAAGTCCGTGGTTCTTGATTCCAGCAGAGAGTAATCGTGGTTTCAGCTGGGTCTAAGCTGGCTAATTCATACAATGCACTCTACGACTTCCTGTTAATGAAACGAGGGACTTGCACATGCCACTTCAAAAGACAGATTTAGTGGGTTTCATCAGTCAGATTAATCAGAGTAATGGGAATGTGTGGGCAGGAAGAATAATTCTCAGTGCTGCCTTTCAAGAAACCAGCTCTCCTGAGTAAACATAGGATGAGGGGGATTTCCCTTAAAATCCCAAAATCAAGAAAGAGGTATGCTTAGAATCAAATTTAATAATTAGACCCAGGAATATAGGTACCAGTCTTGGATTACCTCATGAAATTTCTATTTCAGAAGTGTTTCTATAGTATTAAGTCAGTGGACTATACTAAGGTGTTCTAAGTCATGTTTTTAAGACCATCTCCAAAACTCCAAACTTGGAACCTAACACAGACACAATACACAACAATGATTTAACAGTTATACAGCCAACCACTATCCTGTGAAATGCAGAAAACAACTCAAGACAGGGCAGCTTTGCTATGGGCAGCAGCTATTCCAGTGGAAACAGAATTCCAGTTGGGTCTTAAAGGATTGGTATGATTTTTATGAGAAGAAAGCCATAAACAAATTAGAGAATTATAGCAGAAAAGATTTCTGTACTTGTAATCTCTGTTACAAAGTGAAGCACATTAAGGCATCAAGCATGCTACTGAAACATTTTGCTGTTTTGATAGGGTATTAAAATATTCTTCTGGAGTTGGAAAGTGCTAATAATAAACTACAGTAGTAATGGCAAGCAACAGTTTGAATAATACTTGAATAATACTTCACACATATTAACACATATAATCCTTCCCACTGCCCTGTCAAGAGACTGAGGCTGGACATCACAGACATAGTCAGTGTTGGACCTGGACTCAAACTCCATCCTTGGGTTCAGGAATACGGACCCAGGTCTTTGCTCTCACACGGAAGTCTCTGATAAGAAAATTTCTTTCAAGTCAAAACAATCTGTAACAGGCCTCCCATTCAGAGCCTGTGAATGTTTGATTATTTTCAAGATTGCAAATTCCTTTTAGCTATGTTCTAATCCAAGTATTTGGACAATGAAGGCAATGATGTCTCTGTAAATCACAAGATATTTGGCTTATTTGGCTTCTAGTTCAGCATTTCTCCAATTCTGCTCTACAGCTGAGCTGCTTGTGTAAGTTTCTAATCGCAGAACATTCTCAGGTGCAGTCTTGGATTCTAGGACCTCATATCTACATTTTTTAAGGTTTTAAAAGGTAACATCTGATGAGCATCGAGTCGGAGAATCAGTTCTCTGCGTGGTTTCACATGTTTTACTTTACTCAGACCTCCAATAATTTATTTGCAAAGGGCCTCAGCTTTAAGCAGAAGAACTCAGAAACTCAAGAAAAAATGTGTCCTAAATCCTATATTCATTTTCTCTTTTTGTTTATGAAAAAAGAAAAACTAAAATTTAAAATTCCTTAGGCTACCTCTGTCTGTTTCTTGGATTCATCAATTTTGGGTCTGTTTTGTGAGCCATTTACTTTAGTCAGGGTTATGTGACCAGTGGAAAAGTGATAGAGGGCAGTAGTGACAGGGACAGGAGGGGGAAAGAGGAGGTGTGGAGAAGACAGTAATCAAAATACATTGTGCAAATGTGTGAAACTGTCACGTAGCACAATTAATAAAACTTCTTAGAATAAAAACAATCTTTAGAACAAAGATAAAAGATAGGGCTGGAGAGATGGCCTAGCGGTTAAGAGCACCGACTGCTCTTGCAGAGGACCCGGGTTCAATCCCCAGCATCCACATGGCGGCTAAGAACCGTCTGTAACTCCAGTTCCAGGAGAACTCCAGTTCCAGGGGAATACGAGACCCTCTTCTGACCTCCGCGGCATTGCACGACACGGGTGCACAGACCTACATGCAGACACTACACTCATACACATACAAAAAAAAAAAATTAAAAAAAAAAGAACAAAGATAAAAACGATAATTTTCCCATTACCGTCTTCCTTGAACGCAGAAGGGTACTGGTTTGAATAGGGGAAACGCTGGCTACTAGACCACGGTGATAATTATCAGCAGACATAGGCTCCCAGCCTTCACATTAAGGCATTGTGTGTCTTCTTACTGAATACTGCAGGTCACAGATGCTGACAGCCAGAGTGGTGGTGGGTTAGAAGTCACTGGGCCATCGCCCTGTTCCGGTTTTACAGCCATGCATCTTGGATAATTGTTCTGCTTCTCTGAACTTCAGTTCTTCTTCCCTTATATAGGAATAATGTATATTCCACCTTTTTTTGTAGAGCTAGTTATAAAGTTAAATGGAACTGATTTTTTTTAGTTGTATGGAAAACTACCCATTAGGATAAGATTATCATTGATGTATGCAATTCTGTGTACATGTTTAACTATAACTAGTGAAATCGTGTAAGAATGGTGGTAACAACAAACTATTCAGGACCTGCTGAATTTTGGTCTTGGCACTAATGCCTGCTTGGGGCATTGCACTGAGGAAGGTCTTCATACTGCCTGGCCAGGAGATTGGCCTATTTTTTTTTTTTTTTTTGGTCTTTTTGAGACAAGGTCTCCCTGTAGCCCCAGCTTGAACTCACAGAGATCCACCTGGCTCTGCCTCTTAAGTGCTAGGATTAAAGGCGTGCACCACCACTCCAGGATTTTTTTTTTTTTTTTAATATATGAGACTGATTGTAAAGAACAACCAGAAGGTCTGGAATAATCAGTGCTACCACATTCTAAGGAAATCATTATCAGGTATGTGAAGACCGTGTAAAGAATGAACTAGACCGGGCATGTAGGTCAATGGCAGGACATTTACTTAGCATGCACAGGGCTCTAAGTTTAACCTCGAGTGGGAAAAAGAAGGAAAGAAGGGAGGAAGGGAGGGAGGGAGGGAAGGAGGGAAGGAAGGAAGGAAGGATAAGAAGCTTACTCAAGCCAGACAAAAATGCCTGCATGGAGGGGAGAGGTGGGCAAGAAGCATTTAAAAATAAATATTAATGACATTAACAATAATACAACTTAATTGTTTCTCAATGATTATACATGATGATTTTTTTAAAATTTATATTTATTTATTTATTTATTTATTTTTATGTGTATGAGTGTACTGTCTGCATGTAGGTTGGTGCGACCCGTGTTATGCAATGCTGCAGAGGTCAGAAGAGGGCGTCGGATTCCCCTGGAACTGGAGTTAAAGATGGTTCTTAGCTGCCATGTGGGTGCTGGGAATTGAACCTGAGTCATCTGCAAGAGCAGTCAGTACTCTTATCCGCTGAGCCATCTCCAGCCCCACGATGAGTTTTACAAAAGTTCTACTTTTCACAGCTTTGAAGGACTATCTACTTTTCTGGCTGATAGTTTCTGAATACTCTGAACCAGGAGGCAGATACAACTCTGAATGCATTTTTTTTCCACAGGAGAAGACAGAAGGACTGTCACTTTCACAAGAAACAAGGATTCTAGAGTCACCTAGCTATGGACTTCTACTGTTGACTTCTGATTGAGAATGCATTTTCCAAAGGGTTTGGAAGAGCAGTGTCCAAGGACCTTTTGGAAGGGTCACAGTTGATGTTAAGGGGTATTGCTAACTGGACCAGAATTATTTATTTTTTCTTTTGTGTATTGGAGTTCTATATAACAATTTGTTAGGGGAAAAACTGCTATATAGTACATTTTAAATTGCATAACACTAATTTAGAAGTTAGTAGACATGTGTTTATCCTTCTGATTTTGTTTCCCATGCACTTGAAGGACTCAGGAGTCATCATGGAGGAAGACAGAGGTGGTGAGTGAATACGTTGTGTTTTTTGGACACAACACAATTTGCACATATGAACACTCAGGGGTTGAGGCAGCATGCACAAGACCTATGAGGCTCAAGCCAGACAAAATCCCAGCATGAGGGAACAGGTGGGCAAGAAATACCATCCATGTGGGTCTGGAGACATAGCCTAGCGGTTAAGAGCACCGACTGCTCTTGCAGAGTACCCGGGTTCAATCCCCAGCACCCACATGGTGGCTGAGAACCGTCTGTAACTCCAATTCTATGAGAACTCCAGTTCCAGGGGAATCTGAGACCCTCTTCTGACCTCCGCGGCATTGCACCACACGGGTGCACAAGCCTACATGCAGACAGTACACTCATACACATACAAAAATGAATAAAAAAATAAAAAAAAAAAGAAATCCCACCCCTAGCTGCGAAGCTACTGGCAACTAATAGATGCTGGCAGAGGGAGAGTCATCTATCTATCTATCTATCTATCAATCATCTATCATCTATCTTTTATCTTCTATCAATCAATCTCTCATCTATCTTTTTTTAAATATGTTTTTAAATTTTATTTATTTCTTTTATGTGTATGAATGTACTGTCTGCATGCAGGTCTGTGCACCTGTGTCGTGCAATGCCTTGGAGGTCAGAAGAGGGCGTCAGATTCCCCTGGAACTGGAGTCAAAGACAATTCTCAGCCACCATGTGGGTGCTGGGACTCGAACCCAGGTCCTCTGCAGGAGCAGTCGACGCTCTTAACTGCTAGGCCATCTCTCCAGCCCCTCATCTATCTATCTTTACTGGTGTGATGCTTGGTAGGTTGATCAGATTCCAAGGAGTGAACCCATACCCAAGAGCATTTGGGGAATACATATTGGATTTTTTTTTTTAAAGGAGAGCACAAAGCTATGTGGGTAGGGAGATGGGGGTGGATCTGGAGTTGGAAGAGAACCATAGGGTTGAATATGATCAAAATACATTGTAGGGAATTCTCAGAATTAAAAATATTCAAAAATATTCAGAAAAAATATGTCTCTGGGTCTGGAGAGATGACTCAGCATTTAAGAGCTCTTGCAGAGAACTTGGTTGGGTTTCCAGCTCTCACACTGCAGCTAGCAAACATCTGTGACTCTAGTTCCAGGAGATCTGATGCCCTCTTCTGGTCTCCATGGGCACTAGGCACACACACGATGCACATAGGGACATGCAGGCAAAACAGTCATACATATAAAATGAAAGCAAATAATTTTCTTTTCTAAAAAAGAATCAGCTAGCACTGTTTCCTTTTGTTTTGCTTCTTATTCTGATTGGCTTGCTCAAGACTGGGGAAAGGCTAGACAGAGCCAAAGTCTTGGTATTATACAGAAAGGAGGACCTGTCATCATTTACTAATCCTGTAGTTTTCTTTATCTTTTAAAAAAACATTTATTTACCAGCCTGGTCTACAGAGTGCTCCAGGCCAGCTGGGACTAAAAGGAGACCCTGTCTCAAAAAATTTTATTTAACTATTTATTTTATGTATAAGAATGTTTTGCCTCCATGTAAGTGGACCTGCGTCATGTAATGCCCAAGGAGCCCAGTAGAGGGCACTGGATCCCCTGGAACTGGAGTTAAGGGTGATGCTGGGTGCTGGCAACTGAACCCAGGTTCTCTGCTAGAGCAGCCAGTTCTCTTTACCACTGAGCCATCTCTCCAGCCTCATTCTTCTTTCGTTTTTTAAGATTCACAAAAGAAGTATGTGAAAGTTTGCTTTCTTGTATATGGATAAGTTAAATATTTCTGAGTTGATGATAGCAAATTGTGCTACACTTATACTGCACATTCATGTAGCTGAGCAGCACAACACACACATTCATGTCCTACATGTTCGAGCAAAATCACCTCCTTTCTTCATAATTAAGTGACAAGAATGATCAGCTTCTTCATTTGTGCATTATCTAATAGTCCAACCCATATTACAGTCTCTATAAACAGTCCCTGGTTATATCACCAACTCACACTGAACCTGCAGTTAGTTAAAACATCCAAGTTTCCATTCTATCATCTGATAAGTGATCCTCCAAGGCAATATGCCCAACTCCATACTTTGTGTCCTGTATTTATACAACTAACTTTTAAAAAGTCACACAGGGAGCTGGGCGTGGTGGCGCACTCCTTTAATCCTAGCACTTGGGAGGCAGAGGCAGGCGGATCTTTGTGAGTTCAAGGCCAGCCTGGTCTACAGAGTGAGTTCCAGGACAGCTGGGGCTGCAGGGAGACCCTGTCTCGAAAAGACCAATAAATAAATAAATAAATAAATAAATAAATAAATAAATAAAAAGTCACACAGGGATGAGGGGAAAGGTCACTCAGTAAAGTACTTGCTTTCTGAGCACGGGGCCTGA
Organism: Rhizomys pruinosus; assembly: GCA_009823505.1. Classification (NCBI taxonomy): domain Eukaryota; kingdom Metazoa; phylum Chordata; class Mammalia; order Rodentia; family Spalacidae; genus Rhizomys; species Rhizomys pruinosus. Next base: position 743,648 of record VZQC01012607.1, read on the forward strand.
GTTCCATTCCCAGAACCCAGGCAAAAGGTGCCAGCACTGCAAGGTAGGACAGGTAGATCCTCGGGGCTCCCTGGTCAGCTAGCCTAGTCTACTTGGTGAGCTCTGGATTAATGAGAGACTGTGTCTCAAATAACAAGGAATGACATTCAAGTTATCCTCCACACACACACACACACACACACACACAAATTAATCACAGCATTTTACATTTAAGTAAATATAAATGATCAGTTTCTATCATTCTGCAGAATGTCTGCAGTGTCTGTTGGCTTTATGTTTTGATGTGATAAGCAGATCATCTGTGCCTTAAACACATCATCAGCCAACACTCCATGCTGGGTGTACTTTCCCCATGTTGCATAAGAGAGAACACCTTGGAGAGTTAGGTCTAGGAATGTTGCCTGGGACTCTGCCAAACATCTACCTCCAGCATCATGACTAGATTTTTCGACCTTCAGATTCTATGTCCCATAAAATAAAGTTGTCAGTGTTTAGAAACACTTCCAAAAAATAAGTGAACATCTGAAAAGATAAACTCATTTCAATTTGGGCCTAGTTTCAGGTTTCAAAGGCAGAGAAGCCAGTAGAAATTGCAATTGCTGAGACAGAAGTTCCAAAATCCAAGACTGATTAGACTAACTGCCAGGTGGCAAAAATTTTACTGAATGAGCTTCTCTTTCACCACACACACACACACACACACACACACACACACACACACACACACTTCTCTTTGAGGGGGGAATGTGCTCACCCACAATATGAACATTTTCTGTATGTGGCTGCATAAAGTCCATAGAGCACAGTGGCCCCCTTTGCTCGGCATGCTGTTTGCTATTCCTTACTAGATACTGGCACACATTTACTAAGTACTGTACTGCATTCCAGTCCCTGCAGCACATTAAGAACTGGCATCTCCACTGGCATCCCCAAACCTGAAAACATTTGTATAAAAATCGACCAATAAATTTGTAGCTGCTATCTATGTAACTTCAACATTTCCAATGTTCCAAACATAATTTCAAGTACAAATCAAATTATTCATGAGAAATCTTAAAATTAAGCTAACTGAATGGGTTTTATAGCAGGTACTGGGGAAAAATAAGTATTGGTAAATTTATTTCCTCAAGTTTCTTCCTTCTTGCCAGCAAAACAAATGAGCATTTTTTTCACAGTCATTAAGTTCCTTTTTTGACAACACAACTACTCAGAATCTAACAATCTATTAACGGATCTACTTGTTCAGCAACACACACTCTTTACTATGGTCGTTCCTCTGGATGCTACTGTGGGTATCTGTAGAGGGAGACTAAATACAGATTTTGTCACTGGGGGGAACTTTAGGCCAACTTATAATTACCAGTTCCTGGTTTCATCGCTTTTCGATGCCATTTATTCCAAGATGGAAACAATCTTTATCATTCCCTTCTATTTCTTCTTTTGGTTTCCTTACTTTGGGGGAGGGGGAGAGTGTAGTATTTAAAATCCTGCTACATTTATTACCCTCTATTTACTCTTTCATTTCAAATCATTAAAGTTAAAATTAGACCAGAGATGAAAGGCATTCTCTAAGGTCCTTCTATTCTGCTTATTTGGTGATGCTATATCTCAGAAAGTGTAAAGAATTGCCTGTGGCAAATGAATAAAATCAGAACCCTTGTACTCAGTGTTATAGTACATGCCTTTGAAAATAATAAACATTCCCAAAAGAGGGGGGCAGCCCTCAAATGCTGTACCCACTTTCACACTGGATGCTATGTGAAAATCCTGAGGACTTAGTGCATAAGTTGAACTGTGGACCTGCTTGTTTTTCAATTCATCTACTATCCCAAATGTTATCCTTCCCTCCCTCTCCCTCCTCTCTTCATGTACTCAACAAATCTACTTGGGGGAAAAGCATGGGGATCTGGTCACTGAAGCCTTGGAACAGTTTGTGTGCAAACAAGAGGGCCAGAGGCTTGATCTCTAGGTGGCAATATTACTTCAATATTTGATGAATTGCTTAAGTCAATTTGAATTTTTTCCCGACTTTCTATTATATCCATATTAATTTCATGCAGACTAGCTGTAACTAAATGACAAGGTAACTTTTAGAGGTTTTAAGAAGCCAATCTGAAGTGCAGTGATTTGTTTTTCTTTAAATCATGTACTTAAAATATATTGATTGAGTGGTTTTTATTTTGTGTGTATGTATTGCCTGAATGTATTTAAGTGCATCCATGTCATTCAATGACTGTGAAGGACAGAAGAGGGTGGGTGCTGGGATTCCAACTCGGGTCTTCTGCAAGAGCAGCCAGCACTCTTAACTGCTGAGCCATCTCTTCAGCCCCTAAATCATGTACTTTTATTTATTTATTTATTTTTACAATTCCTGGTTATATTGGAATTAAGAAATCCTTTGCCTGCCTTCCTTGCTGCAAAAAATGCAGGGGCATATCAAAACCACAGAAGGTCCTCATAAAATTTCAGTCAGACCAAAGCAGCCCAGCTGAGATGAAAGCACATGTAAATGCCACTAGCTTCTGCAGGCTTTCAAAACCAGCACATTACTATGACAATAACTAATGAAAAGTTCTTTCAAGTAAAACTTTGGGGAAAACTACATAATATTCAGTACTCTCTGGGATTTTTGGAAATAAACTTTTACTTTATTATGGGTGTCACTGAAGCTTGTAAATTTATGTTACTTTTCCCCAATAACTCTCTCATCCTTTTATCCTGCCTCTAACTCATCTAATGCAACCCATCCTTGAACTTCAGGCAATCCATAAATGAAACCTCACAGCAATGAGCTACTTCTTAGCCATCCAGTATATTTGGACAGATTCCTCTCACCTAGAGTTTGCATTTGAACTTGAGTACTTACATGTATGTGAAAATTTCTGTACTGTGATACATTTTTTTTTAATTTAAAAGACATCTTAGAAAAGCTAGCACTTCCTTCACCCACATGATTTCCCATAGTGAGCTCCAGTATTTTGCATCTGTCAACAATGACTATAAACAGTCAATGGTTGGGTCCATAATTTTCCCAAGTATTTAGTATACATATTATGGGGTCCAGCGATGTACTGAAATAGAATAATATTTAGGTAATTTCACACCCTAAGTGGAAGTTGAAGGAGTCTTTCAGGATGTGCAAGCCTAAACTTAAAGTACTAAAGCCTTCCTGATGTTTTCTAGGGTTAATCTCCTACACATGTAACGGGATTTCATTTGCCAACACCATTTATTGTTTAATATTACTCCATAACAGACAGAGTAAATGGAGGTAAAGTGCAACCAATAAGATTGCTCATTTACTTCTGGCACCCATCTGTGCATGTTATTCATCCTAATAAATAAAATTTATAATGAATGTTAATGTGATTATCGTTCAAATGATTTCTGCCTCCATTGAACAACAGCTAGGATTTTCAACTTGGAATTCCGAAAAATTCTCTTCCGATTCCTCTTTAAAATGCAGTTCACAGTTTGAGATTACAGAGCCAGCCAGTGGCTGAATGCTGCACTAGAAAGCTGAGAGTCCTTCAATTAAGCAGCAATTTTGCAATTAGTGGAAAGCGAGTGCTCCATAACAATTGTTTGAAAACAAGTTGAGACAAGTGAGCAATTATCCTATTAAAGAGACATATTCACTTGCATGGGACTAAGAGAGCCCCCTCACACCAACCGAAACCTTCCACACTGGGAGACAGATGCAGGCTGAAAATTATGTTTTCACCAGTAGAATAAAATCAGCACTGGGGATGTGTACAGTGAGAGTGCTTTTCATAAAAGCAAGGGTGTCAGCTATGTCCACGCTCTGTGTTCTGTTTTCATTCAGGAAACCCAAAACTGTTCTTTACTCCAGAACTGAATTCCTAAATCTTAAATTGTTAATGAAGTACGTGTGTGCAACCTCACCTTCCACTGTGTGCATCTTCAACTTTCTTGATGATTTGAAGATAAAAGTCTGAGACCCTAAGCTGCTGTCTCTGTTACATTTAATAATACATAGGAATATGTGGGGGGGGGGGAGAGGAGAGAGAGAGAGAGAGAGAGAGAGAGAGAGAGAGAGAGAGAGAGAGAGAGAGAGAGAGAGAATGAGAGAGAATTGATTTACAGAAGGTTTAAAAAGATGAATGTAAAAAAGAAAACAAGCTGTTTGCTGCATGATCAGGTGGGCATGCTTAGCACGTGTGCTCTGTGTGCCGAGCTACAAACCAGAGCTATTTATATTTGGGAGAAATGAGATTATCGATCATGTACATTTTGAGTATTACAAAGCTGGGATTCTTAAAAGATTTCAGGAAGGAGGGAATAGCTTACATTCTAATGGTGCCCCTTTTAAACAGGAAATCCAAGGACTTGGAGCCAAGATTTTAGAAATTAGCATTTACATTTACATGATTTCTCCCCCCTGGTGAGTCAAAATGAATTAGCAATTATCTCTCTCTTGGTCTCTCTGTCTCTCTTTGAATCATTATGAGATTTAAGCAATTAATTTACATAGTATAAATGAATATCCTGAGGTGGAGACAGCACTTTGGGCAAATTATCACTTTCTAGGTTCCTTTTGTTTGTAAGGAAAGTCACATACTACAAGGACATCCTAATACTGACTTCTTCAGTATTTTAATTTCTAGATACATGATGTTGACAATCCTTTTAAGTGGCCTCAAGTAGCACCTTAAAATAAACAAGATTTCTAATTACAAGCTCAGCTTTCAATGGGTTACGAAAGGCTCCGCAAGTATGCAAAAAATTACTGTTATTTTGCTTTTCAAAATGTTATGTCTAAGTGTGTCTGCAGTGTCTTAATGATTCAAAACACATACGTCATGTGCGTAAATCGTGTTTATCTGGAATTTATGTCTTTCTTCCTATATATTTATAAATAGAAAAATGTTAATGACTTTAAGTGGTTCTATGTACATAATGCTTTCTGTGTCATGTTTTTTACTGCTAATCTTTACCAACATTATCCCATTTTGCAAAATAAAGTACAAGAAAAACAGATAACTTTATGGTTCTGGAATTTCAGTTATGGTAACCAACATATTTCAAATTCCAGTAAAGGTTATGGTTACATTTCAACAAGTGTCTTTTCCCTTTTTCTTACCTCTGCTGCTAGTTCAGAGGTAAACTTAAAAAAAAAAGTCATACACAAAATCAAAAAGTAGAAGTAATTGTTTTACAAAAGTGTTGTTTTCAAGATCAAAACTTCTTAGGGTCATTTCACCTTGCCCCAAAAGGTTTATTAAGTGTAACCTAGTTGTCTTCTACATGAAATTTGTGTGGTCTTAGGCAAACATTGAAACCTTAAGCTTAGCTGAATTAAACCCATAGTGTTATAAATAAATAAATAAATAAATAAATAAATAAATAAATAAAGCAAATATTAATTGTAAGACCAAATGGTTTTTGGGCTTATAACTAATGCATAAAATTGATTTTGGAGAAGAATTAAGGGAGGGGGATATTTTCAATAGGCTGAGCTAGTTGGGAGAGTGGCTCATTGAACCTTTTTATATGGAGATACAAAAAATAAGGATTGTTTCTAATTATATACCGCGTTGTTTCAAAAGATAGCTGTCCTAGAACACTTAATAAACACTCAGAAATATGTTTCTCTTTGCTTTTACCAGAGCACTCCTGCAATCTAGTCAGAGAACGTTCCTTCGTTATTGCTGACACTGGGAAGCAGGTATTGTAAGATATCTGGACGACCCTAAGCAAGATGCAGAAACTCGCAGCAGAGCCCCACAGTGGCGCACACCAAACGCGAGGGAGGCTTTTGGAACAGCATGGAAAGAAACGCAAGTCAAAATTCACAACCACAAGTCGGGGTCAGGAAGCTGATCAGAAGAACCTTTCAACAAGTTCTTCCCAAGAGCTCCCTAAAGGATCCTACTACGCTGTCGGTTACCACTTCCCTGCCCCCACCCCACCTCCCCAGAAGCTGCGCTTGACAGTGCGGCCGGCAGAGGGCACCCTCTACCTTCCTTCCTAGTGCTGCTCTCCAGATCCTCCTCTTCCTCACCCTCTCCTCTTCCTCCTCCTTCGCATCCTCCTTCCTGCACCCGAGTCTTCAGTCTAGGCTCCACCCCAATCTCACGGACTACTCTCATTAAGACTCTAGTTCAACCCCGCAGCCTGTGGCTCTCCCCCGGGTTTCTAGGCGGGGGGACTTAGTCGGTAATTTCCCCTTCTCCCTTGTCATCCAGCCCTAAGCCCCCAACCCTCAGTCATTTCTTTCCAGGCTCAGCTCACTCATCCATTCTTCCTGGTTCAGCATCCCCCCCGCCCCCGAAACCAAAAATAGTCTCTCCACGCTCCCGAGACATCCCACCTACTCCCCGAAAGTAAAAACTTTTACACCCGCTCGAGGATGCCCGGAAGGGAGGCGCGCAGGATGGGCGGAGGGTTAGGTGCAGGCTGCCCGGAGTTGCACAGACCCTTTCGGGCTCCTGCAGCAGGAATGCCCCCAAGTTTTCACATTCGCCTTGGTTCTGTAGGTTCGCTTTGGTATCACTTTCAGGGGGAGCAGGTGACAGTGTGTAGCCTGTTTGACACCCAGGAAAGAGATGCGAGTAGAGGGCGCAAACACCCACTCCCCGACTGACTGCACACCACCCGGTAAGAATCCGCGCGGAGTGCGCCCAGCTGGAGGCACAGGTTCCCACTCCGGTCCCGGTCCCCTCCCTCAGGGCCCCCGACAGCTGGCGCCTCGCTCTCTCACCACCCTTTCTCCTCTGCGGGGGTACTTCAGGGATCCCCAGGACGCGGACTTGGCTCCCATGGCGCGACTCGCCTCTCCCCTTGGTCTTTTCTCTCCCAAGGCAGGAATTCCCGGGGTCCCGCTTCCCAGGGGCGCTGGCTGTCCCTCTAGGTCGTGGGATCGTCGGCGAGCGCTCCCAGGAGCAACTCCAGCCTCTCGGTTCTCCTGGGGCGAAAGCAAAGACGGACTTCTGCCGTCCCACAACTTCTGGGTCCCCCGGCCAACTTTCCCCGGCGAACGCACTTGTTCGCGCGCTCAGACCCACGTCCCGCAGCCGCCTACCTCGGGGTCCACACAAAGCTCTCGGATCCCCGGCAGCGGAGTCACATCGTTGTCCCGCTCCTGGCCCCTGCGCCCCGCCCAGGTCCCCGTCGCGGAGCCGTTTCCCGCCGGCCCCACAGCAGCGGCGGCTGCAGAGTCTCATCCAAGCTCCCACGGGCCGGGGGTGGGGCGCGCCCCTGCCGGCTCCTTCGCCCGGCACCGGAGTCCCCCGCGCGGCGGGTGCGCGGGGCAGCCAGCGAGCGGGGACGTCCCGGCGCGGCGGCAGCGGCGGGCACCGGAGCTCCAGCCTGCGCCCAGCTCCGGGGTCAGACATTATTTAGCTCTTCGGTTGAGCTTCCATTGGTCCAACAGCGCCGCCCCTACCCCCTCCCTGCTCCGCCGCGCCACCGATACCCTTTTGGGGCGGCCGCTTAAAGGGAACGCCGCTCCTTTTCCTCGCCCTGGCTCAGCCCCAGGGCCCTCGGGGAACCCCTAAATGCAGTGCGCCACCAACCTTCCACACTCCGGAGGCCCGCCAAATCGCCTCGAGTGCCCCACGGCCTCGGCATCCTGCCGGCGGCTTGGAGGAGCGGTCCAGCTTGAGTTCCCAGGAACCTGGCGCCTGGCACCGCGCGCTGGAGCCGGAGGAAGCGAGTGCGAATCCCACTCGCCGAAATCTCTCCTCCGGTTTGCAACTCTCCGCTTCTTTCCTATTCCAGTACCCAAGTTCTGTGGGAGAGGGCGTGCATGTCCCAGGCCCCAGACACACCTTCCCACACCTTCCCGCACCGCAGAACTAGAAAACGCAAGCACACAATGAGGTGCACGACTGGGGGTGGTTGGTTGTTACTTCTGCCCTTAAACACTCCGGCTTAACCGGAGTTCGCGCCCTGACCTCTCCCGAGTTTGCCTAATGGGAATTCAATCGAGATTATAACAGTATTTTTTTTTTTTTATTAATGAATAAGCCCAGATAACGTTACAGCAAGTTACTTGTTCCAGCCGGGAAGCCCAGGCAATGACAGACGTCACGTCGCTAAAACCATACTCTTCCTAGCAAACCAAACAGCAAAACGGAAAGAGAAAGAGAGAAACCCACCTTTTCAGTCACTACTCGTCAAAGTAAACATCAAGGCAGCTGCTCTGGGGAAGACCGGTCCCCAAATTCCCAGATTCTTACTATATTTTTTCCCCTTCCCTTCGGTTAAAGGAGGAGCGGGGGACGCGTCTTTGGTGCCCGGTACGTACTCCTGTTCTGCAGCAAAGATGTTAAATTATTGATAGTGGAAATTGCATGGCGGAGGTAATACTCGCACCCCTTGAGCGAGGAACTCCATTTGATCTCGGCACAGGCTGGGAGATTTCATACTAGCTCGCCCAGAGGGGGGGGGGGGGGGACGGCAGCCAGCGCGAGCAGTCAGTCCTCTCCGCGGTGAATGGGAAAGTGGGTGGGAGTCCACGAGAGGGCTCCACGCTGCCTTGACGTGCGCTGTCATATGATACCTCCTCGCCTAGAAATAGACACTCTAGTGCACGAATTACCAGAATCAGAATTCCGCGCATTTAAAATGATACATCTTTTATTAGAAGAGTTCCGTTCCAGGGCACTGCACGCTCTGTGGATGTTTTCACTTTTAGCTCTAGCAAACACACACATACGCCAATCCTTTTAGCAATGAACCCGGGCAGCAAGACATATTAAAAAAAAAAATATTCTATAACCAGAGTTTAGGGTGAAGGGTGGGTGGGGTAGGACGAGTTGCTCAGTAACCCCTCCCCACCACCCGTCTGCTAAAGAGCAGTAGATTTAGATTCTCATTTGCTTGTAGTTGCCAGAGAATTTGCATGGCCAGCGGACGGAGTACTGTTTTCATTTAGATATTTGGTAAACTGCCAACTGTCTTCTACCTAGATTCCTCCTTTGCTGAAGGTTCTCGATTGATTCAACCAATTCCTAAGCGCTATGGAGGACCTTATTTTTTCTTTAAAAAAGAACAAGAGGGCAGTACTGAGCTTGGAGCCCAGATCCTCCTGATAATGTAGTCACCTGAATGACAGTTTAAAGGAAGATGAGCTTCAGTTTGACTGCGGCAGGGCCCAGAAATAGCATTTAATAAGCACCGAGGCAATTCCTTTAGCGATAATCTGACGTCACATCTTGGAAGCCACTCTCAAAGGGGACTCATAGGGGACACAAAAATTAATATCACAGATCATCTCCAACACACACACACCACACACACACTCTCTCTGGCTTCTGTATGTGGATGTACACTTTTCTGTAATATTGGGGGTTTGACCTAATCATTGTCAAGGCAACAATGATTTTGCTAAAGGAAAAGATATATGAACAGTTTTCTTTCCAGACCTTTTGGCGATCGAGGTTGAGCCACTGAATAGAATAGAAAATATTGTTGCATACTGGGCTTAATTTAAAGGTTGATATTTTCATAAAATAAGTTCACTAACAGTAGTTACTTTGGGAGGGCTTCTAAAGGCAGTTAACAGAAATCATTGTTCTTGATTTATAAGTGAAGAACCAGAGACACAATCCTATATAGTAATTTATTTAAGCTCACACACTGGAGATAAGACTTTGAGGGACTCAAGGGCCCCAGCTAAAAATGTCTCTGCTTCAACTCTCTGCTCCTCAGTAAAGGGAAGTCATCAGAACTTGAGATCCTGAATAGTCAAGTTATTCAAATACACGCACATTCTCAAGAGTGTCACACACAGCTTTGCCTTTGTCAATTTGATGGAGCACATGATCAATACAAACTACCCTACAGCACAGATGGTGGAGTTTATTGTGGAATATTTAATGTATATGAAATGTGCTGGATAACCAGAGTGCCCTAAGGGAGGACATGAAGCTAGGCTTGGGCCACCTCAAAGATCTTCCCTCTGTATTTGTTCCCAGGGTGTAGGCTTAATACAGCCATGATTTCTTTTATTATTATAATAGAATTTAAGTGGCTATATTATAATCTTTTAAAAATACCTGTGTATCTTTTAAAGGGACTGGAGGAATTATACTCTCAGTTTAAAAAATAACTTCAAACCGATGTCTACTTTTCAACCTTAAATTTTCTAGAGATGAGTTCTGACCCTAGGTTTTGAAGCTCCATTGTAATTTCTTTTCTGTAAATTACCTGGCAAGTGATTGTCTAGAGTCTTTGTCAGGGTTCTCATGGCTGCTCAGTTAGAAGTTGTGGCAAATCTTTCTTTCATTGCTATCTGATAGCCAAGTCAGCATTTCTGGTAAAGGAAAATCCAGTTCTCATTTCTGATACTCATTGTTGGAGGGTAGGACTTATGGCCTATCTTTTTTGTCTATTCTCCCTTGATGTGATATAAATATGTGTATTTTCCCTTCTCAGTATGTGTTGGATTATACTGATGAAAAGACAAAGGAGTCAGAAAAGGAAGGGGCATTTAGAAATAAAAGTATCAATTCAGATAATCTTAATGGAGAATACTTCTTACCACTCTGAGTATTTTCAAACTTCTGATTTCTGATTATGCCATTACCTAAACAGTAAGAGGCCCAGACATAAAACATTTACCTATTTGCCATCAAAGTTTACCTTACACTGAAGAACAACAAAGCCCTCAAGATAAATTAAATGTCAGGACTTTGCGGGAAGTTCTGAATATTTTTATTTTCAACCAGGATATATTCTATATGATATATAAATATTTTTGGAGGTCCAAGATCAAACAAAAAGTTCCCTCCCTCCCTCCCTCCCTTCCTTCCTTTGATTAGTTTCACCAAATAGCTCAAGCTGGCTTTGAACTTACAGTTACTCCGCTTCAGCCTCTGGAATAGCCTGTATTACATACAGATGCATGCCAGAGAACTAACTCTACTTGCTTGTAATGCTCAAAGGTGATCCTAAGAATTTTTAAATTCTTAAAAACTGGTCTCTGACAGAATAGCTATGTGGGGGTCAAACACTTCTTTCTGAATTTATAATACCAACATTTTCTCTTTCATGAAAAGCAAGAAAAAGTCCACAGTTTGGAAAGGAAGTGCTACATTATTTTTGTGGTGTTTAAAAGTTAATTAAAAATTTTTATTTATTTATTTATGTGTATGAATGTACTGTCTGCATGTAGGTCTGTGCACCCGTGTTGTGCAATGCTGCGGAGGTCAGAAGAGGGCGGCGTCGGATTCCCCTGGAACTGGAGTTCTCCTGGAATTGGAGTTTACAGGTGGTTCTCAGCCGCCATGTGAGTGCTGGGGATTGAACCCGGGTCCTCTACAAGAGCAGTCGGCGCTCTTAACCGCTAGACCCTAAAATTAACTTTTCAGGGGCTGGAGAGATGGCCAGCACCCACATGGCGGCTGAGAACCGTCTGAGGCTCCAATTCCAGGAGAACTCCAGTTCCAGGGGAATCCGAGATCCTCTTCTGAACTCCGCGGCGTTGCACGACACGGGTGCACAGACTTGCATGCAGACAGTACCTTCATACACATACAGAAATAAATAAAAATTAATAAAAAAAGTTAATTTTAAGTGAGTCTAAGCCTCATTCCTTTGGCCTTTTGTCTAATACTGGGCTAACTCAACATTCTAAGAAGACAAAAATCAGGCAGAAATGTGAATTCCTATCTATTCTTGTCAGGAAATATAAACTAATCCTCATTACCCAAGTGGGAACGGAGGCAGTAGAATCATGTTTGACATTGACATATTTTTTTTCTATTAATAATTTTAATTGGCTGAGGTCAATTCTACTACCACTGTAAGCATTTTATGTTTAATTATGTTTACTGGAGTTTCTTGGAGACTCCTGCCTTCACTCTTCTTTGCAAAAAGAAAAAAAGTCTAGTATCAAATGAATTGACCTCAAACACTGCTGAACATTGGAGAATGTAATTACCATGAGGAAAATACTAAGTAAACAAAAAACTTCCTGATGAGTAGAGGTACAAAGATGTTTTCAAATCTACGCTGCATGATTGCAAAGGTCCAATGTGTCCTTGAACTGTGTCATGCACAGTCTTCGTAATTATTAAATAAGACTTGTTCTAAGACAAAAAAAAACCTTTAGGGAAAAACGCTCTCCTTGTTCATTAGGTAGTACTTCTCTGTGAGCTTTTTATAAACCATGAAAATAGCTCTGTGCCTTACTCAAATGTGGCCAAACTGGTTAACTCCTGTTATAAGAATTATGTAACCTGTCAGGACTATTAGTGGCAGATTAAACAGGGAAACACAGAGGAAAAGTTCAGAAAGGCCCAGACTTTGAGTGTCTAACAAGAGGATAGACAATTGATCACATCTGAAAATATTTGAATAAACCAAGAAAAATAGCATAAAAATCATGAAATTGCTGTGATTAAGCCCCCTCAAACTTGTAAGAATCATCTACTTGTTAATTACCATATTTTCTCTGAGAACATGTATTATAGTGAAAAAAGAGGTTGATTTAATCATTGCAATTAGTCTATGAATATAGTTACTTGGAGTATGAGACTGGATTTGGAAATTAAGAGCTGGTGATAAAAGACTGTAGTGTCTGTTGGTTGTGTTGGGAGAAAGAAGAGCAATGAAAAGAAGAGTAGGGCTGGGTGTGGTGAAGCGCACCTTTAATCCCAGCACTGGGGAGGCAGAGGCAGGCAGATCTCTGTGAGTTCAAGGCCAGCCTGGTCTACATGGAGAGTTCCAGGACAGCTGGGTCTGCAGGGAGACCCTTTCTCAAAAAGAACAAAAAAAAAAAAAAAAAAAAGAGGAATGAAAAGCACAATCAGACTTAAACTATCTGGCTTCAGAACACTAAATCAATCATATGTTCAGAGCAGTCACCTTATTTTTCAAATGCAACTCTTTTTGTAATGTGTGGTGATTGGAGTGAGAGACTTCCTACTGCTAAACTTTACATTGTTCACAGGAAAAAAATGGAGAAAGAGAAGTTTGAAAACAAAATGTTGGGCAAAATAATCATGGTAGTTCCCAGACTCATATCAAGAACTTGCATTAAGAATATGGACTATGGGCTGGAGAGATGGCCTAGCGGGTAAGAGTGCCGACTGCTCTTACAGAGGACCCGGGTTCGATCCCCAGCACCCACATGGCGGCTGAGAACCGTCTGAAACTCCAATTCCAGGAGAACTCCAGTTCCAGGGGAATCCGACACCCTCTTCTGACCTCCGCGGCATTGCACAACACGGGTGCACAAACTTGCAGACAGTACATTCATACACATACAGAAATAAATAAAATTAAAAAAAAAAAAAGAATATGGACTATTATTCTGCTGGACGTGGTGGCGAATACCTTTAATCCTAGCACTCCAGAGGCAGAGACAGGCAGATCTCTGTGAGTTCAAGGCCAGCCTGGTCTGGTCTACCTAGTGAGCTCCAGACCAGCTGGGAATAAAAGGAGACCCTGTCTCAAAAAGGACCAAAAAAAAAAAAAAGAATATGGACTATTTTTCTGTGATTCTGATATGAATGTCTATGTTAAGTGAAATTCTTGATGAAAGACCTAGGTAAGATGTGCAGCTCTCTTGACCTGGTTCTGCAGATAGCATAGGCACAGTGGGAAGAAACAGGTCCATAGTACGGGTGTGCAGCAGGTGGCATCAAGGAGAAATAACCAAAAGTTTTCATCAGTTTCAAGTGCCTGTCACTTTATAAAGGCCTTCATTTCACTGGTGAACATTGCTGAGTATCTACTATGTGCTGGCAGCTACTCAGTGGCCTATGATGGAGCAGACACGTAAACCACATCTCAGTTCTTTGGAAGTTTATATTGTTGGCCATGAGTTATATTTTAGCCCATTGGGCCATCTGTGAATTTGCCAAATGTAAAAAAGTATGTTGTCTTGCCTTGGGTTTGATATACTATGTAGACTGATGACCCTTGTGGCCAGGAAGAAGGTAGTGGGAACAAGAAACTTGATCCCTAAGCTGTAAGAGCATGAAAGGGGCAAAAAGGACCCAACAATTAGCCAGTGCCCCAGTTACTGTTCTTTGTAGCTGGCCATGTTTTCGGAACCCAGCAGGGAACAAAGGGTGGACAGGGAAGGAATGAGGCAAGTATTTTTTCTACATACCATTAGGTAGACCTTTAAAAAGACAGAACTGGGCCAGGTGTGGTGGTGTATGACTTTAATCCCAGCACTGGGGAGGCAGAGGCAGGTGGAGCTCTGTGAGTTCAAGGCCAGCCTGGTCTACAAAGTGCGTTCCAGATCAGCTGGGGCTACAGGAAGACCCTGTCTCAAAAAGACAAATAAAATAAAATAAAATATAGGACTGAAAGCGACTGTGTGTGTGTGTGTGTGTGTGTGTGTGTGAGTGTGCGTGTGTGTGTGAGTGTGGGTGCACATGCATATGTATGAGTACAAATGTGCATGTACCTATATGTGGAGGTCAAAGGTCAGCCTTGAGTGCTGTTTCTTAGGCACTGTTCCTCAAGTGCCATACACTTGGATTTTTTGGAGGCAGGCTCTCTTACTGGCCTGAGATCACCCAATAGGCTAGACTGGTTGGACAGCCGGCCCTAGAGATCTCCTTGTCTGAGCCTCTACATGTTACTGGCTTTTCATGTGTATTCTAGGGATCAAAGTTAGGTCTCCTTGCTTTGGAACAAGCCCTTTACAGACTGAGCTGTCTTCTCAGCTCCTGGAAGGGCCCTTATAGGATCATCTTGTCTTCCTCACTACCTACAGGCCTATGATTGTGGTCCAGGGGAGTTGACTACATATTCTTCTTCGGAGACCTTGTAGGATCCAGCTATGCTAGCCCTTGGAAGTTCCTGCTTGTAACATATTTTCATTCTTGTTGGGAGCAATAACTTATTTCTTTCCATCCAACCTAGTGAAGATGAAGAACAGCTGCTTACTAACCTTCTGGTGTTATTAAGTCACCACTCAGACTTTTCTCATAGCAGGAGATCGGATCTCACAACCTTCTTCATAAACTCCAACTTCCAATCCATTAATCACTTCCCCTGGTCTACCCTGGGCCTCCTCCAAAATCTCTATATTCTTCTGAAAATATGGAGCCCCAAGCTCGACATGTGTGTGAAATTATCCAGGGCTCAGGAGACAAGGGAGCCATGAATTCTCTGAACACAGCTGCTGGGAAAAACTAAGGAGGAAGATTCAATCAGATTGACAAATCTTCCCTTGCATTCTGGAGACAGAAGTGGCTGTTTAATAAAAGGACATGTCTTTGTACCAAAGCTTAATCTTTCATCCCTAGCTTATTCATGAACCATTTTTTTTCAAAAGAAACAGATCTTGAACAGGATATTCAGTCCCCCCACCCCACTACACACAAAACTGTCCAAAAGTAAGTGTTTTTCTGTACTTTATTTAATATCTCAAGTTGTGGGCTTTTTACTATTAAATGGAATACTGTTTTCAGGTTCTCAAGGGTTTCTATTTTTTTATTATTTTAATTTATTTTACTTTTTATTTTTATTTTTTGATCTTTTTGAGACAGGGTCTCCCTTTAGTCCCAGCTGGCCTGGAGCTCACTCTGAAGATCAGGCTGGTCTTGAACTTATAGAGATCCACCTGGCTCTGTCTCCCCAGTGCTGGGATTAAAAGCGTGCACCACCACACCCGGCAATCTATTTTTAAATAATCTTTCAGGTGGATAAGATGAACTACTGTATCACTTTTGATATTTTCACCTCATCCTAAATCGACCCAATTTTTCCTTCATTTTGTTGGCACATAAAACATAATTAGGGTAAAGTTGATAAAACTAAGTCCAGTTCCACAAGAATCACACTAACCTGTATGACATCTAGAATCAAGTTTTCCTGACTGTTTTCTTCATCAGGTTTGTTTCCATCAAGATTTCACAATACTTACCAAACTCATTATGAATTCAGTGTCCTTTCCTATGTAAACTGGGGTTGAGGTGGGATAAAGCCTGTTCATAGACTTCAGCATCTTCAATTCCGTATGTGACTTTAGCAACTCTGAAAACACCACTGATGCGTGCTCGGATTTATCATATGGCTTTAATCAATCATCAAAACTATATATTCCTATAAGTTGCTTTCTAGAAGGATGGATGGAATGTATCAGGAAGATGCCCACGTAGATGTTGACTCCTTTTCCTGCACTACCTCACAGCTTCCCTTCTGGAGTTTGTGTTTTCACTTTTGAGTTGATGCAATGACGTCACAAAGGACCCAGATACCAATTCCTGGCATTCTCCCAAGTGAGAATGTATTTCCAGAAAAGTTTCAGGTTTGGAGTGGAGCCTTTGGGGGAAGAACATTGAATTGCACAAGGAAAGCCAGTAAACACTTTAGTCCCCAGCAGGAATTATAAGCCTTGCAATTACGTTTAAGACTGTGCTTGTCTGTTTTCTTCTTCTCCATATCTGTAAACAACGTGTTAGTTTCTGAGGTTTGTCATCCTGCTGTGAATCTGCATCTGCAGTGCCAACAGCCAGTAACAGTTAGAAAAGGCAAACTTATGAGATGGCTTCTAAACACACTAAGCCCTAATCTAAACAATTTATAACGTTTCTTACTCAATAACTCTCAGAAGTCAACTAACTTGAAGCTGCCCTAAACAAGTTAATAAAGGAGTGAGACATCATCCATTGGGTAATAAACTAAAGTTAGTGGAAGCATGTGCAGGTAGAGTTTCAGATGTCCGGCCTTTCTCTTCAGTGGCTAGACACTCATTACTAGAAAATTCTGTATTTACAGTATTTTAAACATGACAACATTTATGATAATCACAACTAAATTTGCATAAAGATTTGCAAAGAATTAAAAGAAAGCACATTGGCATTAGAAAGACAAAAGTTCGAACCCAGTTTTTCCACATTGGCTGTGCCAATTGAATATAATAACCTGGCTAAGGGATGAATCTGTTTCCTTATCTTTAAACTAAAGGAGGAAAAAACAACCCTTGCCTAGAGAGATTGTTGTGAAGAGGAGTCATTGAAGCATGTTGGAATGCTTACCATAATAAACTCAATAAAGTCAGGTTTTGCTATTTTTTCCAAAGTACCCATTTTTATTTTACATATATGAGTGTTTTGCTGGTATGTATGTATGTATGTATGTATGTATGTATGTATGTATGTATACCACGTGTGCAGTACCTGAAGGAGCCAGAAGAGGCCATCAGATCCCCTGGAACTGGAATTAAAGACAGTTGTTAGCCCACGTGTGGGTGCTGGGAACTAAACCTCAGGTCTTCTGCAAGAGCAGGCAGTGCTCATAACCAGGGAGACCTCTTTCCAGCCCTTGCCTTTACTACACTTAAAAAAAATACTCTATTCGTTATTTTTGTTTTATGTGTATGAATATTTTGCCTGCATGTATGTAAGTGTACCAGTTTTGTGCAATGCCCATAGAGGACAGAAAAAGGTATTAGATTCCCTGGAGCTGTAGTTACAGATGGTTGTTAGCTGCCTGTGGGTGCTGGGAACTGATCCCAACCAGGTCCTCAGTGAGAGAAGCTAGTGATCTTACAAGTGAGCCATCTCTAGACCCTGGTTTTATTATTCTTATATGTGACACTAACAAGCTATTTAAAACAGCGTCGTAATCAATTTTATGACTATAAAAATGAGGCCTTAAAATGATAAATAACAATTAGCCATTTGAAGGTCTTCCATTCATTAGCAAAACTTAAGAATGGTGTAAAGCAGCATTTCTGACCACTAATTTTGAGCTTATCAACTATAGCAAAGATGAGGAAATACATATGCAAACCATCGGAATGCGGATCACTCAAAGCGACCTGAGTGGCTGCAATTGAATAAGAATGCAGGGTTTTCTTTCTCCCTTCTTCCAGTCACCTTTTTTTTTCTTTCCTTCCTTTCCTTCTTTTGTTCTAGGCCCTTGAACGTTCTAGACAATTCTACCACCGAGCTATATCTTCAAATTAATTAATATTAATTAATTAATTTAAAGATAATATCTCACTAAGTTTCCCAGTCTGGCCTTATGATTTTCTTGCCTCGACCTCCAGACAAACTGGGATTACAGGCCTGAACCACTAGGCCCGGCTTAGAGGGCAAGATTTTATAATAGATTTGAATCCGGAAAACGTCTGAAGTTTAACTTCGCCACTTAAGATTTACTGTGTTTGTTTGGGGGCAAATTACTTAAACTCCCTGTGATCTGGCTTCCTTGTTTATATAACTAGATTATAATAGTCTCCAAGAGTTACTTTTGAAGGTTAAATAATATATATCAAATACAAAGCAAATAACTTAGCACTGAGTCAATGCAAAACAGATGTTACCTCGTTTCATGACGATTTGTATAAACTTTTCTGTAGTGTAGCAATGACAAAAATTGAAGTGTTATCAGACTGTTGAGTTCAGTAAGGTTGTGCTAGCTTTCTGAGGCAGTACTTCCTGGGTTAATGGACAAACTTAAACTTTTTGTCCTTCAAGATTGGTGAGGGTGGGGAGGTTGGTGTTGGGGACTGAACTCAGGACTTCCAGTATGCTAAAGCAAGGGTTTACCATTGAGCTATATCCCCAGCCCCCTGAACTTTCTGTCCTGCAAAAGGAGCAACAGATGTCTAGAGCAACTGAGTTGCCCTGCTGATACTGAAAATGATAGTGATAGTGAGTTCAGCCAGTGGAAACATGCCCACCATGTCCCATCTCATCACTTGGTCTTTTACCCTCTGTGTAGCTTGTCTTATGGTAAAAATGAATTTAAATTTCTTTATTTCCATACCAATTTCCTTTGCCAGGAAGAAAAACCAAATGGCTAATGTTGACATTGGCTAAATTAACATTTCTGAATCAATGCTATGTTAATAAGTGCCACCCACATGTTCTGTTGTCAAATATGTGTAGGAAATATCATCCAGTAGTATTTGCAGACTTATAACCAATAGAAATCATAATACATGTCAGTTGGTATAGTATTTCAAAATACATCAGTGCCTATCAAAATTAGAGTAGATATCTTGATGCTAGATTTTCTTTAATACATAAAAGTACATATATTACTGTATCACATAAAATATTGTTTTAATGTTTTTATGACTCCGGCAATGCAACTGACTTCCTTTATAATTATAATCTATTTATTTATTTATTTATTTATTTATTTATTTATTTATTTATTTTTTGTCTTTTTGAGACAGGGTCTCCTTGTAGCCCCAGCTGTCCTGGAACTCGCTCTGTAGACCAGGCTGGCCTTGAACTCACAAAGATCCACCTACCTCTGCCTCCCTAGGATTAAAGGTGTGCGCCACCATGCCCGCCTAATTATAATCTTTTTATTATAGTTATTTAGAAGCATTATTCTGAGAGAAGTTTAGAAAGGGTCTACTAGATGGCCAACAGTTTGTGCCACAAAAGTAGTTACAAATCCTGTGTTATTTCAACGTGTAGTAAAGAATAAGAACTTAATTCCCACACATTGATTGTGGAAGTTCTTGGAGAGGGAAAAGCTCTTGGTGGAGGATGAAGGTGAAATCCAAGGAAATCACTGTTTCCTTCTAAATAATCAGGGTCATACCGAGCATGGAAGGCAGAGATCAGGTCCTGTGAACAAATGACATGGAGGAATACAGCCAGAGAGCCCCTGTATAATCCTAACTTCTTTGGGCTTCCCTGATTATTTCTGTACTCATCTTGCCACATACTTCAACTTTCTTCTCCATTCACTCATCCTACCTAGCCTACTCTATTGGCGTCAAGTATTTGGTGGGGGAACGTTCCTCCAAACTATTTGGTTATTCCATCATACAATGGTCTTAATACTTATAGACTGTAAGTATTTTATATGTTTCCTTGAATCTGGAGAGATATTAGTTCCAGTTCTTCTGGTACTGATTTAGATTTTGAAGGGATTTCTAAATCCTATGGCACCGTAACACACTCTGGTGCTAAGAACTCAGTATTTTCTTCTGTTGTTTGATTCCACTTTCTAGTGTGAGAAGGGTAAAAAGTGCCTGTAACATTCACTCCGCTATTTAAAACATTGGCCAATACTAGTCCAGAACAATGCACATACCTGTTTAAAATGTCTCATATACGCTATACAGTTCTACTAGCTTCCAGTTGAATTCTTAAATTCAGATATCACAGGCTACTAAACTGTTAGCTTGTAGAAACCATCTTTAAGCCTTTTACTTTAATACTTTGAAATATATTTTGCCCTTTGTCTAAAATAGAATTCAAGAATGATGTCTGTCATCCCGAGTGCATCAGAAGTTATTTTAACTATGGCATCTTTATAAAAGTCAATAGCTGCCTCATCAAAGGGCAATCATGTCCAGTGTGGGTGGCTGTGCCAATTGTTTTTGAACTACTGCAGCAATCTAGCCAATGCCAGGGAATGGCTTGCAGCCTTTCTACACCCACATTTTTTCTTAATTATCTCCACCAGGCTGAGTTAACTAAGGACAGATCTATAGCATTTCCTGGATGTCAAAATGCCTACACACCTTCTGCAGGCCCTGAGCTACCAGTTTCCTTTCATGTTTCTACTGGTTGGTTCATCTAATTATCTATTATCATGCGTATATATTATTCATGAAAATAAGACATTTTCAGTATGTAATGTCTTTGGTTTTAAAAAGAAATGATGTGAAATATTAGAATACTGCTATCACTGAGACAATGTTATAAAATTTGATAGTGGGTTTTCTAACACATCCCTCCTTTAAAATAAATCTGAAGAATTTTAGGATCACTGTTTCATTTAGACTATTGTAGTTATCATTCTTGGGAAAAATGGCAAATTCAACACCTAGGTTTCTTGTATATGGGTCTCAAATAGTTGTTTTTGAGGTCTTATAATGTTCTTAGAAAGTTAAAAATGTTATCTAAATGGATGGTGTCTAAAATTATAATTCATCATTAGGATAACTTAGATACTGTTTCCCACAAAGAAATGAGAAAATCATTATAGGCCATATGTGGTATTGAACAATGATCCTAGGATCTCAAGCATGCTAGGCAGATGCTTTATCTCTGAGCAACAACCCCAGCTATGTTTCTACTTTTGTTTTGAGACAGGGTTTCACTAAGTTGCCCAGACTGGCTTTGAACTTTCTCTGCAGGCCAGGTAGGTGGTGAACTTGGAATCTTTCTGCCTTAGCATCCCGAGTATCTATCACCTAGCCTAGATCATTTCTTTTATATTACTCAAACTTGGCCCTGGGATGGAACTTAGAGTTTGTCCCAAGAACAACTTTTTTGTTTTACATGTAAGGAAACAGAAATCAAGTAACATATTGATTTTTTAGTTACTGACAGTGAGTTGAAGATAAAACTTGAACTGGGGATTTGAATCTTGTTCACTGTGTTTTCTTGAAGTAAAAATCCAGAAGTCTGTATTCTTCAAGGTGTCAGAGCTGATAAAGGGACCAATTTTCCTCATTTTCCTATAAGCTCCACCCAAGTAGAGATCATTCAGTCTTATTTGTGGCTGAATTTTCAAATTCCAGTACAGCCTCTGGTACATAATTGTGTGGCATTTAATACTTATGGAATAAGTCACTTTCTGTAGGAGGTATACTTTGAGGGTAAAGTGGAAAATGGCTGGTCAAGCTCACCATCCACTTAAGATATGTTTACACTATCTACCAATGTAAACAATTATCTAGGAGTCAAAGACTGGGATGAAATTCCAGAGGGTTGAAAGAAAACTAACATGAATTCATGCCTAAGATATGGGGTGCACTAAGTGACCTGTGACAAACCTTCTGGACATTGGATTCCATGACTCATGAGTAAAAATAATATACTTCTTGGTTTTAGCCTGTCTTCCACTGTGGTTGTTTTTTTTTTTGGGGGGGATTACTGACTGACTTAGCTAGAGTCAGCCACAGTTAGAGTCCTGACTCTTGAACAAACAACTGTGAAATAAAGAAAAAAAATAGGAGGATATGGTGACTAAAACTTCCTCAGATGGCTTAGTTATGTTTGAGGTGGCACACTCTACACTGAAATAATCAATAATCCATACAATTTGAAGGAACAAATTCTGATTCATTATTGTTCACTGGAGTGTGGTCTCTATAGGTCTGCAGTGCAGTTTCATCTGCAAAAGGTGATGGGGACTCCTACTCCACATAACTGATGAGGAAATCAAACACAGAAACTGATGAAGAGCTTTCAAAGCACCCTATGAAATATTGTTAGTAGAAAATACAAATAAACTGTCACTGCAGTAGAAAGAATTCCTTACAGGACACTTTTACAATGTTTAAGTGGAGGGGGGGTAATAGAGGGTCACAGAGAGAGAAAGCTGCCTAAATTTTTAAAAACCCACCAAATAAGAATGGAATAAGGGATAATAATTCAATATTTTGATCCATCGTGTTTTAGGGATATTATTATTTATAGAACATGTGCCTTTTTTGTCTCAAGAAACACTTGTTAAAGCTACAGTTCTACGACCCCAAATAAAAGATGAAAGATTTCATGTTCTTGAAATTATGCTCACTGTAAAGTCACAAGGGGAGAAAACTTTATTGTTTAAAAATTTAATCTCCATTTAAGGCATCCCCTTCCACCTCCACAGCACTCAGTAATGTTAAATGTTCACTGAATGCTAATGTTTATTTTTATTATTAACCATTACACACTATTCTTTATGTGGATTATGGTGTGTAATTTTAAGAGACTCACTGGTTAAACTCACATTAGAAACACACACACACACACACACACACACACACACATACACTACTGGAAGATCATCAGAGAAAGACACCAACAAAAGAAAGATAATTTGAGCTACTTCTGAAGTAGCAGTCGTAAAATTAAAATAGGTAACTCATTAAATTATCCATAGAATGAAAAGAAAGCTACAAAAATAGATATTTTTCTGGCAAGTCAGTGGTGTTCAGAACAAATTTAGGTTTAAGCAGAGTTTTTAAAATCAGATGATTATCAGTTCATCTTTGTTAGACTCTGTTACAAGGTTAGACTAGTTTGCTCTAACTAAAAGCTAAAATTAGGTGGAAAAGTATATTTGTAAAAAAATAACTTCAGTAAGCCATCAATTTAACTGACAGATTGTAAGCAGCACAAACAAATGGTGCTATCTGAGCAATTTGAGGCATGGTCCCAAAGATCACAGAAATAAAATAAAACCTTTTGTAAGCCATGTGTTAGTCTGGGTTGTCTCAATTCTATTTCCTGGCTTTTGTGGCTGATCAGCTGCTTTGTGGTCATCCAGTCCCCTGTCTTCTCTCTCATTGCTTGGTGTTGGTACATTGTTTCTTATTAAAGTTTCCCCTAGAGGACAGGCCAGGAAAAGGAAAGACACTAAATTCACCAGCTATTCCTATTAAGAATTTAGAGACTTGGTGGTGAATGTCTGGCGAAGGGAAACAGCAGCTTGTGCACCATGATTTTAGATCTTTTCAAAGCCTTCTTTCCAGTTTACACTCATAGAACACTGACAAATATTTTGCAAGCCAATTAATCACTTGCTTAAAAAAATGCTTATTTACTGTCTTGACCACACACAGATGGATGAGAAGATCTTTTTAATTAACAAGTACTCTAGTTCAACCAAGTACAAAAAGCCTGCAAAGAGGCTGTTGGTAATGCTTTCCATTTCTGGAGTGGCAGTTTGTAAAGCCAGTTCAGACATTCTCTTCCGTCCTCCAAAAATTGCTGTGTTGTGGGTCTTACTATCAATGACATGAAGAAGACACTGGCAAGATTCATGCATTTTCATCTGAACCAGTACTTACATATTCCATTGGGAAGCTAGACCAAGGTGAAATCTCACATAAGGAATCGTTAATATGATAGACCAACGGATAGGGTACTGCTAAAATTGTGTGGAAAAATCTCTCTCTCTCTCTCTCTCTCTCTCTCTCTCTCTCTCTCTCTCTCTTTCTCTCTCTCTCTCTCTCTTTCTCTCTCTTCTTCCCTCCCTCCTCCCTTCCTTCTTTTCTCTTGCCCAGGATCTTCGATTCTGATTCCAAAAAGGGCAATTGAAATTTCTTGTCTTTATGTTAAAGAGCTCTGTGTTAATACAGGAAAACAGTGAACAGGCGCACCATTCTTAAAGTGACAGTTGATTCCCTAACACTTCAGGCGAAACCATTTCCCCCCTAACTCGTGAAAGACGCGTGTATGAGAGGATGACGTGACATTTTTAAGCCTTACTTAAGTTGTTAAAAAAAATATATCGAGGTTAAAATAATTAGACTGTTAGGTATTTTTCCCTCCCTGTCTCCCACTGACATGATATCTACAATTTTCTCGGTTCAACTGTCAGATAAATTGGCAAGTCGACTAAAAGGATAATATTCCCTTAGCGATGCGTTCATCTGGAGCCCTAGCAACTGTATTAGGAAGCAGCAAGTACTCGCTAGCAAGGCATGGCGCGGGAGAGGAAACTCTGCAATTTAGAGTGACGGATGATTATCCCCCCCCCCCCATCCATCAAGCCTCCTCAAAATGTCACAATATTTACACCTCTTCCTTGGTGAATTAGAATCCAGAGACAGGCAGGCAGAAAGAGGGGAGGAGGGGGATCCGACCGGTTGTCACTCGATTGGGGAAAAGCAGGCGTTGCACCTTTAAATTCTGTTCCTCCATTCCCTGTCCCCGGCCCCCCTTCTCGGGATTTTGCAATAAATCTCCCAGTTCTGCGTTCAGCCCTGCAGATCCGTATTTAAAACAGCACCATCTGGGAAGGGTGGGTGGCGACGGTGATGCGGGCGCCTTGGAGTTCCTTCGCAGCACGCTTGGAATTGCATCAGACTGATCCGAAATCCCCCCGCCCCCAAGCCCGGCCCCTCCCGCCACGCGCCCCTCCCTGCCCCTCCCCTCCGCTCCCTTAACGTAGATCTGACTGAGAAAACGCCTGGATCCCGGAACAGTCTGTGCCCCATTCGCTGCCGGCTTGATCCGTAAACCCTGCCCTACGCTCCCTTTGTGTGCGGAGCAGCCTATCGCCGTCATCTGATCCAAGTGCCTGCTTTCCTGCCCCCCCCCCCAAATTTCCACAATATTCTCGCGTCGCCTATGAATCCATCATTTCCACCTGCGCAGAGTTGGGATTCTTTCGTTTACTAAAATAATCTTGAGTTTCGAGTTTCCGAAATGGGTTTTTCCCTAACTCCCCTCACCCCTACCGCAAGCTCTATCCTCTTATCCGGGGAGGGGTCCAGAACCACCAAGCTGTGGGAGGAAAGCTCCCACCCAGGACCGCTCCTTGTCGAAACAAAGGGCCCAGGAAGGGGTGGAAGTCGCGGCTGTGGAGTGTGTAGAGGTCGGGGCCCCCGCCCAGGGGCTCCCAAGTCCCTGGACTCCCGGAAGAGAAGCTGGAGGACGGCGCAGCGGCTAGCGCCAGGCTCCCCGGTCCCCCGGGGGCGCAGGCGGGGGCAGGGGCGCTGGAGGGGAAGGCGGGGCGGCTCCCAGCCGGCTTCCAGCTCACCCCCAAACCCCTCATCTTCACACTCGGCTGGGCTCTCGGCCCACCCTGGTGGTGGTGGCAGCTCCGGAGAGAGCCGGGGCCCTCCGCCCGCGCGGGTGGACTCAACCTCGCCCGGCTGGGCGGATTGCGCGCCCGGCTGATTGGTGGCTCTGTCCAGCCGCCTTGGGGAGCTACGAGTATTCTTCTCCACCGCCTCTGGCCGCCCAGGCCCCCTCCCCGGCCCGCTCCCGAGCTCTTCGGTCCGGAAAGCACCTTCTACTCCCAAGCGGAGGCCCCCACCTTTTCCCTGAGTTACCCCGACTGACTCGGACCTGGGCTCACGGAGGCATCCGGCCCGGCGGGGAGTGGAGCGCGGTCTCCAAGCCAGCGCCCGAAACTCTCGGGGAGGGAGGACAGACAGAAAGAAATAAAAAAGAAAGAAATATCCAGCGAGGATCTCGAGGGCGATGGAGAGGAAGAGAGAGAAAAAGAGGGAGGGATGGAGGCAGGAGGAGGGGGCGGGGTGGAAGAAGGGGGGCGGGAAGGAGGGAGGGAGGGGGAGAGAAAGGGAGGGAAGGATACAGAGAGAATGAATCCTCCTCACTAGAAGAGCTGAAATTACCTTGATTCATTTTGAAGAGATTCAGTGCTAACCCCCCCTCCCTCTCCAACCTTCCCCTTTCCCACTCTGCACTACCTCCATCGTCTGATTCTAAATGGTATAAAATCAAATGTTAGGAAATCGAATGTTGTGCAAAAGCTTCTTAATTAGTAATGAATCTACTGTACGCGCACACACACACACCACACACAAGCAAAAAGAACGGAAAAGAAGGAGGGAAAGAGAGAGATGAGAGAAATCTTACATTGGAATCAGGTATTTTCAGGTTCAAGTTAACTAAACTCATATCCGCAGGAAGACTGAGCTTCCCTCCCCCCCACCTCGCTCTGCCCCAGGTTCTCACCTAGGGCAATTTAAACTGGGCAAATACCAAGAAGCAAGCCCTTCTTGTGTTCTCCCTCTACTTCCTCCCCTCCGCTACGCGTCCTTCCCGGAAGATCGAGTATCAAAATAGCTCAGGAATTGGGGATGCAGGGTCCCCGCCCCGGTGCTTACCTTCTTCGCGGCTCACACCACCCCGGTGGCTAGATCCTGGAGATAAACACTTGCATTTCCCAAAGTTAACCCAGTATACCAACCCGGAGCTTGCCAAGAGTCTATTCCAGCCTACACCGCTAGGAAGCCAACTTCAGCGAGCTCAATGAGGGGACCAAACTGGGGCTCGCTCTCCAAACGCTCCGCTCCAAAATCTGACTCTCTCTCCAGCCCCGATCTCAGTGTGAGCCAAACCTCGGAAAAGACGCTTTTTAAGGGCGACACCGGGTTGGCTTGACAGCTGGGAAAAGAAGGATACCTGGAGTACTACCACCTCGGACAGACCCGTTGGCTCTGTCCAAGGTGCTGAGTGGACTCTGCTCGCCCGGATCACAACACCCGGCGCAGCAGGAGGAAAAGGCTAAAAATCTCTAATTAAGTGACACTTGATATTGCTCTAGACGGTTTCTTCCACTTCCTTACGTTTTGTCACGTGCGGATGTCTTTGCCAAAGCCATCCTGTTAATAGTTGATCACATGTTGATGAGACCCTTTTCATCTATGAAGTATTACCCATTTCACTGTCTGTGATAGGCACTTCTGACTTATTCCTCATCTCCCCCAACTCCACCCCTATCCTCACCTAAACTCATTCTCTACCCCATCCTTATCCCCTCCACCCCAACCCCCAACCTCTAACAACATTATTGTTTTTAGATGGAAATTAACCCCCTTGTGGACGTCAATTACATGCCCACATATAAATCATACATTATGCTCCTACACCACACACCGTACACATAAAGCAAGGAATGGAATACAAGACGGCTGGCAGACAAGCATCAGCTTTGAACAGCCAGTATAACACCCCCATTCAGTTCCAAGTTTCTTCCACGCAGTTCCACACTGCTGTGTTAAATCTCAAATGATTCCAATTAAAGTTGCACTGTGTAAAAACCCGATTCCCCTGGCCCGAATAGCTACTGTTCTTTGGCGTGTGAAGTGCTAGCAAGAGCCGTGATATGCCTGTTGTTAAGCAGCATGTCAAGAATTTTCAATTATAATGCAGGGTTTATTGCTACTCACCATTGTGCCTTTGCTGTCCTGGAGACTCAAGTGTCTTAAAATCTCGACTCCCCAACAGATGCTGGAAGGTAATGTGTCTTGTTTGAAGTCATCATGTGAGAAGTTCGGCTTTGCTCAGTGGATCGCCCACCACTTGGTGTGACTTATGAATCTAATAACCCTTTGCAATATCCGCAAGCTTAAACTCTCAACCACCTTGGCGACTACAGAAGACAAAGCAACTGGCATCGATGTTGAAAACCTATAGATTTACGCAAACGCCCTCACTCTGAGAGACACGTTTTCCCTTTGAGTTCTTAAGCGGTTCTAATGAATGAGCTAGGTTAGCAATGACTGTCCAGTTGCCCCGCTATACAGCGGGTGTTTCCCCGAAGCTACCTTCTCTCCGCCTGTCGCTGGGTCCTGGCACAGAAAGTTCCCAGAGAAAGTGAGGAGTATCAGGGTACCCCCATAAAAATAACTCAGCCTGTGCACCGCTCCCTTGCCCACAGCTCAGGTCACACCTGGGGCTCTGGCAAAGATGAGCTCGGCTCAGGAGATTTCCCTGTCGCCAGGTAAGAAAATCTTCGCCTCGCCAGGCTAGGGCGGGAAGACCGCTGGGGAACTTGTTGCTTATCTGCACCAGCAGGCTACCGCCTTAATAAGAATAGCAGAAAATTGCCGCGGGGAGGGGGTGAGGGGAGGGGGCCACGACGACGTCTCCGGGCAGTTTACGTGACCAAGCCATTGCGACACCCTTGGTGAAAAGGAAACTTCTTAGAAAAGTTCGTCCTCCCCTCCCCCACCATGACTAAGGGTCTCCAGCCGAGGAGGCTGCGAGTGACGATCTGATGGGGTTGGGGGCTGGGCGACGGAGCGGGGAGTTAAGTGACTGGTCCTCGGGAACTACAGCATGCGTAGAAGCGCACATCAACCCAGCAACTTTCCCTTTCCTCTTAGGGACTGATGACTAGGCGAGAGATGCACCGGGGCGAGCCACTAGTTGCCCACAGGAACCTGTGTAAGCCGAGATCTCAGGCGGCCCAGTTGAATGAAGTTATGACTGCGTCTGCTCTAATGGGTTATGGCTTCTCAAATATGAGTTAACAGCCCCTGTGCGCAGCTAAGTCGGCCAGGCGAGCCACAGAGCTCAGAGCAGGGAGGGGAGGAACAGCGCCAGGCTCCAGGCTCCCGGCTCAGTGTCCGAACTCTGCTTCTTCTTCCCCCGAGTCTCTGCCTTATCACTGGGGCTCCCCCGGCCGCCAGGGTGCTGGCTGGGAACCCGGGCCGCGCGCTCCAGGAGGTGGGCTGCGTTTGTGAGCAACCGGAGGGTGGAGGTGGGGTGGGGGGGTCTCCCAGGAGCCCCAAGCTTATCACCGCGCTTCCCTGCCAGTGGCTGCGCTGGGAAGTGGAGAGATCACGTGTTGTCGGAAAGTAAGTTGGAAGAGAAAAGATAAACTTCATGGAGGAGAAAAATAATAATAATAAAAAAATCCCCCCAACTCCCCTTTGCGTGTGGAGCGTAAAATACAGAATAAGACGGGCGCAGTGGGGGAGGGGCGCCGCGCTCTACTGAAGTCCTAGGCAGAACTCCGGAAATCTCAGGAAATAAGCAGTAGGTCAAGTGTGAACGTCCCTCAACGTAGGGAGGCGCTAGCTCCAGGTATCTTTCCACTGATCTGTCCTTTGCCTCCTCTCAACAGTGCCTGCTGCGGCCGAGCAGAGGAAGTGAGGATGAATGTAAGCCAGTTGTTATGGAGATGCCCGTCGCTCAGAGGAGCGCGAGTGCCATGGGAAGTCCCCAGACGCTTTCGGATTTCACCGTTTTGGCATCAGCACCATGGTTTTACTCATGTTCCAGAGTTTCCCACCAAGGGGAGCCCACCGTCGGCGTCATTGGCCCTGGTCGTGGCGCTGACTGCAGGGAATGAGGCAGAAAGATGCTGCCGGAAGATGGTGGAAGGCTCTGAAGTTCTAGACCACCCAGTCCTTGCCACTTTTCCATTTTCTTTATTCCATTTAGATGTGCTGTGTTCCAGTGCAATTAGTACTTCCTGACGTATAAAACCAGAGTTACACAAAAGGATGAGTTAGAACATTAGCATTCAGTAGCTGCTTCAAGGTTTGGCTCCCTCCCCCTCCCATCCCAGGAATGCTTCCTTTATGGAAAATAAGCTTTACTTCTTAATTCTGAGTATGGGTCTCTCTGTTCCTTGAACTCTCCATGGGTACTACATTATTTGTATTATTTGTATTAGCATTAAGTCTAGTGTTGAGTTCATACATACCCCTATAGAGATGTTTCCAAAGTCGACAGCTCACCCTAGGCTCCTGCTAAGATATAATTACACAAGGCTCCCTTGACCTCACTGGGCACAGTTATAGACTTGCTTGGCGCCTGGAGACTTGAGGTGGATTCTCGTAAGAGAAAGCCAAGCACCCTTACGGTCACCAAGGCAACAGTTATCTCCAACTAAAAGAACTGTTCATATTGCTGACAATTGTCGCTTTTTGTCCATCTATGAATTAGCCAGCAGATGCTGCCCTAAGACTGACAGCTGGCATAAACCATCCTCAGAGGTCTTGGGGTACAGGTTTTGTGGGCAAAGCTGGTTTACTGAGATGATTCATTAATACTTATTAATTAATAATTATTAAGTTCTCTCACCTGTTGAAAAATCCAGTCACTCCAATACTCTCCAGCTTCTTATCTTCGCAAACTCACTTACATAATTCCTTCTTGTTTTCCATCTGCAGAAATCCAGTACCTAATATAAGTAAAGGTTGCAGTCATTTTGTTTGTTAAAATAGATGCCAACCAGTGTTCCTGCTACAATTTTAATCTCAGGAGCACTTATTCCTGTGGTCATGTTACTTTTTTCTCCTCACAGAACTCTTGTCAGCTGTGATATGAGTATCACACTTCTCCAAGTTTGTCTGACTCCATTTTTTTTTTTTTTTTTGGTCTTTTCAAGACAGGGTTTCCCTGTAGCCACAGCTGGCCTGGAACTCGCTCTGTAGATCAGACTGGTCTTGAACTTACAAAGATCCATCTGCCTCCCAAGTGCTAGGATTAATTAAATAGATATGTGAAGCATCTCAGAATTAGTGAAAAGAGATAACAGAAATCAGAAATGAGAACCCTTTTGTCTTAGCAAATTAAGAGATGCTTGGATATCTTTTGAAATGGTTATTCTTTTGATTTTTTTTTTTTTTGGTCTTTTTTCGAGACAGGGTCTCCCTGTAGCCCCAGCTGGCCTGGAACTCACTCTGTAGACCAGGCTGGCCTTGAACTCACAAAGATCCGCCTGCCTCTGCCTCCCAAGTGATAGGATTAAAGGTGTGAGCCACCATGCCCGGCTATTCTTTTGATTTTTAAATGGACGTTTACAAGAGCACATTCAACATGATGGCCTGGGGATTCTTGTAGTGTACAGGGGTGGTGGGTAGTGGGGGTGGTAGATGAGATAGCACTCTTGTTCTCTTCTCCCAGTTCATCTCACCAAATCAATTTGTTGTAGTTATTGAGTTCTCCTTCTCACCACGTGTTTGACGATGTATTTCTTTCTTGTTCTCTGACCACTACTTTTTCTTCTTCTTCTTTGTACTTTGTACTTATTTTGTGCCAGGCATATCGATAAAGGCTAATGATCCATCTATTAACAAGTTCCTAACGCATCCTTGAATCTCAAGAGGTGAGCACTTAGTTAATTATTGTAAGATATTACCAGTTTAATAGTGCCCCCTTTCCTTCCCTCAGTGTTCCTTTCCCTTAGTCATTACCCAAGGATTACTTGTTATAATCAATGAATGATAGTGCCCACAGGGAGCCTTCAGATGGTAGCACAGTTGATGACTTGGAGCCTAAAAAAATAGGTAACAAAAAAAAATCTCTGTTTATGGCATAAGCAGTGATTCTGACCAGGTAGGAAGAAAGATTGGCTCTCTTAGTCACTTCCTGATCTTTAATGGTTCTCCACAGGCAATAGGACGAGAGGCAGAGAATCACGAAGTACAATTTGGAAAGATTTCTGAAAACAAGCATGGGCGATGATTGCCAAGAACCTAGCGTTGAGCTCATATTTAAAAAGAACTCAAGAAATCTTCCATCTACCAAGTCCAGTTTAGTTAGAAAACAGAGCATCAAAAAGAAGAGAGACAAAAAGCCTTAGGAAACTCATGATTTAGTCTGCAATCATCACTTTGCATTCCTGAGCTTGACAACTAAGCTGGGGACAAAAGATCTGGACATGACTTAACTCAATTTCGGAAAACTAGACAACCTCATAATGAGGCTGAAACAAGACCTCGTGAAATATTGAAGAAGAACTGAATGACTCTTCCCATCTTACGAGCAAAAGATGAATGAAAGAAAACATGAGCGACAAGTAAAGGGGAAATGACTGTTAAAAGAGAAAGTTGATAAGAGACTGAGCCAAGCCAGAAGTATGTTAGGTCAGGACTTACACAAACCTAAATGTAAGATCATCTTAGGAGTGAGCTCAAACAAGGAATCATCTCTCTGCAGAATCATCAGACTTGGAAAATAGAAAGTCTGTAATCCAGTGGGCCTGTCAAGACAGACACTTGGATTCTAATGTGCCTGAAACATCTGGAGGGAAGCCTTCAAGGTTCGTATCTGTGTTTCTCACAATTTAACACACACACACACACACACACACACACACACACACGCACGCATGCACATACACACACAAATCTCCTAGGCAGCTCATTAGAAAGCAGATTCTGAGCCTGGGATAGGAACCAAGATTTGACATTTCCAACAAATTTCCAGGTGACAGGGTTGCACTTAGTTTTGCACAGCTGAGCACCAAAGCACACTCTTTCAGTGAATGGTTTCATTCAGATGGTGGTATTAGCTAAGTAGTCTTTTTAGGAATCAGAGTACATGGCATACAATTAAAAAGCAAAGAAAAAGCTATTATTCCTTTAGCTTTCATGTTATATAGATCATAAACTATAACCTGTTCCCGAGCTTGTTCATTCTAGAAAATCTCTTGACCATAGTGGACATCAGTGTCTTATTGTCAATAACATTGGCTATAGCTTGAATATTTGGAATTTAACATGAATTAAACTAAGAGAGATATGATCTGTTTGAGATATACTGAATAAATTACAGAATGGGAGAGACGTTAGAGAATAGTCAGAGAAAACTATTCTAGTCCTGTAGAGAGGATTGGTTAGGTCATATAATGAGTCCTGAGCTCATTCTGGGTTTCTTTCTATAAATAGGATATTTTGGAACTAAAGAAGGCATAGCAGAAGGCAACTAGAATGACAGAGGGATTTGGGGAATTTTCTGAAAGGTTAAAGAAACTAGGTCTGTTTTCCTTTGTAAGGAGAGAAAAGATGGTACCTCGCTGAGGTGATATCATTCTGAAAGTAGTGGAAGTAATAGGATGCGACAAGACTGCCTTATGGAAACAAGAGTAGAAGGATTTTGGCAAGGAATGAAGACCAGAGAATGGCTGTTGCTTTTCCAAAGGGCCTCACTTAGTAGTGTTCCTATTGGCAAAACTCCACTGCTCGCAAAGTGGGGGGGGGGGGGGCAGAGAACAGTAGATTTAGTTCAAGAAATAAGTGAGAGACAGAATATGAAGAAGTCTTTGCTCCTTGAGAACATTTTCAAATGGGCTTATTTATTAATCTATGGAAACCTCGAACTCAAGCATATGGTGAACTTTACCAGCATTCCCCAGGCTTGAGGGTTCTGTTTCTGAAACACATCACATTTCTGCATCATCCCAAAATGGCACTTATTTCCCTTCAACTCAGCAGAGAAATGTAAGTAGCAACAGTGCTCTGTGTTCTTCCTTTAAGTTACTTTTCTCCCACATCAATCCTGGAAAACTGTTTTTTTTTTTACTTTGCAAAAAAATGTTCTCTTTTGCAAAGTAAAAAAAATGACATATGAATTGACATATGAAGTCCCAGCGTCTTCCTGAAACGTATGAAGCTCAAAGATGGAAGAACCTGTGGATCATCCTGGCCAAGCCCATCATTTTATGCCAGGAGAACACAGAGTTTATAGAATTGACCATCACTCAGTGTTATCTGTACATATAGGCTAGAGACTGAAATTTTCCCAATGAGCTCTCTGGATAATGTCAATCATTCAAGGAACTAGCAATGGATTCTAGTCTTCTGACAAAATTTGTTTTCAGCTTTGTATCTTTTTATTAGGACATACCTGAAAAGAACTGCTCTAAGTCCACTGCTTTGGTCTCAAGTTGCTATGGATGGCCAGTAATTCAGGAAGCAAGGAGAAAGGCAGCTCTCTCCAGTGTCTCCTTGGGAATAAATATCTGATAGCCCTGTACTCTTTAACTGCCTTCCTTGCCCATACAGCACAAGACTGTGAATTCTCACTTTCATACAACCTGTCTTCCTCTGTTTCTCTAAAAGATCATTCTAGACAAAGAAAGTGGAAAGAGTATTCCAGAAGGGAAATTAGGCAGCAGCAGAAGCTCCTCGGGTTCTGTGTTAGTTTGTTACTGCTATGTAACTAGTAATTTCAAAACTTAGTGGTTTTAATAAAAACATCCATTTATTGCTTAGATTTTCCATGGGATAAACTTTTTTGTTGAGACAGGGTCTCCCTGTAGCCCCAGCTGTTCTGGAACTCACTCTGTAGACCAGACTGGGCTTGAACCCACAAAGATCCAATTGCCTCTGCCTCCCGAGTGCTAGGATTTAAGGCGTGCACCACCACGCCCTGCTCCATGGGATAAACTTGCTGAATCAGTTCACCTCAGTAGTTCTGGCTCTGGAAAGAAGAGGAAGGCTGTCCTCTGAAAATGTTGAAGTCAAAGTCGTTCCAGGGCTTCAGTTACCTGTAATCTTGACTAGATAGCCAGAGGGAAAAAATGGCTTAGAGAAATCTCAGTTTGGAGTCTAGGCAGTGTACTGTGGGTAGCAGGTGGAAGACAGACAGAGGCTTAGGTTGATAAAGGGGTATGTTTCGAATGTAAATCAAAAGGAAGCAGATGGGAGAGAGGCAATTCTTTTCAGTGTCTCCCTAGAGATATCTGATACACACGTAGGTTCTAATGTCTCTAACTGCCCCCCTTCCTCCACACAACTTTGGAGTGTGCATCCTCACTCTCACTTTCATACTATCTGGCATCCTCTGCTTCTAACTGGCTCATGGAACATGTGGAAGAAGGAAAGATTCTAGCATGACCAACTCTGTAAGTTTGAAGAAATCATTTAGTGAGTAGAGAAGATTGGAGAAAAATTTTCAAGGTTGGTGAGGGGTAGGAAAGGCCAAAAGTCCCAGTCATTTATTTCTTAGAGCCAGATTCAAATGGAAGCTGCACTGTTTGGGGCATTTATTTCTGCCATGCTCTTTGCTTGATATCTACATGCTTCTGTTTAAATGG
Source organism: Rhizomys pruinosus (assembly GCA_009823505.1). Classification (NCBI taxonomy): domain Eukaryota; kingdom Metazoa; phylum Chordata; class Mammalia; order Rodentia; family Spalacidae; genus Rhizomys; species Rhizomys pruinosus. Next base: position 778,595 of record VZQC01012607.1, read on the forward strand.
CTTACTAATGTGGCTATAATAAATAATTCATGAATCACATAGCTTGAAAATGACAAAACAAGAATTAAAACTCAGGAATTTCAGTTTCCTTAATTTATATTTTGAGCAGTTGATTATACAAACCTTTCCTGTCTTGACCTCCCCTTGATACATATGTTTGCTTTTGTTGATATTCACTTTGTATTGAGACAAGCCAGTTTCATGTCACTAAACTGCTTCCTCCCCTCCCCCTAAAACTATGAGTGCAATGTAATAGCTTAATATAATTTTATTACATGACTTAGGAATTAATTGTTCCTTTTATCTCTGGGAAGACTTGTCTTCTAATCTCATACAGCATAGAAACATAGATTGGAATATAAAAAGAGACCTGAAGAAGTATTGAGGACCAGTTGTCCTTCATTCCCCCTGGGGCTTAAACTACTTCTAGAGTCACCCCTTCCCCCACCTCCATCCTAGAAGGGAGCAGGTGCATCCTAGAAGAAGCTTAGATAGAATGTAAGTCAATTCCTTTCTAAGATGCAGGTTATTCTTGAAATCCACGAGCTGCAAATCAAAGATGGGGTATACACGGCAAATTAGGGGGCACTAATGCGATGATTCAGAGTCCCAGAATGGGTCTGAGTTTGCAAATTACTGTAGAGATGTTCCTAAAGTCTTGACAGATCTATGTTAAGGCAGAAACAAGGACATCATATTCTCCAATATTACTGTGATTCAGAATCCAAATAGTGACCCAAACACTAGAAATGTCAGCCAAGAAATGGGAGAAGGGATGAACGGCTCAGAGATCTGGTGTGCTGAGAGGCTGACGACCTCACTGGCCTATAATAAAGGTGGCTGTGAGCTTAAAAATCTGTGAAGTAAATGAGGACTCTCTGGTCTCCATAGTAGAGCTGCCTCTGTTTTCTCCCTTCCGCAAGGTAGAATATAAATCTTGGGAAAATTGTCCAGTGTGTTCTTTGCATGGAAAAGGGTTCAAATTTTCACTGCTAACAGTTGGATTGTTTGACCTTGGCAAAACATTCCCTCTCTTTGGACCTCTGTTTTCCAATTTATCTATTGGCATTAGATTTGATATTTATTGTCGGCTAAATTGTACCACTTCTCCCCCCCTCCTCCCAATTTCATATCCGGAAGTCCCAATTTCTAGTGTCTCTGAATATAACCATATTTAGAGCTGAGTTTTAAAACAGGATTTTAGCCAGGCATGGTGGTGCATGCCTTTAATCCTAGCACTTGTGAGGCAGAGGCAGGTGGATCTTTGTGAGTTCAAGGCCAGCCTGGTCTACAGAGTGAGTTCCATGACAGCTGGGGCTACAGGGAGACCCTGTCTCAAAAAGACCAAAAAAATAAAATAAACTAATTTCCTCCTTTGTTCTTGCTATTGGAGTGCCAGGCCATCATGTTAGAAGTTATCTGTCGGGGCTGGAGAGATGGCCTAGCGGTTAAGAGCGCCGACTGCTCTTACAGAGGACCCGGGTTCGATCCCCAGCACCCACATGGCGGCCGAGAACCGTCTGAAACTCCAATTCCAGGAGAACTCCAGTTCCAGGGGAATCCGAGACCGTCTTCTGACCTCCGCGGCATTGCACGACACGGGTGCACAAACTTGCATGCAGACAGTACATTCATACACATACAGAAATAAATAAAATTAATAAAAAAATTAAAAAAAAAAGAAGTTATCTGTCATCTTGGAGACAAGATGTGAATAAGCTGCAAGACTGCGTGCAAACAGAAAGGGCCATGCGGGTTCCACCTCTGGGTTGACCTGTGGGATTAGGCATGTTTGAGTAAAGCTATCTCCAAACCAGTCCAGAGGTCAGCCAGCTAAAAAGTCACTAAGTGTCCCCAGTGTTACCTTGAGAGACATACCTGAATTCTAAATCAACACACATATCAGATATAAGTGGCCATTGGTATAAGCCACAAAGTTTTGGACTACCTTCTTATAATAATCTAATTTTAAATGGACTTACAGGCTGCTAATGGTTCTGTCAGTTCTATACGGGCCCATTTTTACCAGAGAGGAAAAGTGAGGAAGTAAGCTGCTATGGTTAAGGATTTTTTTTTAATTTCTTTATTTATGTGTATGAATGTATTATCTGCGTGTAGGTCTGTGCACCCGTGTCGTGCAATGCCGCAGAGGTCAGAAGAGGGCGTCAGATTCCCCGGGAACTGGACTTCTCTTGGAATTGGAGTTTACAGACGGTTCTCAGCCACCATGTGGGTGCTGGGGATCGAACCCGGGTCCTCTGCAAGAGCAGTCGGTGCTCTTAACCACTAGGCCATAAGGATTTTTAAGGGGTTGGGCCCTGAGACTGGATTCTGGAAAGCTTTTGACTTGTTTTGCTTGAGACAAGTAACTTGATATCTCTGAGTATCTGTTTCTTCATCAGAAAAGCTGGGAAAACCTTAACTGTTCTGTGGAGTTTTATGAGGATTTAATGTGTTAATTAGATCCCACATTACAAGCCTGATAGGGAGGGTCCAATGAATGATAGTCAATATTACTGCAATAGTAATGTGACTGTGGCTGATTCTGGTGATGAAACCAGGCCTTGTTTCCTGTGCTGGCATCGAGGTAAGGTGAAATGCCCCTTCCAGGCAAACAGCTCTTGTTAGACATCAAGGGCCAATATCTCAACCAATAGTTCATTCAAGTTGTGGCATTTTTGTTTTTAAGATTCAATATCCTTTAAAATTTCAGTAACATTTGGCAAGATTAATGTATGCAAAAGCTTTACAAACTGGAATCAGTGTAACAAAATGGAAAAAAAAACCCATAAGATTTAATGAATTTTAGCATTAATTTTGGCTGCAAATAGCTCCAGACAAAAATAACTGTAAGCTTAATATATAGCTTTGTGGTTGAACATTTAATAAGCATATATGAGTCCTTGGGGTTGGTGCCATCCGTGAAACAAAACAAAACTGGGGGCAGGGGGAGAGATAGAAGAGAGAGGAATATGAATCGGTAGGATTATATGTTACAAATGAAACTCCCTGTACCAGCACATGGAGTGGTCTGTGACATACTATAGTCTATAGTGGTAGAGACCCAGGAGTTTTCTAAATTCTGCTTATCTTGTGCTATATGATCTCCTTCTTCATGACTCCTCAGCATGTAAGATGCCTGCTTCTTCACCATGAGGAAGAAAAAAATAGGTTTGAAAAGGGCAAACTTTGTCACTTTAAAGACCCTTCCCAGAAGTAATACACATTGCATCGATGGCCATAACTCATTCATATGACCAAATGCAGTAGACACACTGGCTTGGAAAGGTAGGTGAGATTCATAAAATCCATGTGCCTAGCTAAGTGTTAGGAATTCTATTGCCAGTGAAGCAGCTTATGTGGAGAATCAGTTATTTTTGTAACTGTTAGCGTTCTTAATTACCTTGTCAAGTCAGAAACACTGCTGGCAAGTCAGGATATGTGCCAGTCCTTAAAGCTCACTTACTATTGCTGTGTAAGAGAGATAGAAGGGGAAACAAAAGCGATTTGCTTACATTTACACACATAGTGTCTGGGCCAGCACAGGGCCTACTCTGCCCCTGTGCATCTGATTCTTGTCCTAGCTCAGCTGCTCTATGTACTATGTGACTTGGAGACAGGCTTCTCTCAAAATAAAGGCAGGGTGTACAGTGAGCTGAATGACATGACACACACCCTCACAGACAGGAGTGTCCAGGAATTGCTGGATGCTATGGTGGGATGGAAAGGGAAGCTGAGTGGAAGTCAGCAAGAATTTCCATATGAGCATTTCTAATAAACTGACAGACACAGAAAAAGAAAGGGGCGTTGTCTCTAAGACTTTGACATTTTCTTACGATCTCTTACTTTAAATCAATGTTTCTAAAGGTTTCATTTGTGATATTTTCTTCCTTTCTTTAAAAGAGTTCCCCAAATTATATACACTGTAGAATCACACAAAGTGGATCTACCACCCTTGTTCCCAAGCCAAAATTTGGCAAAGCTCAAACGAATGAATTTCAGAGATATTTGAAGTTGAGGTTTAAGTCTCAAAAATATCAGAGTGGTGACCCAGGCCAGGAGGACAAACCTATTAGAGAACTATGGGAAGGTTTTAGAAGCCCAGGAAGACAGACCACCCAGGTTCTTCAGGGAAGGGCCTCTCTGGCTGGTGTATTTCTGTGGCCTGGGCCTGCTCTTCTAGTGCATTGCACACAGCTGTAGTCTGGATCTGGATTCCTCCAAAGGCGCATGTATTAAAGGTTCAGCCCCCATCTTTTTAAAAAAATTTATTTATTTATTTATTTTCTATGTGTATGAATGTACTGTCTGCATGTAGGTTTGTGCACTCATGTCATGCAATGCCGTGGAGGTCAGAAGAGGGTGTCGGATTCCCCTGGAACTGGAGTTCTCCTGGAATTGGAGTTTCAGATGGTTCTCAGCCGCCATGTGGGTGCTGGGGATTGAACCCAGGTCCTCTGCAAGAGCAGTTGGCACTCTTAACCGCTAGGCTATCTCTCCAGCCCCCTGCCCCCATCTTGACACTTCTGAGATGTGCTATAGCCCCTGAGAGGGAGTGTTCAATTCAAGGGCATTAGGTTACTGAAGATGGATCATTGAAAGATATCGTGGGGCTTGGGGCCTTCCTCTCTCACTCCTTACACCTGAGAGAAGCTTTGCTCTGTCACACATTCCTGCCATGTCATGACACCACAGGCCCAAAATAACAAGGCCAACCAGTTATGGACTGAAATCTCTAACCTTTGACCCAAAATAAACCTTTCCTCTTTAGAAGATGATTGTCTCAGGTGCTTACCATAATGTTGGAAAGCTGACTAACACACTCAAGCTTGTGATAGAATTACTTTGGTCCATGTTAGTCTCTCTAGCCACTGTGTAACAGTTAATGAACAGGAATTTCCCATCTCTGTAAATTTCCAGGATTCTAGTGAAGGATTTGGAGAACAGGAGCTAATAAATAGTTGGTGAATTAAGTTGAACTAAGGAATCCGTGTACAGAAGTACAAAGCAGAGCACAAAACGGCAGAGTTCTAACTTGGTTCTTGATTGTATGATGTTTTCTAAGCCTCAGTTTCCTTCCACAAAGCAGAAGTTAGAGCTATTGATCTCTAAATAGCTAAATGCAACTTTGAATCTAACAGTTGGGAACTAATCAACATCTCTGCACTTTGTATTCTCAGAGTTCAGGTTTTAGACCTTGAACTGAGGTGAAATTCAATCCTGAAACTTCGTGTTCCTTTAAAAGGACTATGGCCTTGCTTAGAAGTCTCTGAAACTGTCTTGACCAAATTCCAGCAGGGATAATTGCATTCTGACTACTTCAAGTTCCCCTGTACTCTTCAGTTTGATAAAGTAAGCTTTGTTTCCTGTCCCAAATTATTTTGAACTGCTGTCCTCAGCCATTAAACAGAGATGTCACCTCATTTGTAAGCCATTTTACTCCTTCTTTGGTAGGGCTATATAATTTTGCTGAGGTTTAATAATAATTTTGACCAGTTGAGACAGTGTAAGATGTCAGGTAATTCCTACAGAAGGCAGTTTGTTCCTGCATATTCTACTGGAACTGTTTTAGAAACTTATTTGCTCTCTAGTGCTAAAGGCAGTCACTTTGAATGATATGAAAATTCCGTCACTGTGAATGATCCTTGTGTTTATGGGAGAAGAGTGGAGATGAGAATTTGAACTCTCCCTCATAGTCTTGGGTCTAGAAATTGCCAGGGGCCACATGTGTTACCTAGTCAGTAAGAAAAACATAGATTCCAGTGGGTTAGACATTGACTTAAACATCACAGACCTGACATCATAACCCTTTCAATCTAATAAGTGGATGATAATATGTGGGGAAAAGTCCTGGAAAGTGAGGCTGCTTCATGAATGTTGGTGTGATCATGATTACATTTATGTGCTTATTTCCTTCTTTGTCATGGAATGCAGTAGTAGGGGAGTTAATATACCCTGATTTGCCCTCATATTCAATTCCTGCAAGGCATCTCCGTGAAAGCATTTGTTTAATATTAAGGAGGTAATTTAACACATTTTATGAGGCTTTATTTTATTAGAAGCTGTTTTAATAGGTTTGCATCTAATCACCTTTCTTTGGTTATAATAACATCTTTCTCTTCATAACGATGAAGTTTCTCCACTCCTTTGATGCCAGTGCTAATTGCTATCTATTGTTATATTTAACCCTAGAGTAAGAATGAGTTTCTTCTTTCATTGGCAGTTCTTCAAAAAGTCAAATTTTGAGCACAGTAGCACCAAATCAAATGCAAACTGACTCTGCTATTATACAGAGATGGTTCTTCCATTCCTTCTACCATGAAATGTTTCCTGAACATGTACTTTGGCTATGGATGGGTGATGAACAGATTGTTATATTGGATATAAACTTCTTCCCTTGTCTCTCAGTAGTAGATAATCTTAGGGAAAACTGAACAATTTCATTAATTAAATCTAGAGTTGAGATGAATGAGAAAGGAGCATAGAGAAAAAAGAGTAATTGTCAGGAATTAGAAAGTAAAGGTCTTCAGTACTCGGGATGCAGAGGCAGGCAGATCTCTTGTGAGTCTAAGGCCAGCCTATTCTACATAGTGAGCTCCAAGCCAGCTGGGACTAAAGGGAGTCCCTGCCTCGAAAAGACCTGCCCCCCCCCAAAAAAGAAAGTAAAGGTCTTGCAGGATGATTTCGACATTATTTTTAGATGTTATCTGAAGTCTCTTCTCTGAAAAACATACCCACGTGTCTAATTTTAGAGGACTTCTTAGATTCCCCAGTGTCCTTTCATGGGGACATTAGAACCATGGCTGGATGTTTGGGCAAAGCAGATAGAACACTGAAGTTGCTACACAGAGCTTACAATTCTTGTTTGATTGCCCAGGTAATCACTAACCTAACTCCAGAGTTTTATATGTGGCTCAACCATGTCACCCCAGACAGGAGCTTGTTTTAAAAAGGCCAGAGTTTTCTTTATGACCTTAAGTTTGTCATCATTGTTATGGTCAAAATTCTATCTTGTGGCCATTTCATGGGTGATTAGAAGCTTCTGTATATTGTCAATATTTACCCTTTAATAAGAGACTAAAAGTAGAGCTGTTACATGGAATTATACAATCTCTAGGCTGACTTCTGTTTACTGATGTTTTGTTAGTATTCTTGAATAAGTCTAGCAAAGTGACTTTAGCAAAACAAAGTACCCAGAGATGACCATGAATTTAAGGTAGATAACTGTAGGTAGAGTCCTAGAAATACCTAGGTTCTATTGACCAACTATAGCAAATTCAAAATCCCTGCTATCATGGGTTTATGCATGGAGGAAGTGTGTGTGTGTATGTGTGTGTGTGTGTGTGTGTGTGTGTGTGTGTGTGTACACGCAATCATGCATATGTCTGTCTGTACTCTGGACTTTTCTATATAGACAGGAAAAGAAGCAATCTGACAGCATGTTTATGGAAGGACTTCTTTTTTATTTATTTTTATTTTTTCTTTTCACAAGAAAACAAAAACAATACAAATGACAATGAGAAAACAAAGCAAAAAAAGGGGGAGTGTTTCCATTTCTTTTCTGGTGAAATGAATCAATCTGCAGGGTTTGGTATGTAATTCTTCTCTTCCCTCTGCCTTTTTTTTTTTTTTTTCTTACTCTTTCAGGGCTACCAGAGGATAAGTGTTTACTCAGGAAGCCTTGAGTTCTCAGCTGAGAAAGAGTCTGGTTAATTTTGGGAGGGGGGGTCTCATCCCTAAATTGCCTAGTCAATTTCTAGCTCTTGTTTAGTTATGTTACCCTCTGAAAAGGGCCACCCCAATCTCCAGAAGAGAATCAGGACATCGACTGCTCTGACTTCTTCCACGCTGAAAAAGGATGTTTGGTATGGCAACTGGGGTATCCTCCATGCAGAGGGTCCATCTAAAAGACCCCCCAAAGCATCACTAGTTCTTGACTGGTGCCCATGAAATCAAAGAGAAGGCAGGAGTAGTTGGGTACATGATCTAGGCAGGGGACCAGGAGAAGTAAGAACAGGGTGAATTCTGATGTCCAACTTTAAAAGTTCACTAGAATTTCTTCACAAGGGATTTCAAAGCATCCATCTATTAGGTTCTCCTTCTGTTCATTTGGCGATGGTGTCTGGACTTAAGATCTGCTTTCCAGGCATTTTAATAGCCAGAATATGAATTTCCACTTAGATAGTTGCTAAAAAAAAAAAGAGGAACTTTTATTACTGAGCATTCATTGAAAACAATAGTGGACTTGTCCTTTGGCTGCGGGTAGCCCTACACTGTTAGTCAAAGTCAACATCTAAGTTTTATGCCTGTTTAACATTACTTCCTATAACTCTAAGCCTGGAGACAATTTTTCAGGCTTTAAAAGAAGGAAATAAATTGACTGTTTATCGTTTGGTTATACTTTCTTTTGGGGTATTTAAGTCTGCATAATTAGCCTGGATTAACCAAACTTTGTTTTGTCAAGGTTGGTTGAGGCTCTGGTCTTCAGCGAGCATGCGGGTTTTCAAGAGGAAGAGGGAGTACCCGGCTCCTTCTGACCATTCTTAACCAGTTCCATCTACCGAGGACAAGGTCAGGTCTTGCTGGACCAGGCTTCCCTTGTGAGCATGAGGCAGCTTTCCTCTATGTTGACCTTCCTCTTTTTTATTATTTATTTTTTATTGTTATTAAACTTTTTCCATACATCATACATCATTTCTCAATTGAATTGAGTCACTTCCCTTTCCATGCCCCCTACCCCACCTGAGTTCCTGCACTCTGCCATACATGTCTTGCATCTTTTTCTTTTTTTTTAAGTTAATTTTTATTGAGTGCATTTCCTACAACATTTCTTAATCAAATTTAGACTCATTCCCCCATCCATGCCCACTGCCTATGTCCCCCCATCCCCTGCCAGAGCTTATGTATTCTGTCATACATGTTAAGTCATGTCTTGCATCTTTTTCTCAGTCTTTTATAACTTCATTGATGCACAAGTTTACTGTTTTGGTCAGTTCTTTGAATAAGTTTTTCTCTCTCTTTTTTGTTCCCTGTAATTTTATATTATTCCAAAATATGCATATATACACCCCACACGTAAATCAAAATTACAAATTCTGGCAATTTAAACTATAGGTTGATTCCTAAACATATTTAGAGATTCATATTTTAACAGTAAAGTTGCATGCAGGTAAAAAGATGTGTAACTTTACATTCTTTTTTTTTTAGAATATGAGTACATATCTTCCATCCATATATGGTAATTACAATGTGTGAATACAAGTGGTAGGACAATTCTAGAGCCCATTAAGAGATTCACATTGGAATAGCACAGTTGCTTTCAGATACAATGAAATAGAATAATAAAGTTGCTCAGTTTGCCTGCCAACTGGGGATTTGGTGTTAGCATCCACAAATGAGGGAAACCATTTGCCTTTTTATTTTTCCTGGGACTGTGTTACTTCACTTAGCATAATTGCTGCGTTCCATCCATTTACCAGCAAAGCTCATGATGTCATCTTTCTTTACTGCTGCATAGAACTCCATTGTGTAGATGTACCACATTTTTGTTATCCAGTCATCAGTTGAGGGCTACTTGGGTTGGTTCCAGCTCTTTTGCATCTTTTTCTGAGTATTTCCAGAGGTTTTCTTTTTTTTCCAGTTCCTTTGTTGTTCTCTCTAACTTGTATTGTTTCAATATATATACATAGTTATATATACGTAAATATACATATATATACATATACAAATCACCTGAATTGGAGGATTCTTTTTTTTTTTTTTTTTTATAAAAGATGTCATGTTTTCCCTTGAGGAAGTGTTTGGAGGTTCCTCCCTGGCAAGCCCAAACAACCATCAATCCTGCCCTTGCGTTCCACTGGGGCCTTTCCCTCCCATGGTCCCCCAAATGAGGTCCAGCAAGCATGTATCCTGTCTTGATCTTCCTGTACTGGCCTCCATGATACAGCCTGGGTAATCCAACAATGGCAGTCTATACTCTGTTGAGGCTGAAATCCCCGTAGCTGCTCAGTCCACAAGCTGAGTATTTCAATAGTCTCCATCTGGCACTGAAGAGTTTGGAAGATTTTTGGAGAGACATGAGTCTTCAGTCCATATTGAAGGGTTAAAAAGCTGTGTCTCATGTCTTTGAAGAATGGCAAAAGCAGTGGCAGCCACAGAGTGGATGTACTTGCCAGTAAGACTTGAAGACAGCCCAAACAACAGTGCTTTCTCTTTTTCTTTTTGTCTTTTACTAAGATCTCAAGTTTTATATCTGAAGTACAATTTCTCAGGCCTTACTGATTTTTTATTTCTGGTTGTACTTTACTTTTGGATGTGTAAGGCCACACAGTTAGCCCAGCTTAACCAAAGTTTTTGTTTTCTTTGACCTTCCTCTTTATAGACTGGACACTAGCTGAGGTTCTGCTAGTGGATCTCCAAGACCTCCCTGCACAGGAAGCCTGGTGACTCAGAATTGCAGAACATTTTAAGAGATGACCCCTTACAAAGTCTCTTGGGACTAATTGACCTCAGAGGGCAAGCAACAAAATTGTCCCTTAAATCCCTTGGCCGAATTGGTATGGGTGTTAAGCATCCAAAAAAGTTAAGTGACACCAATTTGGTACTTTTAATTACACCAGCTTGAAGAAAAGCCTAAGAAGCTTTGCATAAACATTCATCGGAAGAGATTTAACACCATATGATAAGCGGGCACAGCCGATGAGAGAGATTGAAACAATTTTAGGCATATCCTAAATTATCCTAAATAATCCTACTATAAGCAGAAGTAGTCTGTTTACTTTCCCAAACTCCATATCCTGGTTTGTAGTTTTACAATAACAAGGAGCATACCTATTGATGGAATTAAGCTGATGAAATTTACAAAGTCCATCCAAATTATCTCCTTCTGGGGTGTATGCCACTAGTTCAGAAGATTAAGCCTAGCTTTTCTTGAATAAAGTTATCTTGAAATGAGCAGAACAGATCATCTATACTCTTGGGGATATGACTTAGTTGTTAAGAGTACATATTGTTCTTGCAGAGGACTTGAGTTTGACTCTTAGGACCCACATGATACCTCGCAACTGCCTATAGCTCCAGTTCCAGGGGATCTGACAACCTCTCTGGTCTCCACAGGCACCCTCAAAACACCCTCAATACACATACATGTATTCAGGAAAACACTCATACACATACAATGAAAGAAATAAATCAGTAAAATAATGTATCCTCTTTATACACACCATAAATTGTGCTCTGAGTACCTGAAAGATGCATGAGACCTTTCCCTCCCTGGAGATACTTAGAGTGCAGTTGGAAAGCACATGTGCTGCTGCTTCTCCTCTGTGCTCCCAAGTCAGACATTTCTTTTTATTTTTTTTTGTCAGAAATTTCTTTTTTTAAATTTTTTAAATTTATTTTCATATGTGTGAATGTATTGTCTGCATGTAGGTTGGTGCACCCGTGTCCTGAAATGCCGCGGAGGTCAGAAGAGGGTGTCGGATTCCCCTGGAACTGAAGTCAAAGATGGTTTTCAGCGGCCATGTGGGTGCTGGGGATGGAACCTGGGTCCTCTGCAAGAGCAGTCGGAGCTCTTAACCGCTAGGCTATCTCTCCAGCCCCCGTTGTCAGAAATTTCTAAATGCCCTGGTGCTCTCTCCAATTCAGTTTCAACATCTTTTAAAGCTCAATACTCTGGACAATTCTTTCTAACCTATCTGATTTAGAATAGTCAATAAAATCTGTTTGCATCCTAACTCTAGGGAGGAGGGAGATATTTATGGTATCAGGACAATCATAATCATCAATAAAATGGGCATTTCTTAAGTATTTGCTACATGTCAGAGTTCTCAGTAACATATTATTATAGTAGTACCCTACAGATGAAAGCCATTTAGAGATCCTATGAGGATCTCTCTTTGAAAGCAAATAATCTCTCTGAAAGCAAGCCATCATCCTCTGATTGATCTGTTTGACGAGATCAACTGTGTATTGAATTTTCTTTGTGTACTACACACCTAAGAAGTAAATGGGGTTCAATATCAACTGTCTCCCTGGGGTCTGAGATGAGAGAGAACAAGTATGAAGAAGGAGTGGCTTTTCCAAGAAAACCAGTGCAAAGTAGAAAAGCAAAATTAGGGGCTGGAGCGATGGCCTAGCGGTTAGGAGCGCCGACGCTCTCGCAGAGGACCCGGGTTCGATCCCCAGCACCCACATGGCGGCCGAGAACCGTCTGAAACTCCAATTCCAGGAGAGCTCCAGCTCCAGGGGAATCCGACACCCTCTTCTGACCTCCGCGGCATTGCACGACACGGGTGCACAGACTTGCATGCAGGCAGTACATTCATACACATACAGAAATAAATAAAATTAATAAAAAAAAAATTAAAAAAAAAGCAAAATTAAAGAACCTCAAAGTTGAGAATGTAAAGAATGTGAAAACTGAAATTTATATAAATCTCTTCTCCTCTCCATCAAACACAGAAAAACTATTCTCTTTCCTTCCCTAATGGAATCAGATATCTGATCCGTATTAGATTAGCTTTCTTAAGAACATCTAATCTTTAATATGTTAACAAAGCATAGAAGAATTTTCTTTAAGTGAGGCATTTCAATTTAACAAGGACTTTCCTTAGAACCCATAAAAGATTTTAAAAGGTGATGTATATTTACACACTCAATGCAAAGAGAGATACTGCATGAGAAAGAGGCCTTCTGTATGACATTTGTTAAAAGAGAAAATAAACATGCACACCACTGAGGACAATTCTGAGCCCCACTGAAAGCCTCCAAAAGCCTTGTTTTTTTTTTTTAGCTCATTCTTTTTAGGGAATTCTGGACTTAAAAAACAATTTTGGATCACTTGTTCATCCTCAACAGGCACCAAACAATAACGATGATAGCTATTAGAAGTTTCTGAATGTCATGAATTGTCCAGAGAACTTACTTTATGTCTCCTAACATTTAATGATAGCCCTAGGAAGTAGATATTGTTATTATCCCATTTTACAGATGATAAAGAAGAAGCAGAGAAGGACAATTTAGTCAAAGTTGTATAGCTAACACCACAGCTGAAATGAGAAATTCCACAGCCTGGTCCCCGTCACAGCTTCAATGGAAACTGGGGCCCAGGGTAGGTAAGTTGTTGGGATAATTCCACTTGAGACATCACTATTGGGGCTATTTGCATTCGTTGCTATCCCTCTCCTTTTAAGACTATACGTTAGTAAAAGCACAAAATAGCTCCATTCATTAGTGTATTCACTTGTTTTCAATAAAAATTAATCACTAAAATATTTATTTAGTTTTCCTTTTTGATTACTCCATGTCAGTCTTAGTTTGCTGATTTTTTTTTTTTCTTCATGCTTAGGATCCTAAATTGTGGTTTCAGTTTGGTGTTTTTCTGTACGTACAAAATATACAATTTTCCAATTGTATATTCTGAGTGCAAATTTAGTTTATGTTGACAACAGAGTATATGCTTGTGTCTCAGGCTTCTGCCCATAATACTAGATGGATACGTCTCATTTCTGACTTGATGGACTTGAGGTATATCAACAACACAAATCTATCGTGTTCCAACCTAAGCTGTAGAAGCCTGTTCCTGCCTCCAATGCCCGCTTCTCTCCTGGTGTCCTGACAGCAGTGAATGGCAGGCAATTCTGTTTCTGTTCAAGATGATATTTGCTGTCATCCTTGATGCCGCAGTTTTTTTTGTCACATCTTTTTTTTTTTTTTTTTTTTTNTTTTTAATAATCCATCCACAAATTCCGTTGACTCTGTGAAACAAGGGAGAACCAGACAACTTTCTACTACACTCCCGCGCTCCACTGGTCCACACTATCAACATGCTGCACCTCGGCCATTTCCTAGGACTCTTAATTTGTCAATCTGCCCCCATCTCTACCCATTTCCAGTGGTGTGTTTACAGTGTCCCAAGCAGATCACATGGGATGATCATGAAGAGTAGAAGTCAAGCTCTTTCTCTATCCAAACCTCCAACAAAGGCTGGCATTCATGCAAGACCTACTATGATCAGTTCTAACAAAATCTACAAGATTCTACATTGTTTCCCTCAACATCCTCCATAGCTTTTCTGGAAATACCTCTTTGTATCCCCATTTCAACAGTGGCCTCCTGCCTGGCGTGGTGGTGCACGCCTTTAATCCTAGCACTTGGGAGGCAGAGGCAGGCGGATCATTGTGAGTTCAAGGCCAGCCTGGTCTACAGAGTGAGTTCCAGGACAGCTGGGGCTACAGGAAGACTCTGTCTTGAAAAGACAAAAAAACAAAACAAAAACAAAACAGTGGCCTCCTTCTCGCCCTTGATCCACGTCAAACGTAGTTCTTATTCAGTAACTTGGGACTTACTCCTCTCTTCCCTTATGCTTGAATCCTAAACAACTGTGTGTCTCACTCTCTTACTCATCCAGGTCTTTGATTAATTTTCTCTTTGACAACCTCGAACAATTCACCTCACCCTCAGTGCTCCTTTCCTCTTTCTCTATGAAATTTCCTGTTTTGCTCTTCATCTTTATTTTCCTCTAGTGAATGTATCAATGTCTTAATGTTTTATGCTTCATTTCTTTATTGTTGGCAGCATGCACTTGACTCATTGAGCCATCTCCCCTGCCCTCCTGTGTGTGTGTGTGTGTGTGTGTGTGTGTGTGTGTGTACACATATATGTGTATGTATTCACCCATGCAGGCATTTTTGGAGGCCAGAGGTTGACATCAGGATTTCTTTCCTTGATTACGTCTCCACCTTGCATTCTGAGTTTCTTTTTTTTTTCTTTTCTTTTCTTTCTTTTATTTTTTTTTTGAGACAGGATCTCCCTGTAGCCCCAGCTGGCCTGAAACTCACTCTGTAGACCAGGCTGGCCTTGAACTCACAGAGATCCGCCTGCCTCTGTCTCTCAAGTGCTAGGATTAAAGGGGTATGCCATCATGCCTGGCTTAAAGACAGTTCTTAGCCACCATGTGGGTACTGGGAATCAAACCTGGGTCCTCTGCAAGAGCAGTCAGTGCTCTTAACCTCTGAGCCATCTCTCCAGGCCCATATTCTGAGTTCCTAAGCAAACTTGGAGCTCACCATTTCGGCTGGACAAGCTGACCAGTGAGCCCCTGCCACCCATCTGTTTTCAGCACTGAATGTCAGAGTTATAGGCATGTGCGCCACGCGTCTGATTCCCAAGATCTGAATCAGGTCCTCATGCTCATGCAGGAGGGACTTTATTCACACCATTTCTTTGTCACTTGAGTCACTCCTTTGAAATACAATTTTCGTGGACAGAGATTTCATCTCATTTGCTATATGTAAAGTTCCTGAAACATACATACAGTTGACAGTCAATAAATACCTGAGGATTGACTGAACAAATGAAAAGAAATAATCTCTGAACCAGGCATTGCTCTTAGCACTGTGAGTTTGGCAGTGAACAAAACAGATCTGGTTACTGCCTAAAGATGAGCATATTTTCTTCTTGGTTATTAGCATTCTAATTTTCTCTAAGCTAAAGCTCCTTTGTGGTCTCTTGAAAACAAAGAGTAATCAAAAAGAGGGGAAAGATACAGTGTTATGGCATTGCAATAGTTATGGAAAGGCAAGGGTAAAGATTTTCAGGTACAGTGTGTTAGAAGAGTTCTAATAGCCCCTGCGCTGCATTAGTACTACCAATAATGGAATTCAGTTAGGGGGCCTTTGGGTTCAGGCTGCTTCAAAATCTTTATAATTCACAATCAAGGGACAGAAGCTAGAAGTCAAGCTATACTGCCAAGATGATTGTTGGTCATAGACACACAATTCATAAATCCATTTTGTATGTGTGTATGTGTGCATGTGTGTGTGTTTGTGTGCACGTGGGTGGCTCTCTGTGTGTGTGCATGTAGAGGCCACAGGAAAACCCTGGGTGTGGCCCATCCTCGGCCACTATCTCTCACGAGGGTCTGGGACTTGCCAGTTCAGCATCTATAGGCTGGCTGGTTGACAAGCCACAGGGACCTGCCTGTGTCTGCTTGCCTGGAGCTGGGATTATAAATGTGTGCCACCATGTGCTGTTTTTCACATAGGTGCTAGGGATTGAACTCAGGTGTTCAAGCTTCTATGCTAAGTACTTTATCGACTGAGATATATCCTCAGCCCCTTCGCCCCAATAGTGCATTCTTTACCCAGTATTATTCTTACAGAGTACCCCACATAGAACCATAACAATTTACTGTTTGCTTTGTTCCATTGACATCTATCCACTTTTTGTGGCTTGTACACACGTCCACGGTGCCATGCTTAGCAAATCCTGGGAGCACTGCAGAGTACCTAAACTTCCAGGGGCATACTGAAAGGTTGGAAAATTATTTTCCCTGTCTCTATTGAAAATTCTTGGGCCCTCCATTCCCCTTGTGCTGCTCATTCACTTTTATTTATTATTTTATGTGTAGGAGTGTATTGTCTGTGTGCAGGTAGTCATACCAGTGTCAGGCATTGCCCATGGAGGTTGGAAGAGGGTGTCAGATTCCTCTGGAACTGGAGTTAAGGATGTTTGTTAGCCATCATGTGAGTGGTGGGAATTGAATCTAACTCCTCTGCAAGAGCAGCCAATCCTCTTTTTTTCAAAGCCAATTTTTTAAATTGTTATTAAACTTTTTCCATAAGTTATACATCATTTCTCAATCAAATCTAGAGTCGCTTCCCTTTCCATGCCCCCCCCACCCGAGTCCCTGCACTCTACCATAAATGTCCTGCATCTTTTTCTGAGTCTTTCCAGAGTTTTTTTCAGTTCTTTTGTTGTTGTTATCTCCAACTTGTATTGCTACAGTATATATACATATATATATACACACATGAATATATACATACATATAACTTGAATAGGAGGATTTTTTTTTCTCTAAAAGGTGTCACATTTTCCTTAAGGAAGTGCTCAAATGTTCCTCCTTGGTAATCCCAAATAACAATCAGTCCTGCACTTTTGCTCCACACTGGGGTCTTTCCCTCCCATGGTCCCCCAGATGAAGTCCAGTAAGCACACATCCTGTCTTGATCCCCCTGTACTGGCCTCCATGATATAGCCCAGGTAGTCCAACAATGGCAATCTATATTCTGACGAGGCTGAAATCCCCTTAGCAGTTTAGTCCACAAGCTGGGTATCTCAGTAGTCCCCATCTGGCATTGAAGGTTTGGAGGATTCTTGGAGAGACATGAGTCTTCAGTCCATATTGGAAGGTTAAAAAGCTGCGTCTCATGTCTTTGAGGAGTGGCAAACACAGTGGCAGCCACAGAGTAGATCCACTTGCCAGTAAGAATTGAAGACAGGCTAAACAACAGTACTCTCTCTTTTTTCTTTTTGTCTTTTTACTAGGATCTCAAGTTTTATGTCTGCAGTACAGTTTCTCTGGTCTTACTGATTATTTATTTCTGGTTGTACTTTCCTTTTGGATGCTTAAGGCCACACAGCCCAGATTAATCAAGGTTTTTTGTTTTCTCAAGGTCAGTTGAGGATCTGGTCCTCAGGGGTATCTCGGGGTTTTTGCGGGGAGGAGGGTGGGTGCGCCTTGCTCCTTTCAGCTTTTCATTTACCAGTTCCGTCCGCTCAAGGACAAAATCAGGTCTTGCTAGACCAGGCTTCCTTTTCTGAATCATGAGCAGACTTTCCTCTTTATAGACTGGACACTGGCTGAAGTCCCATTAGTGGCTCTCCAAGACCTCCCTGAACAGGAGGACTGGTGACCCACATTTGTAGGACATTTCAAAAGATGACCCCATGCATAATCCCCTAAGACTTGGTTGACCTCTGAGGGCAAGGAACAAAGTTATCCCTTAGGTCCTTCAGCCAAATTGGTATAGACGTTAAGTATGGTCGTTCAGCACCCAGAAAGGCTAACTTGCACCAGCCTGTTGTTACAGTGCACCTATATTAAAATTGTATCCTTTGGAAACAAACTGTATGTTATTTCTATATCATATTTCTTGATTCACATCTTTCCATTTTAATCCTATATTACTGTAAAAAGATGCACACATACCAAAAACCCAAGGTCTGAAAATAAACGTTAGGTCAGCTCTAGAACCTGTTGAGGGATTCACAATGCAAGAGCACAGTTGTTTTTAGATCATGAAGAATATAACATTAACATTGCTCAGTTTGTCTTACAACTAGGTACTTGGTGCTAGCATCCACAGATGAGGGATACCATTCACCTTTTTTTTTCTCGGATTGTGTTACTTCACTTAGCATAAAATCTTCTAGTTCCATCCATTTACTTGCAAATTTCATGATGTCATCTTTCTTTACTGCTGCATTGAAGCTTTGTGAAACAGCCAATCCTCTTAGCCACCGAGCATCTTTCCAGTCCCAATCCCTGTGTTGCCTTTTTTTATTATTGAGGTTTTATGTATTTCATACAAGATTTCTTATTTTTAAAAGCTGGCATATTTAGGGAGAATGGATCCTTTTCATTGCTCTACAAACAGCACTCCAGGCACTTTGGGTTTTAAGGATGGTATTGGTAAGAACCTTGGTAAGAGCCTTGCTAAGTCATGAAGCCCAAGTAACCTGCAGGATTACTTGAAGCCTTGCTGATATTTCAGGGTTGACCTAGGACAGTCATTGGCTACTTATTGCTCTGGAACTGAATCTTTTGCTTTCAGATGTGTGGTTCAAGGGTTCAAGAAGAAGAACTTCATTTTTTTTAAATTTTTTTATATTATTATTTATTTTTGTATGTGTATGAATGTACTGTCTGCATGCAGGTCTGTGCATCCGTGTCGTGCAATGCCGCAGAGGTCAGAAGAGGGTCTCAGATTCCCCTGGAACTGGAGTTCTCCTGGAATTGGAGTTACAGACGGTTCTTAGCCGCCATGTGGGTGCTGGGGATCGAACCCGGATCCTCTGCAAGAGCGTCGGTGCTCTTAACCGCTAGGCTATCTCTCCAGTCCCAGAACTTCATTTTTAAAACTACTATATTCTCTATGGTCATAGAATACTATTTCTTTTATCTCTGTGGGGAGGGGGCATGTGTCCATGTGTCCATCTGTCCATGTTCACCTAGGTGTGTGTACATGTGTCCATCTGTCCATGTTCAGATAGGTGTGTGCACATGTGTATGCAGGTGCATGCACATGTGCGTGTTTTGTTTCTTCAGATTAAATTATTGATAGATGATTGTTAGAGTTGACACGATCCAAGTTACAATGGCAATAGTTATTATAACATAGGAATTGCAGGTATGTTATACTCTTATAAATCACTGTAAGTTTTCTACCTGGTTCTCCCCTGTAACATCTTTGCTAAATGTGCACAGCTTCTGCATGAACTACCATTGTCTATCTAAACTGCTCGGGCCAGAGTGTTCTGGTGAGTAAAGGGGAGCTGCACAGGTTAGATCAGAACAAAGTGTTGAGGAACTCATGGGGATCACTTTAAGCCAGTCATTGGGTGATCGTTGGGTAACATGATAGTGATGGCTGTTGTTATTGGGTAATCTGTGCCAGGCAATAAGAAGAAAATTAATACAGTCATTGAAGTCAGGTGGTACACCGGGATCATATGAATGGACAGGAAATACATGTGGCCATCAGGACAGTGGTCTGTTGGTAAGTTCTTTGGGCTGATGGGTGTAATAGGCAACTTCAGCAATCTCCTTCTATTGTTACCTATGCCCCACCTCTCTCAGTAGGTCCTTTTTCTTTTCAGTTGGGAATCTTAAATTGGAGTAGAGAAAAAAAAAACCTTTATTTTTTTATTCTTAGAAATCTTTCCTGAATTTGACTTAGCTCACAGTTCTTGAATTTTGAGAGCCAAACACCATCCTATCTACCCTGTTTCTACACTGATGCCCTTCCTTTGAGGCACATGGAGACTTGTCCACCATTGCCAGGGCTGAGGAAAGAGTCACAGTCTCCATGAACAGGAGATGGAAGTGGAGTAGGGGAGACAGTGGATTATAGTTGCCTTACAACTGTTTCATTCGCTAGTTAAGATGGTTTATACCAGGCACCGCTCCAATCTCATTGTCAGGCATCTTCTAACAAGCCCGGAAAAGGTGCTATTTTATTATTTAATAGATGAACAAAGAAAGCCCCAAAAGGTTAATATGTACAAGCCTGGTAATTGGGAGAACTTGCATTCACACCCTGAACTACCTAACTTCTATGTCCATTTGCTTAAGTAATCAATTAACTACTGCCTTTCTAGAGAGATGGGTTTTGAGGAAATAATGGGTAAGTCCATCCCCTCACTTCATTTGTGTTGTTCTAACACCAGGTTAAGTGAAGGGGCATGCAAATTGATATTAAGAGGTGAACATTTCCTTTAGTTTAGACCTGGGCTGTGTGCTAACAGTGCACAAATTACTGGAATGTTAAGAGGTTGGGCCTTTTTTGTTGTCTGAGCCAGTGCAGAGGAGTCAGCTTTTCTTTTATCTTCTGGGGGTGTCTCCTCCAGAATCCCCAGGGACCTGCAGGCGCCCAGCCTGCATCCAGCACTGTCCTGCCTTAGGAGGCTGTTGCAGAACAGCAAGCAATTGTTTTTCTCCCTTTCACTCCTAATTCTCTGCTTTCACCTGGGCCTCTTTCTAGTAAACTCTATTCTTTATTTTCCTCAGGATGGCTACTTTGGCACAATGCCATCTCCGCAGGAAAACAAGACACCTTTTTTTTTTTTTCTGGGATAAGAAATTTTGTCTTCTGAAGCCCCTTAGTAGATAAAGATTTTTGGCGTGTTTTCAAGGATGTTGCAGCGGAATTATCCACCTCTGTGCTTTCTTCCATTTGCTTTTATGACTTTTCTTCCACTCTTCATTATTCCTTGTAACTTTTGTTGATGACAAAAGATACCCTCCATTTACATTTGAAAAAGGGTAGTGAATGCTATTACAAAGCTAAAACAATACCCACCAGAGCTCAGCTTCAGTCCCATTTACTCAATCGAATCCTCATTTACTATTTTAATAAAATAAAGACACATTTTAGTACCTGATGCTGGGCCTGTGAAGTTTATGGTGCATCTTTAACATTCATTTCCATGTTTAAATTCTAATCTTTCTTCTTACCCCAGAACAGTTTAATACACTGCAGGGAACACTTTCTCATGATGATGAAAACAGTATTTTTAAGGTAAGTGGGGCTTTTAGTTTAAGTGTAAGCAGGGGACTCATTAAGGGATGGATATCTTTGATGTTCCAGTACTTGATTTCTCACTTCTAAACCATTACTATGTGGACCTGGGTTTAGAACATGCTTCTTTGATAGTTTCAGGAGATGGGAAAAGAATCAAGCCATTTATGGAAGGTTGCTGAAAAATTAATTACAAACACCTGTTAGAGCCTCAAATGTTGACATCACTGCGCTGAAGCTAGGTGACCTGGGATCTGGCTCAAGGCTTACAGTCTCTGAAGCCTAGAGAGAATATTTTTTCTCTAAAAGACAGATTTATCCTAACAAGCCATATTACAATTGTTAGGTAAATGGCTAATCTCAGCTTATCAACTCATAAATAGCAATACAACTATTATTTTCTATGGAATACTCGAGTAGCAAGAACTAGCACATGGTTTCTCAAGATTTCTCTATATGAAGACTTACAAGTGAAAGTAAAACTACAACCAGAAGTCATGGTGTTCATGGATTCTGCATAAAGAGGATGAAATGGACACCAATATTTGGCTAATACAATCTGATACATGGCAGTTCTTTATCCTGTCTATGGCTCCAGGAATATCAAGGTTTACAAATTTTCAGAAGCTTGGGATAAGCCAGGTCTGGTAGTACGGGAGGATAATTCTAGACACTTAGTAGGTTGAAACAGGAAAATCACCAAGTTCAAGACTAGTCAGGGAACCTAGCAAGACTCTGAAAAGACAAAGTAAAAAATAAGTCTGTGGCTATAGCCCAGTGGTAGAGCACTTGCCTAATGGACAACAGTCAGTCCTCAGTATTGTAATGGTGCCGTATGTCTCACATTCCATTTGGAAAGACGCTTTCCTAGATATGCTGCAATCATACCATCACTTGGTTTTTGGTCTTTTTTTTTAAGTACTACAAGGATGGTCAATTCTCTTTTTAGATTGTTTTTTTGCATCTACACAAGTGCTTATTCTAGCCAGAATGCTTTTTAATATTTTTTATTTATTGGTCTTTATTTTATGTATATGAATGTTTTGTCTGCATGTATGTAAGTGTACCTGTGTTGTACAACGACCATGGAAGCCAGAAGAAGGCAGTGGATCAGGTGGAATTGGAGTTAAGGCTGGTTATTAGCTACCATGTGCATGCTGGGAATTGAACCTAGATCCTCTTCAAGAGCAGCTGTTGTCTTTACTGCTGAGCCATCTCTCCAGTCCCTTGGCCAGAGTGCTTTTAACATTAGATAATTATCTATCTGTTCTGATCTAATGCTCAGTGATCACACAAATTTCTTAAGCACATGGAATTCTTTACAAAAATTGAGAGATCCTTGTTATTTTAATCCCGCATTCCATTTTCTTTGCCCAGGAAAAACAAATTAGTGATCAAAAAGAGGTTTATCTCTAGTAATGTAAGTCTACACGAGGATAGACTATTTCATGGAAACCTGTAGTTATTGCCCTGAGGACCACAACCAGAGGGGAGAAACCCTTTCCCCTGACTGCATCACACGATGATCATTATGAAGCACAAATCTGATTGTGTCAGTATCTTCCAGAGAATTCCTTTAGTTTTTCTACTATAGTCTAAACTCTGAAGACTTCTTCCAATGCAACAGTAGCCTGACGGGCATGTGGCTCACTCCTCGGGTCTCTCTGCTCTATCTCCTACACAGTCATGCTTCAGCCCCTCTGTGTGTAGCACTCATATTTTCTCTCTGGCTGACACTCACTGTCCCCTTCTTTATCAATTAATACTCCTCTTTTGGCTCCAACCTCCACTGTACTTTTGCTGTGAGCCTTCCCTGACCTTCCCACTGGGTATATAAATGTTCATCATGAACTCTCATAGCACCTTCTATTTCTGTGAACACAACTCATATCATGTCTAAAAAACAGCTTTTGAGTTGCTGCTGCTTTCAAGATAAAGCTCAAATTCAGCTCAGTGCTTATCCAACCAGTCACCTTATTCTCTGAGCCACTCTTTCACCGTGGTCCTTTATTTCAGCCATTCTTTGTCAGTTCTTCATCATCCATGCCTTTGTAATTGTGTCAATGTACCAGAAAAATAATTCGGCCTTTCACATGGATTTGTATGGTGATTAGACTCAACCATGTTTTTTTTTAATTCTTTTTTAAAAATTTATTTATTTACTTTTTTTAATTAATTTTATTTATTTCTGTATGTGTATGAATGTATTGTCTGCATGCAAGTCTGTGCACCCGTGTCGTGCAACGCCGCGGAGGTCAGAAGAGGGTGTCGGTCTCCCCTGGAACTGGAGTTCTCCTGGAATTGGAGTTTCAGACAGTTCTCGGCCGCCATGTGGGTGCTGGGGATCGAACCCGGGTCCTCTGCAAGAGCGGTCGGGGCTCTTAACCGCTAGGCCATCTCTCCAGCCCCAAAGAATATTTCATGTAATTAAAAATTATTATTAAAAATCGTATTGAATTTTTGTGCATTTCATATAATGTATCTTTGTCAAATTTACATGCCCCTTCCTCATCTGTTGCCCTCCAAATTCCCCCCACCGGGTTCCAGGCTTTCTGTCATGCATGTTAAGTCCTGTCTGGTCAAGCATTTGTACCCAGATGTGCTTCCATGCAAGTTCATCCACTGGAGTCTGGTCAGCCTATCTAGTCATCCCTTAAAGAAGATCTACTCTGCCTCTCCTTGAAGTTATCAGTTTCCAATAATTCCTAGGCTAGGGTTGGAGCTTGCTGCCCATTTCCTTAGTTCTAGGCTGGGTTTTTGTCTGATTGAGTCAAAGTGGGTCTTGTGCTTGCTGTCACCATTGTGCAAGTTCATAGGAGCAGGTTCCGAGGCCTGAAAGCCTCTGTTTCTCTTTATGTTCATGCGCCAATCCTGGCTCTTACAATCTTTCTGCCCTCTCTTTTGCAATGGTCCTAATATATAGAAGCCACGTCCAAGGGACACAAGACCTCCAGTCTCTTATGCTATAAAACTTGGCCAGTTGTGGCCTTCTGTGTGCATTACACTGCTGTATAAGAAAGCTTTGCTGGTGAGAGTTGAGGGATAGTATTAGTATCCTCTCTACCTCCTGTTCTGCTTTGTTCCATGAGCTTTAGCGTAGAGGTTCCATTGTAGATGTGTCACTTAGGGCTGGGCAACTCTCAGGCATGTGTTTATGACCAGTTGTGGAACTCCGTAATAGCCTGCATCTATTGCAAAAAGAAGCTTCTTCGATGAGTGGTGTACAGTATACTTGTCTGTAAATATAAGGATCCATATTTAGCATACAGTAAGAAATTTCATTTGCCTAGAGATATGGCAGAGATAAGGTTTTCTCTAGGATAGGACCTCTCTAGATATGTGCATTTGGCAGTATTTACAGAGCCACCTATGATTTCTCTCCCATTGAAATGGCTTTAAATCCAAATAGATAGTTGTTATTACTCCCTATGTAAAAGTGGTGGTGCATGCCTTTAATCCCAGCACTCAGGAAGGAGAGACAGGCAGATCTCTGAGGTCAAGGCCAGTCTGCTCTACATAGTGAGTTCTAGGACAGCTGGGGCTACTGGGAGACCCTGTCTCAAAAAGACAAAAAAAAAGTGCCACTCTACACCAATAGAGATAGTTTGCTGTGCCAGCCCTTGTGTTTGTTAGGCTTTACAGCTGGTTTAACCATTGATTGCTTTTTCTCCTTACCAGGTTACATAGTATTCTCTAGAACTATGAGAGCTAGTCTTCAGGAACAAGGCTTCTGGGTCAGTTCCAGCTCCATTGCTCCAAGTCCTGGGTCTGAAGTATGCTCTGTTTTGAGCAATAGGGTCTTACCTACAAGTTCTGGAAGGTACTCAAGATCTTTGGCAATAGCCTGTGCTATTTGGGGAGTATCTTGGACTATCCTGACAAACACCTTGAAGGTAAGTTTCTCTGTCTGGCGCTGTGTTCCTCGTTATATAGCCTTCAGGTATAAACACACATTCATGTTCACATATTGCATGTGTATTTTTCGGGGCCTTTTTGAATTAATACATTTCTCTCTGGATTTTCATGCTACCTAAGCTTTATCTCCCCTCTTTCTCTCCCTATATAATATCCCTCCTCCCTCCCCGGTTTAAGTACCCCCATTTTCCTCTCGAGGATACCTGTTCCCGATTATTCCCCATCTCTTGAGTTCCTTCTTCCCCTTTTCTGGTTCCTTGTATGTCCTTCCTTCCTCTCTTCCCAGCTGAATGCCCTATTTGCCCCTTGGTAACATCTGTGTCATACTATCCTCCTCTCTCGGGCTCTCTCTTTCCATTTACCTCCATGCCTTCCTTTCCATTTTCCCGGCTCCTGGTTTTACATCACATACAAGGGACTGGTGCTGAGATCCACAGATGAAGGAGACCACAACATCACTTGATTTTCTGAGTCCGTTACTTCACTTAGTATAACAGTTTCCAATTCTGTCCATTTACCTGAAAACTTCATAATTTTGTCTTTCCTTGCTGAGTAGAACGCCACTATGGTAATGTACCACATTTTCATCATCCATTCTTCAGTTGAAGGACATTTAGGTTGTTTCTATTTCTTAGCTATTGAGAAAAGATCAGCAACAAGCATAGATGTAGAGATATCTCTACAGTAGGATGAGTCCTTTGTGCAAATGCCAAGGAGTGATATAATCAGATCACATGGTAGATTCATTTTCAGTTTTTTTTAAAGAGTTTTCCACACTGCTTTCCATGTAACTTAAAGATTTATATATATATTTTAAATTGTGTGTGTGCGTGCATGTGTGCGTGTGTGTGTATGTATATGTATGTATGTATGTATGTATGTATGTCTATCTGTGTGTACCTGAGTGCAGGTGCCAAATTCCTTCTAAGGCTGAAGTTATAGGTGGTTGTGAGCTACCAAACATGGGTACTTGGAACTGAACTCACACATTCTGCAAGAACACTACACACTATTAAATTCTGAGCCATCTCACCAACCAAAAATTTTTTTAACTTTTTAATTTTTATTGAGCACATTTCATACAACATTTCTTAATCAAATTTAGACTAATTCCCCCATCCGTACCCACCCCTCATAGACCCCCCATCAGAGCTCATGGATTCTGTCATAAACAAGTCCTGTCTTGCATCTTTTTCTCAGCCTTTTATAACCTTTTCAATGCACAGGTTTACTGTTTTGATCAGTTCTTTGAATAGATTTTTCTCTATTTTTTGTTCCCATTTGCTTTTATATTATTCCAAAATATGCATATATACACTCCACACATAAATCAACATTACAAAATCTGAAAATAAACTATAGGTTAATTCCAAAGCACATTTAGAGATTCACATTTTTTAAAAATTTTTAAAATTTTATTTATTTTTGTATGTGTACGAATGTACTGTCTGCATGTAGGTCTGTGCACCCGTGTCGTGCAATGCCGCAGAGGTCAGAAGAGGGCGTCGGATTCCCCCGGAACTGGTGTTCTCCTAGAATTGGAGTTACAGATGGTTTTTAGCCACCACATGGGTGCTGGGGATCGAACCAGGGTCCTCTGCAAGAGCAGTCGGTGCTCTTAACCGCTAGGCTATCTCTCCAGCCCAGAGATTCACATTTTAACAGTAAAGTTGCATGCAGGTAAAAAGAAGTATAACTTTACATACACTTTACATCCTCTCTTTTTTTTAGAATATGAATATTAATATTCCTATATGATAGAACATACCATAGGATAACATAAGGATAAATTATGAATGGTTGTAGCATGTATCAATAAAAAGAGGAGAAATATTATTTTACAAAATATTTTTAACTGTTAAATATAATCTTTTTTTTTTTTTTTTTACCAAAAGATGTCATGTTTTCCCCAAGGAAGTGCTTGAAGGTTCCTCCTTGGCAAGCCCAAACAACCATCAATCCTGCCCCAGTGCTCCACACTGGGGTCCCTCCCTGCCATGGTCACCCAAATGAGGTCCAGCAAGCATGTGTCCTGTCCTTATCCCCCTGCATTGGCCTCCATGAAACAGCATGGTAGTCAAACAACAGCAGTCTACATTCTGAAGAGGCTGAAATCCCAGTAGCCACTCAGTCTACAAGCTGGATATTTTAGTAGTCCCCATCTGGCATTGAAGGTTTGAAGGATTCTCAAGTTTTTTTTTTTTTTTTTTTTTTTTTTTTTTTGTTTTTTCGAGCCAGGGTCTCCCTGTAGCCCCACCTGTCCTGGAACTCACTCTGTAGACCAGGCTGGCCTTGAACTCACAATGATCCGCCTGCCTCTGCCTCCCAAGTGCTAGGATTAAAGGCATGCGCCACCACGCCTGGCTAGGATTCTCAAGTTTTATACAATTTCTCAGACTTTATTGATTATTTATTTCTGGTTATATTTTCCTTTTGGATGCTTAAGGCCACACAGTCAGTCCAGATTAACCAAGGTTTCTGTTTTCTCAAGGTCAGTTGAGGATCTGGTCCTCAAGTATCACTCTGGTTTTTTTTTGGGGGGGGATCCCCTGGCTCCTTTTGGTCTTTCAACCACCAGTTCCATCCACTCGAGGACACAGTTAGGTCTTGCTAGACCAGGCTTCTCTTTTTGAAGCATGAGCAGACTTTCCTCTTTACAGGGTAGACACTGGCTGGAGTCCCATTAGTGGATCTCCAAGACCTCCCTGCACAGGAAGACTGGTGACTCACATTTGCAGGACATTTCAGGAGATGCCCCCATGCATAGTCCCCTGGGACTGAGTTGACCTCTGAAGGCAAGGAAAAAAGTTATCCCTTAGGTCTCTCAACCAAATTGGTATGGGTATTAAGTGTGGTCATTAAGCACCCAGAAAGGCTAAGTTACACCAGCCTGATACATCACACCTATACTAGAATTGTATCTTCTGAAAAAAAACTGTGTTATTTCCATATCATATTTCTTGATTCACCTTTTCCATTTTAACTTCATGTTACACTATAATATGTATACTTGTCTACCATCTTATACCAAAAATCCATAGTCTGAAAATAAATGGTAGGTTAGTTCTAGGACCTGTCTAGGTATTCATAATATAAGAGCACAGTTGTGTTCAGACCGTGAGGAATATAGCATTAATGTTGCTCAGTTTGCCTTAGAACTAGGTACTTGGTGCTAGCATCCACAGATGAGGGATACCCTTCGTCTTTTGTTTTTCTGGGACTGTGTTACTTCACTTAGCATAATAGCTCCTAGTTCCATCTATTTACCTGCAAATTTCATGATATCATATTTCTTTACCGCTGCATAGAACTCCATTGTGTAGATGTACCACATTCTCTCTATCCACTCGTCTGTTGAGGGGCACTTGGGTTGGTTCCAGCTCCTTGCTATTGTGATGAGAGCTGCAATAAACATGGCTGTACATGTATCTTTGTGGTAGGATGTGTCTTGTGGGTACATACCCAGAAGTGGTATGGCTGGGTCAGGTGGCAGGCTCATTCCGAATCTTTTCAGGGCTGTAAGAGTTTGCATTCCCACCAGCAGTGGATGAGTGTTCCCCTTTCCCTACAACCTCTCCAGCATTTGGTATAATTTGTTTTCCTGATTATAGCCAGCCTTATCAGAGTGAGATGATATCTTAAAGTGGTTTTAATTTGCATTTCCTTAATGATTAGTGATGTTGAACACTTTTTAAGATGTTTCTCAGCCATCTCTATTTCCTCACATGTGAAGTTTCTGTTCAGCTCTTTACTCCATCTTTTGAGTGACTCATTTGTTTTCTTACTTCTTTGTTCTTTGAGTAGTTTATATATTCTGTAAGTTAGTGCTCTGTCAGATGTATCAGCAGTGAAGGTTTCTTCCCACTCTGTGGGTTTTCTCTTCACTTCCCTGATTATTTCTTTTGCTGTACAGATCCTTTTGAGTTTTATACTGTCCCACTTATCACTTGTCGACCTTGTTTTCTGTGCAGTTGCTGTGTGATTTAGAAAGTCTTTTCCTACGCCTATTTCTTGTAGGTTGCTGCCAACTTTTTCTTCTATCACATTCAGAGTTTTGGGATTCACGTTGAGGTCTTTGATCCATTTGGAGTTGATTTTTGTGTAGGGTGAGAAGTAGGGGTTTAACTTTATTCTTCTACAAGTGGTGATCCAGTTTTGCCAACACCATTTGCTGAAGCTGCTGTCTTTCTTCCATTGAGTCTTTTTGAACCCCTTGTCAAATATGAGGTGGCTGAACTGTATGTGCTCAAGTTTGGATCTTCAGTTTTGTTCCATTGGTCTATGGGTCTGTTTTTGTGCCAGTACCAGGCTGTTTTTATAACTATAGCCCTGTAGTATAGTTTAAAGTCTGGTATAGAGATCTCCCCCGTATTGCTCTTTTCACTCAGGGTTGCTTTGGCTATTTGGGGTCTTTTGTTTGTCTGTATGAATTTAAGGATTTTTTTTCCCAAGCATGCGAAGGAAGTTTTGGGGATTTTAATTGGGATTGTGTTAAATCTGTATGTTAATTTGGGTAGAATGGACATTTTTGCTATATTAATTTTTCCAATCCATGAGCAAAATTAAAAAAATTTTTTTTGGTGTTTTTGAGACAAGGTCTCCCTGTAGCTCCAGCTGGCCTGAAACTCACTCTGTAGACCAGGCTGGCCTTTACCTCATAGAGATCTGCTTGCCTCTGCCTCCCAAGTGCTTGGATTAGAGGAGTGTGCCATCTCGCCTGGACAAAATTTTTATCTTTTACATTGATACTTTATTAAGTATTTCCCTAAATGGAAATTCATTTTTAGGAATTTTTAAAAGTATAAACAAATCCTTTGTCTCTTGTTTGGAAAACATTGTCCCAGCAAACACAGGGGTTTCATTTTCTCCAGCAGCTGATGAAGGAGTGATGTTTTCCTTCCTGTTTACCATCTCTCTCCTCTCAGCTGCATCACCTTTCAGAACACCTGGATTCAATCTTGGCTCACTTTTTTCCACTCCTGATCGTAATAGGTTCCTCCTCTAAGGAGTAATAGTATGTCATGGGGAAAGATAACTGTGATGGTATTTGTAAATTCCACAACATGATTCTTGGCAGAGCTTTAGATAAAAAAATGACTATTTTTCTTTCCTTTTTAAATTTCAACCACATTGATATCTACACTTCTAGGATATTCCCCATGTTGTGGCACATTTTTTTTTCACCATGAAGCCTCAGCCAAACTCTATGGGCTAGTTTGTTCTTGTCACTCAAATAACACTTCTTCCCTTGTGTTAGAAAGCCTTAACTTGCTTAAGTGCTAACTACATCCTTCCTGCCTGCCCAATTGTACCCATCCTTCTGTAACCCTGGGATAAAAGTAGTGCTTACCTCAGAGGTTGTTGTGAGGATGAAGTAATTTAGTGACTGCAGACCTCCTCAAAACATACCTGGCACATAGGACATAGGACGTGTGCCTTGAGCATTAGCTATGCTATCAGTTTTGATTATTGCTGTTAATGCCCATACAGGGTTAGGCACAGAGCCAATCAATGCTTAATATGGGCCAAGTGACTAGGAGTAGGCAGCAGGGACATATACATGCTTTTCTTTTCCTTATAGCCACAAATGTCTTAGAAACAAATAGTACATTTTACCTCTGCTACTTCCATCGCTCTTTTTATGGTGACCTTTCTGCTTTCTTACAGGGAGCTACCTTTGTGTGCAGCAATCTGAGGGTTCTAATGTTCTTCCCTCAGCTCTAGAGTGAGCCAGCTGTGCCATCTGATCACTAAATATTTCCTATTCCTTGTTCATTGTGATATTGGGGTAGGAAGATTGGTAATGATTGAGGGTCCATCAATCTGAGTCAGAATCAGGGCTTTTGTTAGCACTTCTGGAAAGCCATGTGACATCTTCCCTGGGGTGGCTAATTCTGCTAGAAACCTAGAGTTCTAGGGGCCATCTTTGCTACTAGTAAGAATCCATCTTAGAGCAAAGACAACACAGATCAGCTTAGAGACAAGAAGCACTGGAGCTGGATGATACCTCCTGAGCCCTGATCCAGCTAAGACCTGAGTCCAGCCTACCCCTGAACTTTCTTATTCATGTGAAACTAATGAGCGTGGCCCAAGGAATCTTGGAGATCCCTGCACCCTTTCTGTTGTTTAACAATATGATCTTACACGTTTCCTTTCAGTGTTGTTTTCTGAGGAGGGTAGAGTAGAATTTGAGGAGCTCAATTATGACTGTCCGTCCAGAAAATTGGATTTATGTGCAGACATAAGAATACAACTATATGCTATTAAGCCAGACATTGAAGACCTTTATGAAAATATAAAACAAGAGCATTCCTCTACTTTTTGTTTAGCATATATAATAATTTCTGCACAAATGTTTAAAATAATTATTGGCACTCATTCTAATATGATAACCATACTCCATATACCCAAAACTCTTTGGAATGTAAGGGGATTATAGATTCTTAACATTTGTTAACCTTTGAATTATTCAAACCAATGCATTATATATATGTATAAATATATATTTGCAGAGGTTATATTTAGTTGCGTTTTTCTCACTGTCAAATGAAGGAGTCTTAATATTATGTTTAATTTTATAGGAAACTAATTATCAGGCTGAGAATTTAGGTGTCCTTTTGGTCAACAGTAAGCTTTCGTGGGTGACAGGAATCCAATCTCCTGTGCTGTACTTTGAGTGTTGAATGTCCCCTAACAGCCCACGTATTAAAGGCTCGACTGGTGTTTGGAGGTGATGGAACACGAAGGAAGGAGTAGGTCACAGGGCTATCTCACAGGAGATTGTGGACCCTGATCTGCAGGTCCTTCTCTGCTTCGTGTTTCAAGATGTGCACATTCACGCCAACTTGGACTCCTGCCATTTCTCCCTGTCATGTTCACCAGAGGCCCAAAGCCACAGACCATCTATCTTGAACCTAAAACCTTAAACACTATGTGCTAAATAAGCCTTTGTTTCCTCATAAATAACTTGTTGTGGGTTCTCCCTGCAGTAACATGAAAGTGACTCCTCTGCCTCCTCTCCTATGATGTAAAAATGGGGAAAAGAATGGGAACAAGTGACAGAAGCTGCTAGAGTGTGCTTCAGGACGACTGAGAAGATCTCTTATGCCTTGCAAGTGAATCTATGAAATTTGCCTCTATGGGAGTGCTAAGGGGCTGTTTTCAAACCTTAGGGATCATTGGGTATGACTTGAGGTTGACAGGACAAATCTTAAAGAGGATACAGTTCTTTTATCTTTCTAAACAATCAAAATAAGATTTTATAGCCCTAACATGTTTGTTTGTTTTTTTTTTTCAAATAATTATTCTCAGTTTCAAATCATATACATCAAATGTCTGAAAATTAGGCAGAATGTTTTTTATGTGTAATTTTTCTTTTTTTTTTCAACATACAAAACAAAAATTTTATTGCTGAGTCATCCTAAGGTTCCACCGGGACCAAACTTTGTATGGGGTCCATACACTCGCCAGAAGAGGGGGTCCATGGCATTGCCAAGTCTTACTCCCACATCAGTAGAGACTGAAAGGTCCTCTGGGCTCCACTTGGAGGGTTATCTGTTAGGCAGAATATTAATCTTGGTGCTTGAACAGGACTAATCTACCCATATATAAACCAATTTTGGGAAAAGTCCTACTTAAAAAAATTTTTTTTATCTTTTTATCTTAAATTACAAACAGGGGTAAGGACACAGGGAGTCTCTGCTCAAGGAACATTTTCTGAGACTGTCATAACGACATGTCATGGTGGCAGGTTGAGGGAAAGTCTCTTTAAAGACATGACATTGTGAGCTGAGCTCTGTCATGGGAAAGTAAGGTAAAGGAAGTTACTGACAGAACAAAGAGTGGAAACCAAAGGCTCTAACTGGCTTCAATTTAGAAACCGGAGAGGAAGGGTGCAGCAGGAATCTATCTAGACATAAGACAGAGCAGCAGGCTAGAGACAGCTCAGCAGGCTACTGGTTTAGGCAAAGAGTGTGGAGAGACAGGTATATAGACAAGTAGAAAGTACGATGTCCTCTCCTTGGCTTAGCACTTCACAGAAACTAGACCATTGGTAATTTCTTTCTTTTTTTAATTTTTATTTATTATTATTATTTTAATTTTATTTATTTTTATGTGTATGAAGGTAATGCTCTTAACCACTAGGCCATCTCTCCAGCCCCAATTGATTATTATTATTTTTATGTGTATGAGTGTACTGTCTGCATGTAGGTTGGTGCACCCATGTCATGCAATTCCCAGGAGGTCAGAAGAAGGCGTCGGATTCCCCTGGAACTGGAGTAAAAAGTTCTTAGTGGCCATGTGGGTGCTGGGAATCGAACCCGGGTCCTCTACAAGAGCAGTCGGCACTCTTAACCACTGAGCCATCTCTCCAGCCCTGACCGTTGATAATTTCTAAACTCATTATGTGTATCTACCCACATTCACCAGCAGTTCCTCCATTTCTACCTCTTAGATCCAACGTGGGCTGTGGAGAAGCCCCCGCATACCATAGTTCCTTGATGAGACCCTGAAGCTGAGCTCTGTGGTGAAAAGCAGATGGACACTAGCATCCTAGGAAGTGTTGGGGTTTGTACCCAGCTCAGCTATCGATTTGCTCATCACTGTGGATTGTGCACAAACTTAACATCTCTAAAAGACTGTTGTTTCTAAGTGATAACAGTATTTATCTCAAAGACCTGCTGCGAAAAATTCAAATGAGATGGCCTTTGTAAAAGGCATGCCACGTGACATGCGCTCCATATTAGCTCCCTGTATTGAAAGGCAGTATGAAAGTGTTTAGGAACATGGCTGTGAACTCTGGAGGTTTGAATTTGCATCTCACTCTGCTTTCGGCTTCCCATGTGATCGTGGGCATTATTTCACCAATTTGTAGAACTGCTGGGAGGAGTTCATGAGATAATTTACTGAAAGCACTTGGCACAGTGCCTGACAAATAATAAGCACTCAATAAATACTGGTTATTAAAAACTAGAGCAGTACCTAGAAGGAGTATGAGAAAAGACCTGTTAATATTTCATGAATGAAAAACTGTGGAAAGGGATGGGTAGGTTCAGGTCTGGTGCATGGGAAAGTCATGGCAGGAGAGGAGCAGAGAACTGGTGTGGACGTCCACAAGGACTTAGGTATCTGAGAGTAGATGCAGAAGGCATGCTCAGGAAGCAAAGTGGGCTGAGGAGGCTGGCGGCAGCAAGCATTGGCGTCTTCCTAATTTTGGTGCATGAACACCACAAAATGAATATCCTGTGCTATAAACAATGAGAGAAAACTTCTTAAAAATACAACTGAATTTCAGTGAGTCATATTTTCCTCTTGATGATATTTGGAGAGATCTAGGGTCCAGACGTGATTGCTCCCACAGAATGCATGTGTCTCAATCTCTGCTGGTGTAGCGGCAAGCTTGCCAGCCCCACTCAAAGAGGGGGTGGGCATCCAGGCTGGTTGCCCTTGACTAGTTTACAAATCACAAGGCCTCTACTTGCCACCCCCATAACAAAGGAATGCAACTGGCTTGAAATCCTTGAACAAAGAATCTGAGAGCTACGGAGTGACAAAGCTCCACCATCAATATTGATCACTAATGACATGATGACTCTTTTTCTTGGTATCAGATCACTCTCCCAAACTAAGCCCCTGAGTTAGAACATATCCAAGTGGATAGTACGTGATCAGTTCCTTGCCTAGAGGCTTTCACTCTAATTACTCAGCCAACTTCATTGGACTTATATTTGGTTGCAGAAAGGTGGAAAAATCTAAGGTCAGTAGTCACAAAAAAAAAATGACAATCTTGAAAGTCACAGTTTTCCCAAAGGAGTTTCTTTATAACTATTTTTATTGCTGTCAATATAATAGCGCCCCCTGGAGTTGTGCAGTACATAGGCTGTGTGATCATTTTTGGCAGCATTAGAGTTCTCAAAATGGAAAAAAAAAAATCCAATTCCAAAATAGATAGATGACTAATTGAGTCTGTATTGTGTGCTAAATAATTTATTAACAGATGATAATTTACTAAACCTGAGGACTGATTTCCCCCTCCATCTTTTCTTCATCTTGCCTCCAATTCCTTAACAAGTCCTTTCAGCTTGAATTTTAAAGTAAAAGGTGAACATCCTTATAAGGTGAATGCAAAAAACTGACATATTAACTAGAGTGGAAAATTCCCATATGACCTCATGCTATGAGATTCAGTCAAAATGCAGCCACACTAAAAATGGTGCATAAAATTACTTTCAGGCTCTATATAAGGTGCATATGAAACATAAATAAGTTTCATGTTTAGAATTAGGTCCCATCCCCAAGATATCTCATCACATGTATGCAAATTTTCTAAAATATGAAAAAAACCCTCTACATTTGAAGCAGTGCTGGTTTCAAGCATTTAACATAAGGGATTCTCAGCCTGTATAATGTGAGTTTCTGCTGAGCTCCTGCACTGCTACTATGTTAGGCCAAACCCCATCATCCCACACCTGGAGAATCTCAGCCCCCTCCTAACTAACTCTACCACCTGCTTCTACACCTGCCAGAGGGCTGTTGAAAATACAAGTCAGATGATGCCACTTGCCTACTTAGGACCCTCTAGGGGCTTTCCATCACTTCAAATAAGATATAGCCTGGTTAATATGCTCTGCCAGGCCCTGTGTGGTCTGGCCTCTCTGTCTGCCTGTCTGCCCCCTGCCTATCCTCTTCCTCTCTCCTTGCATACTGTGCTTTCAGCCACACTGGCCCGGCCGTTTGTTAGTCTGGAAATCTTCAAATCTGCTTTGTCCTTGGGAGTCTTCGAGGTGATTCTCTCTTTCACTGGGCTATCCTTCCCCTAGAGCAAATCTTTTATGCCTTCTTAACTTTTTTTTTTTTTCAATCAAATACCTCTTCCTCAGAGATGATTTCCTCTTTGGTATATCTGAAATATGTTTCTCAATGGAAATCTGTAATTCATTATCCCCTTAACTTGTGTTCAATTATCATAACCTCAAATGTGATTTATTTATAGATTTACTTTTTGTCTGTTCCCGTGAGAACCCAAGCTTCACGAAGGCAAGAATTTTGTCTTATTTATTGTTTTCTTTCTTAGAACAGTTCTTAGCACACAGTAGCCTCTCAGCAAATGTTTGTTAAACAAATGCTCAACAAATTTAATCTTTAGAGTAAAGCCTCCCAAATTTTAACCCCAGACCAACTAGAAAATTGTTAGAAATACAAATTCTTAGTTTTTGTCTCAGATCTACATTGAAAGTGGGCCCCAGCCATCAGTGTTTTGAGAAGTTCTCCTGGGGATTCTGAAACATGCTCCAGTTTGACATCCATTGCTCAAAAACCAACATGTCAAGTATTATGAGGTGTATACAGGTAAGAAGGTCACACTTCTTTATAATAGGCAGGCCTCAAATTTATGTAGCCAACGATGGACTTAAACTTTGATCCTCTTGCTTCTACACTCCCAGTGCTAAGATTATAGGCTTATAGCACCATGCCTGGTTTATGCCTGTGCCAGGGATCACACCCAAACATCACACATTATAGGAAGTACTTTGCCAAGTCAGATACATCTATAGCTACAGACATATATTTCAGACAACTTAATAAGATGGAAACTTCATTGTAAGAACTCAGTCAATAGAATTAACAATAATATTCGCAATTACATTGTTAACTATGATTCATTAGTACTATATTTAACCTTTACAACAATTCCTCATAGGGGATATTAATATTTCTACTATTTATGTAAACCTGTTTAGGTTGAGGTACCTAAGTAGTTCATCCATGATAACCCAGGAAACAAGATACAGACAGATCTTGCTTTCTTGTTTTTTCTTTCTTTCTTTCTTTCTTTCTTTCTTTCTTTCTTTCTTTCTTTCTTTCTTTTTTTGATCTATCTAACGAAGGGCAGACCATGATGTGGCAGCAGACATGCAAGGAAAACACATTTGGCATTTTCTGAAACAAATGCCAAGTTTCCACATTTGGAAATGGTGAATATTGGGTCCTGACATCAAGGGAACCCTCAAAAGCGAAGTAGATGCTCTCTCAGCTTGGTGACTTCTGCTCAGAAATACTGGCCCCAGATGTCTTGGTGAGTACATTTTCTTCTACCTGGGGAAGCAGGGCTGTGTGGACTCTGAGTGTGAACTGGGAAGTCCTGGCATGACCACCAGGAAGTATGAATAATTGTGAGCTTCAAAGATCACGTGGACCCCACTGCCTTCATGGAAGGGAACTGACATTTGATGGTGACAGAGAAGATTATGATAGGAATAAATATATACTTCTAAAGGAGTGGCACACCCTAAATATATACATGGAACACCTCACACAGCAAACTCCTAAATTATGCTACAGCATTCTGGCCAATTTAGCAATGATTATTTATGGGCAATTACATCAACTGGCCTTTTAATTCTTTACTATTCCTTTCTCTATTTTGCTGTTTATAACAACATCTATCCATTCCCTACTTTTTAGTTCATTTATAATATACAGACAAGCATTCACAGGATGAATATGCTTTCAAGTCCTACTGCGGACAGAGCAGCCTTGCATCCGTTTTCACTGAAGGCTGATATGTTCACATATGTTCATTTATTCTTAGAGCATTTCCCTTTTTTTTAATAAATCAGTTTTGAAAGCATTTCCCATTGATACAAGGTGTTGCTGTTGAAATTTTTCTTTGTGGAGGCTTTTAGCTGAGACTCTAAGAGTTAAATGCCAGAGGCACTGTGCATTGGGTTATCAGAGAAGAAGAATGCTGAGTCATGTGTCCCCACTTCTGACTGAACATCTCACATAATAGATATCTGATAATCTATACAGAATGAGTGTTTAGAAGAATGCATATTAAGGGCTGGAGAGATGGCTTAGCGGTTAAGAGCGCTGACTGCTCTTACAGAGGACCCGGGTTCGAGTCCCAGCACCCACATGGCAGCTAAGAACTGTCTTTAACTCCAGTTCCAGGGGAATCCGACCCCCTCTTCTGACTTCCGTGGCATTGCATGACACCGGTGCACCAACCTACATGCAGACAGTACATTCATACACATAAAATTAAAAAAAAGAAGAATGCATATGTGGTGGTTTGAATGAATGTCCCCCATAGGCTCTAGGTATTCAGACGTTTGTCTCCAGGTGGTGGCGCTGTTTTTGGAGGTCTTGGGGTGTGTGGCCGTGCTGGAGGAAATATGTCACTGGGGGCGGGGCTTAGAGAGTTTTAACAAGCCTCGTGGTCTACAGTTGCCCTCTCTCTGTTTCCTGTACTCTGCAAGATGTGACCCTCGGTTTGCTGCTCCAGATCCAGCCGCCACACCTCCCGCCACAATGGACTCTAATTCCCTGGAACCGCCAATTGTAAGCTCAAATAAACTCTTCCTTTTATAAGTTCCTTGGTCATGGTGCTTTATCACAGCAACAGAAAAGTGACTAATACAGCATATTAAGAACTAAACAAATTATTTTCTGATTGCTTGAAAGAAGGAGATAAAGCTGGGTGTGGTGGTGCATACCCGTAATCTCAGCACTGAGGAAGTGAAGGCAGGAAGTTTGGGGGTTCAGGGCCAATCTTGAGGTCAGTTTTAGCTATGTGGCACCCTGTGTCAACAATCCCTACATTCCCCTCCCCCCAAATAAAAGAGAGAAGGAAGAAATGCAGTGTGATTTCACTAGCTTTGCTGTTACATGAGATCCGGTGAATGTTTCTCGATTAAGAAAATAAGACCAAGAGGCTCAGTGAATATCTGTGAAAGTTTGAACAGATGATTGGCACAAAGTAGGCAGTCAAGGAATTATAAGAATGAACAAAGAATCATATTTTCACTTAAATGACATCCACTAAGTTTAATGGAAAGACACCGAGCTACTTCCCTAGAACAGAGCTTGTGGGATTGCCCCCTTTTTGGCAGGTCTCTGTCTTCAGCAGCACTGACAGAACCCTGCCTTTTATACACAGCAGCTTTGTTTCTTTTCCTAGCACTTCTCAGGGGTATGCAGATACTCATTTCCCCAAACTTACACATTAAAACACTTACTAGAGTCATAAGAATTCCTTTTGCCCCCAAATATCTAGGC
Organism: Rhizomys pruinosus; assembly: GCA_009823505.1. NCBI lineage: Eukaryota > Metazoa > Chordata > Mammalia > Rodentia > Spalacidae > Rhizomys > Rhizomys pruinosus. The sequence continues at coordinate 817,657 of VZQC01012607.1, forward strand.
CAAGGCTCTGCTTCCACAAAGCCTATGTGGTAGAGTTTTGACACATTTTAGTATAGTGAACCTATGACACCATGAATTCTTACAGACATCTTAATTAACTACATAGATACCAAAGCCACTAAAGCATCTTTGCTCAGTTCTTTACAGGACTTTGGGGGCAGAGCTTTTCTGGTCAGCAATATTATTGCACCCGTGACTGGCATTTCCTTTAAAAGCAAGGTGTTGGGGCTGGAGAGATGGCCTAGTGGTTAAGAGCACCGACTGCTCTTGCAGAGGACCGGGATTTGATTCCCAGCACCCACATGGCAGCCGAGAACCGTCTGAAACTCCAATTCCAGGAGAACTCCAGTTCCAGGGGAATCCGACGCCTGCTTCTGACCTCCGCGGCATTGCGTGACACAGGTGCACAGACTTGCATGCAGACAGTACATTCATACACATACAGAAATAAATAAAATTAATAAAAAAATTTAAAAAAAAAGCAAGGTTCTGGGGGCTGGAGAGATGGCTCAGTGGTTAAGAGCACCGACTGCTCTTGCAGAAGACCTGGGTTAAATTCCCAGCACCCACATGGTGGCTAAGAACCGTCTTTAACTCCAGTTCCAGGGGAATCTGATGCCTCTTCTGACCTCTGCAGCATTGCATGACACGGGTGCATAAACCTACATAGACAGTATACTCATACACATAAAAAATAATAAAAATAAAATTTAAAAAACGTAAGGTGCTAGATTCTGCTTGTTTTTAGTTTCTTTGGGTCAGGAGACTAGTTATCTGGGGGACCTTTCCCTGTTCTTCAAGAAACTATATTTTCTTAGGAGTCATAATTCTTCATGACTCTTAGGCTTTTGTATACCAGTTTCTTCTTCTGTAAGAGATAGCTAGTAAGATGTCATTTAATTCAGATGCCTTTCTTTTTATTCTTGTCTAGCTGACCTGCCTATCAGAGAGAGTGGGGTATTGAAATCCCCTACTAAACATATTGGGACACAAAACAAACCTCAACAGGTATAAAAGCTTGAAATAATTCTATGTACTCTATCAGACCACAATGCAATTCAGCTTATAGTCAACATCAAAAGAAACTCTAGTAACTACACGAACTAACGGGGATTAAACAACCCACTCCTGAATAATGAATGGGTCAAAGAAGAAATTTAGAAAGAAATAAAAGTATATAAGAAAGGAAGTGGTTAGTAATATAATACTTTATAGGGTTGTTGTGAAGGCTAAGAATTCTAAGAAAGCATTTAAAACAGCTCAGCGGCAACTCTCAGGTAATCTATGTTTTCTTGGTACAGAAGTAAAGCATGAAGGTGGATTGCTATATCACAGCACATTCTTGAGAGCAGAGAAGGAGAGACAACAGGATCTCTGCATGCCTGTGCTGTTTCAGTCTACGCAGCACACTTACTAATGGGCTTCCATAACATCTGACTGCTAGCAAACCCTCTCAGCTTCCACTGAAGAACAAATGAGAAGACTCAAGGGCTTCTGATCCCTGCACCAATGGCGGCCAAACTCTCAGCTCTGCCCCCTAATTACCTCCAAAGTAAGCTATTCTCACACTATGTCTGGAATCCTAAGCTCCACATAGACCTAAGAGAGATACAAGGGCAGCGCTCATTTTCCAGAATAAAATGAAACCTGAATTTTTGAATAACTTGTCCAAGGCTATGTAGTCAGAAAATTACTTGGATTGTAATGTAAGTTTCTTTTGTTCATTATTCAACACAATTTGTAGACTGTCTATTATATTTTTTGTCACTTTCATATTGTTTCTATGTATAGTCTAGGACCCTTTGCTCAGAATAAAGCTGTAAGTAATGAATGAAAATTCCCATAATGCTTCACTATTACTTTCCAAGGTTTTGTTCTCTTCTATTTCTCTTAAGGAGCTAAAAATAAATTAGGAAATTTTCAAGTTTTTTTTTTAACTAATTATCTAACCGAAATACCTCCTAGACTGAACAGTGAGGCTCAAATCTGCTTTCAGTTGGTACATTTGATTTCTTCCCCGATACCCCATCTTCTCTTCTTCTGTCCCCCTCCTTCTTTTCCTCTATTTGCTCTTCCTTTTTCTTATCTTCTTCCTTACTGGATGGAGGTGAAAATGCCCCTCCCATAAGGCTGCTGGGAAGGGGATAAGGTAATACAGGCCAAGCCCAGGCTTATAAACAGGGCTCATAGAAGAAGAAGTTTAGCCTGCTAGATCTTCTTGCTTACTCCCCTCCTGTTTCTTCAATTCTCTTCATCGATTCATTTAGCTAGTTCAGGTTTCTTAGAATATCTTTGTTTCTGGACTTCCTCAGGTCAAAGTGAAAACCTCTTCCCAGTCCTTTAAAATTAAAAAGAAAAACTTCTACCATAAGTCCCATGAGGTAAATAGTGCAATCAGGGAAAATTGCATTGTTTCTATTCTTCTGAAAATAAAACTGTTTCAGGAAAACTATTGACTTGTCCAAGGTCATATAGCTTATAGGGTCAGAGGTGGCATTCAAATCAGGTTTACTTGCCTTCCTTGTGTTGAGACCTTTGTTTAACCTCTCCCAGGAGAGATTTTTTTTTTTTTACACAAGAGCATTTTAGTCACCAACCAAAGTACTAGTTAGGGAGGTCATTCCACCTTAGTGTCTGCTTCCAAGGCCTGGAAATGTGTGGGAGGCAGAGGGAGAGGATTGGAATAACATTTGGCCTCCTCATGGTGAGAGTCGAGGAGGTGGGTGACATTGGAACAAGTCAAGCGTAAAGGAAGGATGAGAGTTTCCAAGCAGAGCCCTATATAAACACAACCCCAACAGAAGGAAGGTCGCAGGCAAGGACACACTTGAGGTTTCCTTGAGTTTTCGAGGGGAAGAGCTGAGTCACCTCAGAAACATCATGGCTTTCCCTCCCCCAGCATGCAGACAACTGAGGTGTGACTTTAAAACAAAGTGACTGAAGCTCTGTACTCCTAAGCCTCACACAGCTGTAGGGGGATGTTCTCTTTGGCTGACCATTTGCCCACACCCTCTTTACTTCAGTGATCAAGGTTTCAAACTACTGTGCTCTTCTAATTGGGAATCAGACACTTTGATCTTTAACTTTCTGACAACCATTCTCTTACCTAGCTCTTGGGAAAAAATTCACCTGCAACTCATAGAGACACAACATAAAAGTAGCTTAAATGTTAAAATTCTATCTTACATAAGAAGAGAACATGGAGAGTGAGTTAACTCAGAGGCTTCACATTGGCAGCACGCATCCCAGCTTTCTCTGTTGTTGTCTTTACAGGGTTACTTTCATCTTTAGACTCCTAATAATCATGGTCTTAACAAGCCCTCAGGGGCTGCAGTCTTGAATGGATTCACCCAAAGGTAGGGAGTCTTTTTCTTTGTGAGGTGTGTGTGTGTGTGTGTGTGTGTGTGTGTGTGTGTGTGTCTGAGGCCAGCAGTCTATGCTGGGTAACTTCCTCAATTGTTTTTCTTATTTTTTTCTGACAGTTTTTCTCTTGAAGCTGGTGCTCACAAATAAATCAGAGATAGCACAGTGGTATGTGTCTGTCCCTGTCATGGCCACTTCTCTCTGGACGACTGCTATACGTTCATCTTGGCCTCTTGCTGGTTGGCACACACGATGTGCCCACAACTGCTGGGCTTTGTGCTCGCTAGCCCTGTCCTGAAATTTTGAATTACTGAGTGTGAAGTCCAAGTACAAATTCTTAGGAAAATCCTGTTTCCCTGTTGGGCCCAAAGGCTTTGCCAGATCCTGTTGAACAAATGTGACATCTAAAATAACAATCTGATGCCCTTGGAGAAAGGTGTTCTTGGGTTTTCTGGAGTTCTGTCAACATGATGTCAACACTTAGCTTGTCTACTTTTTGTCCCATTTCAAACCCACTTTTGCTTCTCAGCTGGTCAAGGTGGGGGTCTCCCATTTCTCAGTCAGAAATCCTGCCAAGAAATTGGATTGGGGGAACTCTCTGAGAAAATGTCTCCTTCCTTCCCTATCAAAATAGTCCCTATACTTCAGAGGTCATTCAATTTTGAAGAAAGCCCATTGTCTACCCTTGGTTTTTGCTACAGACTGATGACAGATGACCCATTGCTACAACTCAGTTGATGTATTTTGCCAGCACAAAAGAAGAAAAAAAAATCTCACAAAAGGAAAAAAAAAAAGGGAAGATCTTTAACATTAGGGCCACTGAAATCTTGTCATCCATCAAGACCTGGGACTCTGCCACCTCCCCACTTGACCACTGCTGGACCAGAAATGATGAAATAAGTCATTGTGGGTTTTTTGGCTTTTCAAAAATAGAAGAAAAAGAAATATGGCTAGAATGTGGCCTGTCTGGGTTTCCAGATACATCTATTTATATGGGAATATGGAAGCCCCAGGCCATGCCATTGTAAGTGCCACTACAGGGGTCCTCAAATCTCAAGGCTACCAGTCTCTAGAGAGCAGAGGAATATATTTTTGCTTAGCTTTATAATTTTGATGATTGTAAATGTAGTAGATTTTATTCTTAAAGAAAAAGAAACTTCACGGAAATCAATGTCATCTCTAATCTTATTCCACAGAAATAGCCAATAGAAGCCCATTTGATTTATACTCTTACCATTCTTTTCTAAAAGCGTATAAAAATATAAGTCTAAGCATGTTTTTCTACAAACAGTTACTTTTACTTAAGGAGACCAATGTGAAAATGTAGCTTTGCAGTTCTTTTTTTCCCCTACAATAATGTATCCTTGACATTTTTTCTGTCAGTATCCAGAACTCTTATTCCTTAAGATTTCACAGTTTTCTATTGTGTGTATGTATGCAGAAGCATGGAAATTATTTAATAGCTTAATTTATCATCATGTGCTCTTCTTCTTACAGCCCACACCTAAGATTTTATTTAGTAAAGGTGATCCTTTAATCTAAGGTCAGAATGGTTTCTAGCCAGTGGTTGCCTGGTTGCTTTAAAATTAGCCTCTCTCAGGGCTGGAGAGATGGCTCAGCGGTTAAGATCACCAACTGCTCTTGCAGAGGACCTGGGTTCAATTCCCAGCACCTACGTGGTGGCTAAGAACCGTGTTTAACTCCAGTTCCAGGGGAATCCGACGCCCTCTTCTGACCTCCGCGGCATTGCACTACACGGGTGCACCAACCTACATGCAGACAGCACACTCATACACATAAAAATAATAAATAAATTAAAAAAATTAGCCTCTCTCTCACTCACTGTAATGTTCCATTATTTAATTATTTAACCTCACCTTAAAGAATTCACCTTCCATTAGTAGGTTAATAATATAGAATTCTCGGGGCTGGAAAGATGGCCTAGTGGTTAAGAGTGCCTACTGCTCTTGCAGAGGACCCGGGTTCGAGCCCTGCACCCACATGGTGGCTGAGAACCGTCTTTAACTCCAGTTCTAGGGAAATCTGACACCCTCTTCTGACCTCTGAGGCATTGCACGACACGGGTGCACCAATCTCCTACATGCAGACAGTACACTCATGACACATAAAAAAAATAATATAGAATTCTCACAAATTTACAGAAAACTAAGACAGGTTTGGAGAGACTCAAGGACTAGGGCTGTGAGCTTTTTTGTAGTTTCTGCAGTGCCTTTTGATTTTGCCCCCTTGTTTGGTTTCCATGGGAATTGTGTGTGTGTGTGTGTGTGTGTGTGTGTGTGTGTGTGTGTATGCATGAATGTTTCTCTGAGAAAGAAGGGCAAGGTGAGCCTGAACTCCCAATAGCAAATGCCTATCCGTGCAAAGCCCAAGGAAGTGGTCAGGTGGAATTTTAGGGTCAGCAGACAGTGGGAGAAGTGACCCTAGGAAATTAAGGTAAGCACAAGGCAAAGCTTGGATGCTATTTCTGCAGCTTTTGTGAATTTTGAAAATTGATTCCTTTGCCAGTGTGATGATGCCTTGGGCTTTTCTGATTAATTAAATGCCTCTGGGCCCCTCAATGACAAATGTTGTCTCTTCTAAATAACATAACATCGAACCTATCAGGAGATCCTGGAAAGAAAATCTATGACAGTCTTTATATGTTTTGGGGGCCACAGATAATGAAAAAGAGCTTTAATTGAACATGGATGCAGGTTGCCAGGGACTGTGAGGTTGGGAGGTGGGCTAGAGAGGAGTGGGTTAGGGCTTGAGACGATTTCAAGGTGCTTCTTGTTGTTGCTTTCAAACACTTCTGTCTTCAGGAATAGAAATGCTGCTTTGAAGGGCACCCTATCTTAGAGAAGCTTTTATTCTTCAAGTGCTAATTTAAGCACAGAGTGGTTTCCCAAGTATAAATACAGATTTAGTGTGTACTCTATCCTACTCAATATACAGACGTAGATCTGCAAAAGCCACCTTGTTCTCAGTCTCTCAGAGCTCAGTGCAGATCAGAACTGTGTGCCTTACAGGTTTCGTATCTTCTGGGGACACAGTTTATTTTTCAGTGACCGAAGATGTCATTAGGCTCTTTGTCATAAAAAGTAAAACTGTTTACACTAAACTGTCTTTTTTATATAATTTCTATTTTAAGTTTTTTATTCTCTGACAATTTCATACATGTATATAAGACATTTTGATCACTTCCACTCCTTTTACCCTTTCTGCCATTGAATACCTTCTTTCCCCTGAACAAGTGCCCTTCATATTTTCAGGTATTTTTCTGTGACACACTGGGTTTAATTAGGGTTGTATTCATAAGCATGGGTGGGAATTTATTAACTGAAACCTACCAAAGCTTTCAGCACTGAAAAAGATACCTTCTTTTCTCACAGCAACTGTTAACTGCCAACAGCTCCTTAGGGTAAAACTGATTTCTAAACGTATAAAGTTCCTTTAATCCTTGATTTCATATGTCCCTCTCTAGAAATACCTGGGAGCTAGGCATGAATTGTTATGCTTTATGGGTAAAATGATTTCAGAAACAGCGGGAGCCAGATGTCTGGATTATTAGTAACTTGGACCCTAGAGTCAAACAAAACTAGGTTCAAATCCAAGTTTCACCCTTAATTCCCTGTGACCCTGTGCACATTATAGAATTTCCCCACCTTTCTATTCTTTTTTCTATAAAGTAAAGATAGTCATTTTTACTGTATCAGGGCTATTGGGAGCTTGAGTATAATAAGGTAACGTAAGTATTCAGGAAGTGCTTGGCAGATATTAAATCTTGGTAAATGTAGAAACCGAATATGTCCAAGGACACAAAGATAGTAAGTTATAAAACAGGACCACAGTTTGAGACACCAAGAGGAGTGCTTTTGTTTATTATTATTATTGTTATTATTCTTAAATCATCATACACGGCATATTCTAAGCATGTCTTAGGGAAGTGAATTTGTTTCCCATTGGAACAATCTACACTCACCACTTTCTGGAAGCTGCACATTTGAAATAGTATGATTCTGCCAGCTTAGATCTATTTTAGGAAAGAAAGAGTGTTAAAGAAAGTGATGTGTTCTGAGCACCTACTGAGTGTCAGGTAGGTTTAAATCTAGCTTATCCATATATTCTTTCTTTAAAAAAGTGTGTGTGCGTGTGTGTGTGTGTGTCTGTGTGTCTGTGTATAAGCCAGAGGTCAACTTTAGATATTTTCTATAGGTTTCCACTCTATTTTTTGAGATAGAGTCTCATTGACCTTAGAACTCTGCTTTGGCTAGACTAGGTAGTCAGCAAGGCCTGGGATCTGCCTGTGTTTATGGCCCCAGTGCTGAGGTTATAGACACAAGCTGTCATGCCTTTAAAAAATTTTTAAAATTTATTTTTATATGTATGTATTTATATGTATTTATATTTTTATGTGTATGAATGTACTGTCTGCATGTAGGTTTGTGCATCCATGTCGTCCAATGCCTCGGAGGTCAGAAGAGGGTGTTGGATTCCCCTGGAACTGGAGTTAAAGAAGGTTCTCAGCAGCCATGTGGGTGCCGGGAATTGAACCCGGGTCCTCTGCAAGAGCAGTCAGCGCTCTTAACCACTAGGCAATCTCTCCAGCCCCATGCCTGTTTTTTTTTTTTTTAAGTGGGTACTGGAAATCTGAACCCAGGTTCTCACACTTGCACAGCAACCCCCTTTTTCTACCGACCCATCTCCCTAGCCCTTTATCCTTATAATTTTGCTCAAAAGACAAGGAACAGGAGACTCAGAAAGTAGATTTGCCCAAAGTCATTCAGATTGCTGTGAGGTAGAGATGAGAGCCACAGCCATCCAACACCAAAGCCATCTTTCTCTTGCTCCAAATAAAGCCCACAAGAAAGGCCCAAGAGACAAGTTTGGGCTGAGAAGATGTGGGCTGTATTTGGTTTGCCTTCCTGCTTGAGACTCCTTCAGTCTGACTGCCTGGACTATTTTGGGGCTACCATGTCATTTCAGCCCTACTCGAAGAGCCCTGCAGATTGTGCAAGGGGAAAAAAAAGAACTCAAGAAAATCTATTATTGGCACTAGCCCTTAATTTGCTATTATGACGTCCATTCTGCAAAGAAGTGTTTATATCCTTATAAGGTTCCCAGCATCAATTTAACTGTGTTATCTCCCAGTAGATGATAGAAAATGCAGTCTCAGGGCTGGAGAGATAGCCTAGCGGTTAAGAGCGCTGACTGCTCTTGCAGAGGACCCGGGTTCGATCCCTAGCACCCACATGGTGGCTGAGAACTGTCTGTAACTCCAATTCCAGGAGAACTCCAGTTCCAGGGGCATCCGACACCCTCTTCTGACCTCTGCGGCATTGCACGACACGGGTGCACAAACCTACATGTAGACAGTACATTCATACACATAGAAAATAAATAAATAAAATTAAAAAAAAAGAAAATGCAATCTCAGTACCATAAGGCAGAGAGAGAGAGAGAGAGAGAGAGAGAGAGAGAGAGAGAGAGAGAGAGGTGGGAGAGTTTTTTGGCTGGGGAATGAGAGAAAAATTTAAAAGGGCCTACTATGCTGAGTCAGTCAGGCAAAGCAGCTTACGATGGACCATATTCAGGCCTGAGCCAAAAGCAGCAGCGAGTCGGTTATCGGTTAAGGCTGCGGAGATGTTCCTCATCGGGAACACATCAAGCTGCAGCCAAAAAACGGGGGGAAAAACGCCAACATCCTGAACATTTTAAGTTCATCAGTTATATTTTTATACAGTTAAATCAAGTACAAAAACAGAAAAAAAGGAAAGTCATGTTTCCACCAGTTTTCCCTGCGCCTCCCCCAGCACAGGCTCAGCAGAATCCCGCAGCTCTCCACTCTGCTTCTTCGTCACGGTCCGCACAGAATTACTGAGTGTTGTGTTTCACAGACCAGGTTTTGGGGTCAGAGCATCAAATGCCTTATCATATTTAGTCTTTGTAAAGACCCCATGAAGGGGTGCATTTATCAGCTCTATTTTTTTAAAAGAGGAAACTGATGCTTAGAAATGCTGAGTCATTTCTGAGCCAGAGTTACAGAGTCCATACATTTTCTCACCTTAGAAATTGAATTCTTAGCTGATGTACACTACTGCTATTAAAGCTAAGACAGAGGGGGCTATTTTCCAGTTTACAGGGTCCAAACACCTGGTTTATTATCCAAATAACTTGCTGAGCTTAAACCAAACCATCCCAACAAATCGAAGCAAAACAAACAAAAAGAACCATTCTTCTTGTCAGAGGGTTCAAACCAGATTTCAGAAATTTAAAATTCATTGAGATCCCCTGCCCTTAATCCAAATTGTATCTTACCTATCCTACGTATTGGAAGGTAGGGGCTTAAAATAATGGAGACTTTCTCATATTGATACAACATTGTTGGTACAACCAGAGCTGACTCCTGGCCTGCTTCCCACCCACATTCCTATATCCATCAGCTCATAATGAACCAAGTCCTTACTGCAACAGGCTTCAGTTTATAAAAGGAGCCCAGTGGTACCTGGGATATTAGTGAGGACTGGATTCATCAGGGAAGATTCTTGGGAGGTGGTAGAGCTACATTCGATGGTATTCACTCAGCCTGCCAGACTTAGTTCTCAGCAAGTAGAATTTGAACAGTTGGGGAATCACGAATCAAATTCAGGGTATTTTCAGAAAGTGAGAAAATTGCCAAAAGTATACACTCGAAATGAGATTGCTGTGTCAGGACATGAAAATATTCCAGTTAGAGGAGTCCACCAGTTGAAGATGAGGAAGTGCTAGAAGCTCCGAGGGTGTGTGTGTGTGTGTGTGTGTGTGTGTGTGTGTGTGTATGTGTGTGTGTGAATCAGATTAACACATCCTTCAAACAGACCTCCTGCAGAGCGCAGTGGCCATTTTGCTTGCTGCCTAGACTCAGTGTGATGCACATCTGTGTTTTCTGCGTAAGTCTATGGAAATGAAGGAAGCTAATTAGGAAATCGATCTCCTCACGTCTGGAAGCTGGTGCGTAGACATGGCAGATGGTGAGCTACTTCCTTCCAGGTGGACCATTTGATCAGCTGACTTTTAGAATTCACTTGGGTGAAAGGAGGGGACCCAAGGCTCAGCAGGGGAGAGGTAACTGAATAGGGTGAGGCTTGGAGTCTGATCAGACTGTTTCTGGAATATTCCTTTGGCTGTGGATATGTCCACTCAGATTGCCTTTGCCTTCACCCCTTGTTTAAACCAGTTTCTCTTTTCTCTATCTTCCCCAGAGTCTCCACAAGGTTCAGATAGTTTGAACTGTTCAATGCCTGCTCAAAATTTTTCTCTGTTGCTTCATTTATCCTAAATCAGTTTATGGTTTTCCAACCAACAATGTTGGCCTATATACTTTCCAACATCAAAGCTTACTGCTTCCCTGCCATAATTTCCCAATAGCCTTCGGTTGTCTCACTCCACCTTATTTTCTTAATAAGAAGGAACTTTCAGATGTTTCATGCTATTTAACCTTCATTTGTCCAGTTTTTAAACACAAAGAAAGTGGAGCTCACAATTCTTAAGCTCACAGCAAGAACACATGGGTCCAGATTCACACTTTGATTCTGAACTACATGTGACTTTGGGTGAATTTTATTAACTACTGGATTTTTATTTAGCTGACTTTGAAAAGGTGGTGTATTAGTCACTTTTCTGTTGCTGTGATAAAACACCATGACCAAAGGAACTTATAAAAGGAAGAGTTTATTTGAGCTTACGATTGACGGTTCCAGGGAATTAGAGTCCATTGTGGCGGGAGGCATGGCGGCTGGAGCTGGAGCAGCATGCCGAGGGTCACATCTCGCAATGAGCACAGGAAGCCAAGAGAGAGAGACTGGAGACAGCAAAGCTTGTTAAACTCACTAAGCCTGCCCCCAGTGACGTACTTCCTCTAGCACGGCCACACCTTCTAAGACCTCCAAAAACAGTGCCACCAACTGGAGACAAATGTCTGAATACTTAAAGCCTATGGGGGACACTCATTCAAACCACCACAGGTGGCAATAGCTACTTATCTCCAAGGATAGTTGGGAGGATAAAACATATGGAAAAGCCAGGTGTGGTGGCACACACCTTTAATCCCAGCACTCTAGAGGCAGAGGCAGGCAGATCTTTGTGAGTTCAAGGCCAGCCTGGTCTACGTAGTGAGTTCTAGGACAGCTGGGGCTAAAGGGAGACCCTGTCTCAAAAAGACAAAGAAAATATGAAAAAATAGTCTCAGTATTATAAAAACATTTCTTAAATGAAAGTTATCATTGTCATGACATAACCCCCAGACCCTCTCATGAATTTAATTCACTTTAAAATAATTGAATTTCACAGGAATAAAATCTGCAGCCCAAAGAAATCTCTCCACTCTAAAAGACATTCAAGCCAAGATGTAAAAATATTGGATAATTTTCCACCAATTAGGTTTTCAAATGCATTTTATACCAGTTCTGTCAAGAGTTTAGTTTGTTGTCCTTGATGGAGTGTTTTCTCTGAGTTACGCATGTTTTATGGGAACCCTGGGCTGAAGGCATCTCTTCTGAGAAAGATGAACCAGTATTGACTTGGATGGATTGGGCATTTTTCCCTAAAAGATGTCTGGAAATGGAAAGAAAAATTATGCCTTTTAATTGGAACCTCTAGAGACGTGACCTCCTGCAACAACAAAGCCATCACTTGGAACATTCACCACCAGTGCCAGCTCCAGCCAGTGCCCTGGATGAAACGCCAAGGACTAACGGGCAGAAGAGTGCTGAGTTCTTCCCTTGATGCTGGCCAGGAAGAAGTGCTGTCTGGGGCACAGAGGCCTTCTCTGCAGTAATGATTCTGCCTGGCTGGTGAAATAGTGGCCGTTTTCATCTAGAACCTAAAGGACTCATGTTAAACTCTTCCAACAAAGGTGGGGGATATTGACCATTTCCTTTTCTGTTCCTTGTCCAGAGCAGGGAGCAAGTGGATTTTCTGAGGCACTTGTTTATGAATCTCTCTTCTGCTCTATCGAATCCCCATGCCATTCCTCAGGTTGTTCCTGCTGCAGTCCCTCTAAGTTCCATGAGCCTCAAATACATTTAAATCCCATATCTACACCTGTTATTGCTGCATTCTCTTAATTTCCTGCATAACATTTTGGAATGTTTTTCCAGTTCTTAATTCTTCAGTATCTCTGCATACTTTGGTTTTATAGCGATAGGCCATCAACAAACTGTAAATTTTCTTTTTTTATTTAGTTTTGAAATATTTTATTTATTACTCTTATGTGTATGAATGTATTGCCCATATGTATGTAAGTATACCAATGTCATGCAATGTCTGCAGAGGTGAGAAAGAAAGCATGAGATTCCCCTGGAACTGGAGTTATGGATGATTGTCAGCCGCCATGTAGGTGCTGGGAATCGAACCCAGGTCATCTGCAAGAACAGTCAGTGCTGTTAACAGCTGAGCCATCTCTCTGGCCATTATTATTTTTTTTTAAATAATGCTTTAAAAATCCTGTGTTCCCTTTTAGCTACTGTTTGCCTGTCTTTTACAGTCAAGCTACTAGTTTCCTCTACTTCACCTTACAGTCAAGCTACTAGTTACCTCTACTTCACCTTACAGTCAAGCTACTAGTTACCTCTACTTCACTTTACAGTCAAGCTATCTCTACTTCACCTTACAGTCAAGCTACTAGTTACCTTTTCATCTCCTCTACTGTTTCCTCTGGTTCCTACTTTTACCCTTCCCCACCGCTGAAAGTTGCCTCAGTCTATTACTCACCATTCAGTGAATGCTGTCATTCATTACTGACCAGCATTTGGTTCTCACGACCTCTTTTCATCCTTGAAGTTTTTTTCTTTGTTGCTTTCTTGACATGTCCCTAGTTTTTATCCAATTTTTCTGGCATTCCTGGTCAATATCTTACACTTTCTGTCTTTTCTCCTTTCCCTAACTCCTTAAATTTTGATGTTGCCCAAATGTGATAGGTGACAGTACTCAGAAGTCTCTAGTGCTACAGGTGAAAAAAACTAAATCAAAGAGTCTTAATATGCTCATATTTCACAAAGTGATTCCAGGCCACCTCATGAGCTTTATTCTCCTTCTCCTGTCAGAAGGCAAATATCATAAAGCAATTATTCTTTGGGGGGCTGATTTTTAAGTTAGGGTCTCCCTCTGGCCCCAGATGGTCAGATTTTACTTTGTAGATCAGGCTGGCATTGATCTTACAGAGATCTTCCTGTTTCTACCTCCTGAATGCAGGGGCTGAAGTTGTATACCACCAACCCCAGCCAAAGCACTTCTTTTACCAGAAGCTTCGTCCTCTGGTTACTTACCTTGCCTTTGTTGTTCATTCTCTGCTGTTTCTTCTACAATTAGCCTCTCAAATATTGAAAGAACCTCACACTCTCTTCTCTCCAAGACAAAGAACCCTCAGAAACAGTGACTAGAACAGTTACATAATGGTATCTTCACAATTCACCAACCTGGGCATCACCCTCCAGTGAAGACACTTCCTAGTTGGATTTTGCCCTTCTTAGACAGGAACACCCCTTGCTGGACTTAATGCTATTCAGATGTGTGTCCTGCCAAGTGCAGAGGCCCAAGGGATGAAAATACTGGGATACTAAGCAGTCATGTTTAGCAGTTATTGGCTACTTACCATGTGCTAAGCTCCATGTTGGGTCTTTCATGTGCACAAAGCATCTCAATTTTTCTGCAAAAGTACCCTGAAGATAGAAAAAGCCAATGTGTGTTCTTTTTCAATTTTTTAACATTAATTAATTAATTAATTTATTTTTGTATGTGTATGAATGTACTGTCTGCATGCAGGTCTGTGCACCCGTGTCCTGCAATGCCGCGGAGGTCAGAAGAGGGTGTCGGATTCCCCTGGAACTGGAGTTCTCCTGGAATTGGAGTTTCAGACGGTTCTCAGCCGCCATGTGGGTGCTGGGGATGGAACCCGGGTCCTCTGCAAGAGCAGTCGGCGCTCTTAACTGCTAGGCCATCTCTCCAGCCCCATTCAAATTTTATTTTCTGTGTATGAGTGTATTGCCTGCATGTGTGTAAGTGCGTTCGTGTCAGTCAAGGCTCACAGAGGTCAGAAGAAGGCATCAGGTTCCCCTGGAACAGGAGGATGTTGGGGATTGAACCTGGGTCCTTTGCAAGAGCAGCTGGTGCTCTTAACCACTGAGCCATGTTGCCAGCCCCTGTGAATGTGAATTCTTAAGGAACAAGAGGTACAGACCATGTAGAAGCTGTTTGCTATCTTGGAAATCCTTTACCATTCTGAGATATAAAAATGGCAGTAGATTTTTCTATCTCCTCAGTAAGGATCCCCATTTGGCTTAATTTAAAAATAGATTGTAAGTGATTTGCCATTGAGTAAAACAGAAACCCTGGGAACATGCCCTGTGTTTATGCCATGGCCTCCCATACTCCCAAGCACACTGCCAAATGCTCCTAGGAATTTGCCAGCCTCATCTGAGAAGTGTAGCCATACATTATTTCTACTGCTTACAATATCCAGGCAAGGGAGGCATATCATGGCATAGCTCAAATAGAGGCTCAGAAACAACTTGCCCAAGTTGTTGCATGTGGCTTTGAATCCAGACCTGCCCAAGTCCTTTCCACTACATTCCTGACTGCCTTTGAAGATGGTGCGATTACATACCTGAGACTCTATTGTCAGTCTGTATAGCAGAGCTTTCAGCTTCTGGGCCCTTTTGAGCCAGCTTCATTATGAATGCAAACAGTATTCGTTCAGCCTAGGCATGTGTGTGGTGTGACTGATTATCTTACAGCCTAGAGTCACTTCCTAGGACCTGGTACAAGGACTCTGTGCCATATGAAAATTAATTTTTGGGACCCATAATCTAAACTTTTCCTTTACTTCTACTATCTTTCTTTCCCACTATCTTTATAGTGGTATAAAGAGTTTTGGATCTGAATTTGGTCAACAAAGTTGCTTCCTTACCCCCCTGTGATTGGTATTGTTTTCTCAGGTACTCCAGGATGTTTTTTAATTAATTATTTTTTTAAATTTATTTCTGTATGTGTACGAATGTACTGTCCACATGCAAGTTTGTGCACCCATGTCATGCAATGCCGCGGAGGTCAGAAGAGGGTGTCGGATTCCCCTGGAACTGGAGTTCTCCTGGAATTGGAGTTTCAGACGGTTCTCGGCCACCATGTGGGTGCTGGGGATCGAACCCGGGTCCTCTGTAAGAGCAGTCGGCGCTCTTAACCCCTAGGCCATCTCTCCAGCCCCTCCAGGATGTTTTTTAAAGGTCATTTTCAAAGACAGAACTATTANCTTTAGGAGAGGAAATAGGAAAGAGGAAGGGTACCAATAGTAGTAGACCGTTCTTCCCTAGTCAGATTTTTGAATATTAAAACATTAAAATCTGATTTTAAATTAAAGTTTAATTGTATTATATGGTAGAATTTGTGTGATCTGTAATGTTAGGTTCAGTAGGGACGTTAAATCGCGGGTGACTGTCGCACCCGTGATGCTGTCTGCACCATCAGAGAGACACGTCGATTGATGGTGAATAATTAAAGTATCAGCATGATAATTCATCCGGAGGTACTAGGAAGAAGGGTTGTGGCGTGGATTACTCCCTGGATAGACTGGGAAGTTGCTACACTGGAATTGTGGGTATGTTTTGCAGGGTCTAGCGTAATGTTCAGGTCCCGAGATGTGAAAGTGGGTCACGTGGTAAGGTGGGTAACCCGGGTCCTCTTGCGAGGAGTGCTAGATTCGAGTGATGTCACGCATTCTTGATAGATGGGCTTAAGTGGTCCAGCCAATCGCAATAGGGCGTTCTCCAGAGTGCCACTCTTCATGTGATTCGCAAAAGTCAGAAGATATTTTTCATAGGGTAGGATAGTGGTGAGATTGGCCTGGACAGAGATGTGATGTGTAGTTGCGTTCTAGCGTTGGACAGTTCGAATAGGCTGCACAGGAAAGGTCAGAAGAAGGGTGATTCAGGGACGTCCACAGTGAGTGATGTTGGCCTCGGTATGCATGGGATGAAGCAGGGGATGGTTTGGGATTTTGAACTAGGGTCCCTGTTGGCGAAGAAAGCAGAGGTACTGGTGGCTAAATCTTTAAACTGTTCACGTGACTTGAGATGGGTCAGTGAAAATGATGGTGGTGGATGTTAGTGGTGATGATTGGTGCGATGGGGAACTGTAGGAAATCTCGGTTGAGACCAGCACCCTGTGAATTGGTTGATTCTTAAAGGGGACACAAGAAGGTCATGACACAAATTGACCCATATCACACTCCATCAAGTTAGAGACTCTCATGACCAACAAGCTGGTTTGGCTTTATCTGGGAAATTCCTTTTAGTACCAATTTCTAGATATAAAAATGGCAGTAGATTTTTCTATCTCCTCAGTAAGGATCCCCATTTGGCTTAATTTAAAAATAGATTGTAAGTGATTTGCCATTGAGTAAAACAGAAACCCTGGGAACATGCCCTGTGTTTATGCCATGGCCTCCCATACTCCCAAGCACACTGCCAAATGCTCCTAGGAATTTGCCAGCCTCATCTGAGAAGTGTAGCCATACATTATTTCTACTGCTTACAATATCCAGGCAAGGGAGGCATATCATGGCATAGCTCAAATAGAGGCTCAGAAACAACTTGCCCAAGTTGTTGCATGTGGCTTTGAATCCAGACCTGCCCAAGTCCTTTCCACTACATTCCTGACTGCCTTTGAAGATGGTGCGATTACATACCTGAGACTCTATTGTCAGTCTGTATAGCAGAGCTTTCAGCTTCTGGGCCCTTTTGAGCCAGCTTCATTATGAATGCAAACAGTATTCGTTCAGCCTAGGCATGTGTGTGGTGTGACTGATTATCTTACAGCCTAGAGTCACTTCCTAGGACCTGGTACAAGGACTCTGTGCCATATGAAAATTAATTTTTGGGACCCATAATCTAAACTTTTCCTTTACTTCTACTATCTTTCTTTCCCACTATCTTTATAGTGGTATAAAGAGTTTTGGATCTGAATTTGGTCAACAAAGTTGCTTCCTTACCCCCCTGTGATTGGTATTGTTTTCTCAGGTATTCCAGGATGTTTTTTAATTAATTATTTTTTTAAATTTATTTCTGTATGTGTACGAATGTCATTACTCCACTATCATGTCCTACATTCCAACTGTTTTAGTGCACCATGTCATTTCATCGCTTGCAATGCCGCGGAGGTCAGAAGAGGGTGTCGGATTCCCCTGGAACTGGAGTTCTCCTGGAATTGGAGTTTCAGACGGTTCTCGGCCACCATGTGGGTGCTGGGGATCGAACCCGGGTCCTCTGTAAGAGCAGTCGGCGCTCTTAACCCCTAGGCCATCTCTCCAGCCCCTCCAGGATGTTTTTTAAAGGTCATTTTCAAAGACAGAACTATTAGGTAATACTCTTACTGAAATATGATTAAAGATAAATGTGCATGTAGGTATTAGAATTCAAAACTACTTATCTCTAGCTAAACAGGCATTGAAATGCATTGTTCATCTTTCCATTATGGTCAAACAAATGTTCTTGATGTTTTTGAGAATACAAGATGACAGAGGACAAGAGGGACTAGAAATCCAAGCTGTCAAGCTGTCTCTGCTTTCTCTCAAGTTCCACAGAGAGAAATTTTATCACTGCAGTCTGCTGGTTGGTGTTCTGGGCCCCCTCTGAACCTTCTTTTCTTTAGTACTTTTCCCGAGGCTGCTCCCTGCTGTTCCACCTTTCCTCCTTGTCCTCTTCTCATCACCAGCACAGTTCTGGGTCTCTCTTCCCACTCTGTCATCAAAACCCAGAGACCAGAGAATGCAAAACATGACCGCTGGGTATGTCTGTCTTCGATGAGGCCTCACTAGAGCTCATTTTAAAAAGTTTAGCAGAAAGAAGTGATAGCCAGACAGAAAAACATGATAGGACAGAAGGACAAGGAGAACAGGGTGCCTGCTCATCAGGTACAGAAGGATGAGGAGAACAGGCTGCTTGGTCATCAGGTACAGAAGGATGAGGAGAACAGGCTGCCTGGTCATCAGGTACAGAAGGATGAGGAGAACAGGCTGCCTGGTCAACAGGTACAGAAGGATGAGGAGAACAGGCTGCCTGGTCATCAGGTACAGAAGGATGAGGAGAACAGGCTGCCTGGTCATGAGGTACAGAAGGACAAGGAGAACAGGCTGCCTGGTCATCAGCTAAACCACCACAACTGAGCTGTAATATCAAAGTACTACTTAGTTTCCCTGTTCTTATCCAGAACTTTCTTTTCAAATGAGAGCAGGGAAAGAGACTTGAAACAGGGAGGAAGTCCACTGGGCAAGATGGAGAGGTTATAGGGATGGCATTTTCTTTCTTAGAATTCTTAGAAAACATAGAAACAAAGAAGACAGGTGTGTTCACATCTTGGGTAATACAGCTTTCACAGCCTTAGGTAAGGCCATGGAGTCTAACTAACCCCAACGATGAAGGCAGCCTGGAACTGATGAACCCTGATCCTGGCTGTCACTCATCTCCTCTCATAGGTCAGACAATGGAGCAGGTGCAGGCGATGCTGAAGGCCTGGCCTTCCTATTCCTCTTAACCCTAGCAGGACTGACCCCACTGTCTAGCTTGCCTGTATCCCTTGGCAAAGCATAGGCTTTATTCCTTTACTTTGTTAACTGACCTTGACTTTGGGCCTACATATTTCCTTACTGTGCTCCCTGCTAATTAGAGTTCTGAGAGTGTTGAAGGGTGAACCACTGGAAAAGGTCACCTAGCCAGGAAATAGGATCAAGTCCTGGTTTAGTATTGGCCTCTGGTGCTAAACTTTCTTGCTTAAATCTCACTTCACCCTTGTAGCTACAGTACTATCTGTCTTTGCCAATAACTTACTCTTTTTAAACAGTAGCTAATGCCACCTGGGTTTCTGGTGAGGGTCAAATAAAATAATGCTTGTAAAGTAACTGGTACCATATTTAGTGCTCAGTGACTGTTGGCCATTGGTAATGTGTACTTAACAAAACATTTGCCTTTTCCAAGTAGTATAATGTGAAAATTGGAAATAAACTTAAAGTCCGTGTTATTTTGCATATGGTGTAAATAAAAAAAAAAAAGAATTGAATCCACAGCTGCTTTGCTGCTTCCTTCCTGTCCCAATTTGTGAAAATCACACTCACCATTCTTTTTCTTTTTTTGGTCTTTTTGAGACAGGGTCTTCCTGTGGCCCCAGCTGTCCTGGAACTCACTCTGTAGACCAGGCTGGCCTTGAACTCACAAAGATCCGCCTGGCTCTGCCTCCCAAGTGCTAGGATTAAAACCACACCCGGCCACACTCACCATTCTTATCTCTAAAATAAAGGCTCACCGAGTTCCTTCTGTTCCTTCTTCTTTATGCTCCTAGATTTCAGGAACACTGTTAGTCACTGGGAATGGTCTTTGAAAATTAGAGTCAGTGACGCTTACTGTCCAGTACTGAGAGCTTCTGATGGGAATTTCTTGGCTCTCCCTTGATCAAAAAACACGGATGGTGTTAGTTAGCTTTCTGATGCTGTAACAAAATGCTTGAGGAAATCAAGGAAAAGGCTGAAGGTTTGTTTGGGTTCGTCATTTCAAAGGTTTCAGTCTGGGCCCTGTGTTGAGGCAGAACATGATGGTGAAGAGCAACAAGCAGAATGAAGACACTTGTCGCAAGCAACAAGGTGGCTGGGAAGCAAAGAGAGAGGAAGAAGTCTAGACAGCCTCTTCCTGTGTGCATGTCCATCTGTCCTCCCCATCTCTCCACCAGGAACTTAATTCCTTTCACCAGGTTCCGCCTCCTAAAGGTTCCCTTACCTTCTAGGCAGTGCAAGAGGCTAGCAAGCTTTAGCACATTGGCCATTTCAGATCCCAACTTAGCGATGAGGTATGTTTGAGGCATGAAAGAACCAATGATATCATGAACACTTTGGGGGGAAATGTGCATTATTATTATTATTTTAGTTAGAAGTCCAACAGATAGATAGGAAATGGAAAAGGCTTTATTCTTATGATCAGAAAGTTAAATGTGACTAACTCACAGCTAATGTAGGCTCCAGAGTTATCAGGAAACAGATTGGGATGTGTAATTTTTACTGTCTCCCTTCCTCCTTGTTTGCCTGGGATCTTAAGTGATCTTTGTTCATGGGCAGGCAGGCATTGCCTTGAGTTGTCAGATATGCTGATGTAGCCTAATAACCTATTTGCTCCATGAAAATAGAGGAGAGGAACCAAGCCAAAAGATGCTGGGTAGAGTAGAAAACGTGACCATGCATGTCAAATCCTGACTGTGTGATCTTGCATGCCATAGCTCACTGTGAGAGCTCAGGGTCCAGACTGTCAATTGGGTTTGCATTGGGTATTATTCCTATTAGAGAATCTGGCCAGCTTGTTGCCTTCTTCTGTCCCTGGAGGCACCAGAGTTACCTCTACATTGGGTAAAATTGGCATCAGACGCTCATCTAGCCGACAAGAAGGGGAGGGACCCAAGATCTCTTGTGAGGCAGGGAAGAACCACATCCTAGAGGCCTGTGACCTTATGTTCTCTCATTGATCTCCACACATCCGATGGCACAAGTATGGTGGTTCTGATTTGAGTTAAGAAAAAAAAGTTAGGTTCAGAAGCTTATCAAAGTTTAGGTAACTAAGAGGTGACAAACCTGGTGTTCGGACTAAGATGAACCTGATTCCGAAGTCTTTGCTCTTTCTAGGAAATTGTGCCTCCAAGTTAGGCAATAGATTTATCCTTCAGCAGATTCCCTACAGTACTTTATTCATTATCTGTGCTCCGGTTACGCTGTTTCCTTCATTTTATACTGGAAGTTTATTATAGCAAAGTCTAAATTCATTAAGAATATGTTTGTTATAATTCACGTAACGTGTGCTATGTCAGGACCCAGCATATTAAGCTTAACTTTATGACAATTCAAAGGCAAAGGGAAATTATGATTCAATAATATTATAAAAACCATCAAAAACAACACTGACGGGGTGGCAAGATGGCTCAGCAGGTAAAGGTGCTTGCCGCCAAGCCTCATGACCTGAGTTTGATTCCTAGAACCTACATGACCGGAGGCGAGAATTGACTCCTTCACGTTCTCATCTAGCATCTGCACTCACACTGTACCACGAGTGTGCTGACACATATGCACAGAAAAAGACAATTTTTAGAGTAAGAATAGCAAACATGTATACCAAAACACATATTCGTAAACCCAAGACAGATATGTCTGACTGATCATGAATTCTTTTCCCAGGAACCTCTGTGGAGCTTCAAACTTCTTGTCCGCTCTTCTTTAGGAAGCTGTCACTAGTGTGTGCAGTGTACACACATCTGTGCGAGTTCACATGTGTGTGGGCTCCTGTGTGTGCTAGTGTGTATGCATGCACATGCATATACAGAGGCTCAAAATTGTCTCTGTGTGTCTTTCTAGATCACTTTTCACCTAATTTATTGAAGCAAGTTCTCTCAGTTGGACATAGAGCTCACCAATGAGGCTATTCTAGTCAGCCAGCTTGTCCTGGGAGTTCTCATCTCTGACTTCTTAGTGATAGAATTACAAATGGCCACTCCACTCTACTAGTATCTATGTCGAGGCTGGGGAGTCCAAACTTTGGTCCCTATGCCCTTTACCCACTGAGCCATGGGAGCGTTCATATTAAGTAAACAACATGAATCAAGTAAGGGATGTTGAGGAAATGTAGAATGATGAGCATAGTCAAAGGTCAGGCATGTGCACGTGTGTGTGCATGTGTGTATAAAGCACCATGTTAAAATATTTATACTTCCTGAATAAGCTGTAGGTAGCATGCTCATGTTTGAGAGTCATGGTTCTAGAAGTATGGTGCAGAAAATGTGACAGGGATAAGGAAACTTGACAGGGCAGACTGTTAGGAAGAAGAATTTTCAAAGCCTAGATGAGAGATAATAAGGGCCCAAGTCAAAACACTACAAATAATGGGAAAAGGAAGGAAAAAGGGAAAGAGAGAGTAATAAAAGGAAAGATGGGAGGAAGGAGGGGAGAGGAAGAATGAGGGAAGGAAGACAGGAAGACAAGTCAGATAGGCACATATTTAATAAACATGCTTCTGGCATTATTCTAGGTTCTATGATATCATGGTGAACCTGACAGATAAAATCCTGCCAGGTGCATTACATTTTATATATGAGTTATGTAATATAACAATTGAGCAAAGATCAGGATTAAGTTTTTATTTAGTAAGATTAAGTAAGACAAAGTATGATAAAGAAAATGAGGTAGGGTAACCTATCAAAAAGCAGTGACTAAGGCAGACCAGGGTGTCCAGGGAAGAGTCACTATAGAGAGGATACTGGTCCGAGATCTGGATGACAAGAATGATTAGTCACACAAGGATCTAAGGAATCAGGGGCCCTAAGGTGGGAACACAGTATGAGATGACTGGGGTAAGGATGAAGGCAGAGAAGGAAGATCACATTTGCTATTGCTTAGAGGTGTCCATTGAAACCACTTAGAAGGCTGTCATCATATTCCACACCACAGCTGATGGTGGCTTGACCTCTTATAGTAGTAGCCAAGGAGACAAGGAAAAACATGCAGATTCAGGTGATGGGCTGGAAACAGACAAGATTGGAATTACTTCAAATTAAATTTTGTGTGATGAAGGAAAAAAAAGGATAAAAAATGATTTGTAAGTTAGAGGTTTGAAAAACTGGGTGGGTGGGCTGGAGAGATGGCTCAGAGGTGAAGAGCACTGGCTGCTCTTGGAGAAGACCTGGGTTCAATTCCCAGCATCTGCATAGCAGCTAACAAATGTCTATAACTCCAGTCCCAGTGGATCAATGCCTTTTCTCATATCTGTGGGCATTGCATGACATGGGTGCACCTACCGCATATAGGCAATACATGGCATGAGTGCACCTACCGCATACAGGCAATGCATGACATGGGTGTACCTACTGCATACAGGCAATGCATAGCATGGGTGCACCTACCACATACAGGCAATGCATGGCATGGGTGCACCTACCACATACAGGCAATGAATGCATGACATGGGTGCACCTACCGCATACAGGCAATGCATGGCATGGGTGCACCTACTGCATACAGGCAATGCATGGCATGGGTGCACCTACTGCATACAGGCAATGCATGTCATGGGTGCACCTACCACATACAGGCAATACACTCATACACATAAAATTAAAAATAAATAAAAAATAAAATATTGTTTTTTTTTAAAAAGAAAAACTTGGGGGTAAAAAGAAAGCAATCTTTCTGTCATACTTTTTCCTAGAAGGAATTAGCCCTCTAATTACAGGAGGAAAAGCACCACGCCACCATAACCGCCTTCCTATTGGACTCTTCATAGCTTATCAGAGCTCATTCAAGTCCATGCATAAAAATAAGCTCAGAAAATAAGAATGGCTTATTGCATTCTTTTATGCTACAAAGAGAAGGAGCATGGTTATAGTATTTATGAAAGCCATTTGGCAAACTGTGTCAAGAGCCATAAAAATGTTCACACCCCATTGACTGAGAAATTTCAATTCTAGGAATAGATCCTAAGGCGATGTTCAGAGAGAGGCATAATGGTTATGAACATATGTTAAGGTCAACATTACTTATAATAGGATAACAAATGGAAACATCCTAAGTATCTGACAATACACAATTACTTACAAATTATGATACAGTCATGTAACATTACATTAGATAACCATCACAGAAGTAAGGTTTTAGCAGAATAATTAGTAACTTGCAGGATTTGCTGAGCAAAAGATAAAGGAAAAATATGAGCCTATGGGAATAATAGCATGTTTTTTCCTAAGCAGAGAGGGCAGGAAGGAAGTCAGCAGACTGTGTGGGATGCAGGAGTAAAGAGAGAAAGAACACTGGTATGTGGGGCAGTGGGGAACACTGTGAGACTAGGGCAAGGCATTAAAGTAGCATTGTCAGGTGATTTGATGTACATTCCTTCTTCCAGTCCTTTGAGATAGCTCTAGTAAATTAAGCAGTTTTCACAAATACGACCGGCAATCTCAGCACTCGGCAGGTGGAGGCAGGTTGATTAGGAGTTCAAAGTCACGCTCAGCAACATAGTGAGTACAAGAGCGGCTTGTACTACAGGAGACCCTGTCTCAAGCAAAACAAAACAAAATAAAATGAACAAACAGAACAGTGCCCAGCTATTATTTAATCCTCTTCAGAATCTGTTCTGCTAATAGCAGCTTGGTTTTCTTTTGAGGGACCACCTATTCCTCTTTTCTAGTGCCTGTGGTTTAGGTATAAATTGAGCCAACTACCAACCTCTCAAATCAAGGGCTGGGTACAAACTCAGACCAGGTGAGTGAGAGCATCCCTTCCTCCAAGGCCGTGGGATCAAATCTAGGCCTGTGAACCTACAGAATGAACTGTGGCGGTGATGACTTCAATCCAAATGATCCTGCTTCAAGGTGATGTTTAAAGGACTGAGGAGCTTTTAGGAGGTGGCGCTGGCTGACGGTTGCAGGTCACTAGAGGCTGGTTTTTGAAGGTGATAGCCTAGACCCTGGTTCCTGTCTGCTCTCTGCTTCCTGGTCTGCAGTACCATGAAGACCCTTGGTTACATGATCCTGCTGCCTGAAACCCTGCCATGCTTTCCCTTATGATGGACTGAAATCTTCCGAAGCTGTTGACAAGATTCATATTTGTTCCATTAAGTCATGATATTGACAGGTGTTCTGTTATAAAATGCAAACGTTGAGGGGCTGGAGAGATGGCCTAGCGGTTAAGAGCGCCGCCCGCTCTTACAGAGGACCCGGGTTTGATCCCCAGCACCCACATGGCGGCCGAAAACCGTCTGAAACTCCAATTCCAGGAGAACTCCAGTTCCAGGGGAATCTGAGACCCTCTTCTGACCTCCGCGGCGTTGCACGACACGGGTGCACAAACCTGCATGCAGACAGTACATTCATACACATACAGAAATAAATAAAAATTAAATAAAAAAATTAAAAAAAAATGCAAACGTTGAACACTGGTGTCTTTTTACGGTTATTGAGAGACAAGGATGCTTTCTCTCCTTGGATTTTAAGAGGAAATATCCACTTAAAGTTTGCATTCTCCTCATCCCACTCACACTGTAAGGGGGGAGCTTGCCTAGAAGACAGAGCTGAGATGCATACTGACACTGGGATCCAGCCACAAAAGGGCTGGATTATCCCTGAATATTTAGTGGTGTATGATATGTATTTGTGAGGGTAGTGATGGTAGGATGTTTGTAAAACTGCGTATTGTGGATTCATTAAGATTTACAAATGTGTATAGAGCTTATACAACCAAAGCCTGGATACTTGTCATCCACCTTAAAAACAGAACAGCACCAGCCTAGATACTTTTTACTTCTGGATCACAGCCTGTCCCACCCTTCTCAAGTTAAGGTTGACTCTGGCCAATCTTCTATGTTGCTTTTTAATGATGTGTATGAATGAGGCCAACGAGACGGCTGGTGGGTAAAGGCACTTGCTCCTGATGATGTAAGCTTGACAATCTGAATTTGATCCCTGAAACCCACATAAAGGTGAAAGGAGAGAACCAACTAAAAATAAAATCAATCTCTGACCTCCGCATATGTACATGGCACATACATGCATACACACAGCAATAATAAATAATAATGAAAATGGATATGTATATATTCATGAGTTATGCATCCTTTAAAATTGCTCATAGGATTAGGTGAGCATACGCATTATTTTACAACTTACTTTCAATGTTATATCTATCTATGAGAATTATCTTTTTCCAGTGTGTGGTTTGTGTTCCCTCATTTTCTCTACTGTATAGCATTTCATGTGCTCTTGCATAACTGTTATCTGCACTGTTTCTCATAGATAAGTACTTCAGCAATTTTCTGTAATCCAGTAAATTCATTTTTTTTGCCTATCCCAGTTTGAACTGAATTTTCTGTTATTTGAAGGCGTTCTAATAATTATATAGATTTTTTGTACCTATCAAAGGCTCAAAAATGAAGAAGGAACATAATCATAGGTTATAATTACACACAACAACAAAAAATGCACCAGATGTTTGGTAGTGGCACTGTGTAGGTAGGTAACTGTTAGAATTTTGTTTTAATTCTTTCTCTGTTTTCTGTATTAAATATGTGCTATTACTATAATAAAAATAAGCTATTATAAATAACAATTAGGAGGCAGTTTTTGCAAAGTAACTCCTCCAGGTTAAAAATAGTACAAATTCATTAGTGCAGAACAAGGAAGAGAGGCGTCACAACACCACACACACACACACACACACACACACACACCATGAAATACCATTTAAATACTGCTCAGAAGATCTCTCTTCTGCATGCCACACAGCTCCCAGGGGTAAAAGTCTTTGTTTATCTGGATGGGCCAGGGACTTGGAGATGCACCCTCTTTACTCAGAGGGGCTTTCCGTTTTTGCCTGGTTGTGTCTTCTATTGGAGTCTGGAGCAGTGCAACCAACTAGGAGTGACAAGCTAATGCTCTTTGGTTTATTTCTTGTTTCTCAGTATCACAACTTCCCCCTTAGAAATGGACATGTCCTGAACCCCCAGCTGGAACCCAGTCCTGTGAGTCACTCTGCCTAAAGCAAGGAAAAAAAAAATAACAACAAAAAACTATCATTCTTTATAGAGGGTGCCTTGGAGGATAAGCCAGAATAAAGAGACAATGAGAAATTATTCCCTCAATTAGCGATAAAGCAGTTTGGATTTAGAATCTGTTACCAAAAAAAGGCCTGGTAATGACTTAATCAATCTTCTCATTTCACAGATGACAGAAGTGACTTAAAGAGAATCCATGTGACATGCCCAAGGTCATTGTGCTGGATGGCTTTGGTGTCAACTTGACATATCTGGGTTGAGGAAGACTCAATTAGGGTATCTTCTCCATTGGACTGGCCTGTGGCTACGTCTATGGAATATTGTCTTGAGTGTTGAGTGAAGTGGGAGGGCCCAGCCCACTGTGGGTGGTGCCATGCTTGGTTGTTGTGTATTATATAAGAAAGCAGGCTGGGCATGGGCCAGGAAAGCAAGCCAGTTAGCAGCATTCCTCCACAGCCTGTGCTGCGGCTCCTGCCTCCAGGTTCCTGCCCTGACTTCCTACCCTGGGAGATGTAAGGTGAATAAACCTTTTCCTCCAGGTTGGAACTGATCAGAATGTTTTGTCAAAGCAGTTGAAAGGAAAGAAGAACAGTCATACACTTAACCATGATAGAGCTTAGATTTGACTACATGTTTCCGGTCATATTTATTTATTTATTTATTTATTTATTTATTTATTTATTTTGGTGTTTTTGAGGCAAGGTCTCCCTGTAGCCCCAGCCCACTTGGAACTCACTCTGTAGACCAGGCTGGCCTTGAACTCACAGAGATCCACCTGCCTCTGCCTCCCAAGTGCTGGGATTAAAGGCATGCACCACCATGCCCAGCCTTGGTCATTATATTAACTGAAGAACAGTAGTAAGTCTATTGCTTTTGTAATCATCAATGCTTAAGTGTCCACCATTCACATAAACAGTTCAAGATGTCACACTACCTCTCCTCTGCAGCTCTTTGTCCAGCTCCATCTCCACTTCTATCATCTTTATGATCTCTGTCCTTTCTATGTCTTAATAACAGG
Organism: Rhizomys pruinosus; assembly: GCA_009823505.1. NCBI lineage: Eukaryota > Metazoa > Chordata > Mammalia > Rodentia > Spalacidae > Rhizomys > Rhizomys pruinosus. Next base: position 845,629 of record VZQC01012607.1, read on the forward strand.
ACAACCTCCTAGGCAGCAAACATATATGAGTGTCTCTCTTATAATTTAAACAATGGGTGCCAATTTGGTGCTCTTCTAGGACTAGTAGATGGTAAGAGTATCCCCTGTGGTTTAGGACAAAATTCGATGAGAGTCTGTGGACTACATTTAGTGATGCCAACGTGAATTTCTTTGAAACAAGAATGCAATGGTAAATACAAAAATTAAAAATAAGACCCTGGAAACCCTTTCATGTTGTGGGAAGTTTTTCCCTGGAAGATTAAAAAAAGATTAGGGAGACATCACGGTCTAATGAGAAATACTGATGAAAATGAAAGATGTTTCTAAATAAGGCCAGAAAGCTTATATATACTAATTTTAGCTCTTAAATTCTCACATGCTTGAGAAAGAGGCATTGACATTTGACATGGTAACCCAGAGTCTTGGAAGTTCTATCACCTGAATTTCTGGAACTCAATAAGGACAACTTGTGTGTTCTTTTGTGTGTATGTGTGTGGTATACTGTGTGGGGTATATGTGTACATATTCATGTATGTGCATGAGTGAGAGGTCAAGCTGACTTTTCTCAGTTGCTGTTTACCTACATTTTTTTGACACAGAGTCTCTCACTGAACTTGGAGCTTACTGATTGGCTAGAGAGGCTGGCCAATGAGCTCTAGGGATCCACCTGTCTCTGCCTTCTCAGGGCTGGGGTTATAGACATTATGTATATGTTGGAATCCAATCCCAGATCCTCGTGTTTGTGTGGCAAGCACTTTACCAACAGGTCTATCTCTCTAGTCTCTGTGTTATTCCTCATGTAGAGTACAAATAAGTGAATTTTTAATGTGTTTCATACATAATTTTTCAGTCAGTTTGAATCGCCATTATACCTGCTTCTCCCTGGGCACCCTCCCTCAGCATCCCCCACCCCCGAATAAATGCATTTTTAAAATTTTAACTTTTTTGAGACAAGCTTTCCTTGAAGCCCCAGCTGGCCTAGAATTCATTGTGTAGATCAGGCTAGCCTCACATCCCAGAGCTCTGCTTCCCTCTGCTCCCAAGTGTTAGCAGTAAAGATGCAGACTATCATGCCCAGTTAGAAATTTATACATTAAAATATGTTTGGAATTTTCCATAAGGTAACTAGAATATCAAATTAACTAGATTTCCCATTTTTTTTTCCCTCATCAACCAAGGTAAGTTTTGTCCTTCTATGCATGAAATGGTAGAAATCAAAATTTGCACAGATGAAAAAAGAGCAGTTTTAGATTTTAGTGTCACAGGATTTAGAAAAAAGTGGGTCAGTATACATGGAAAATCTCTAATGAGCAAATGCACTCCCCATCCTACACCGTTTTCTCAGAAGCATAAATGTTCATTTATCCATTTAGGCAAAATTTTCAATGAGTCACCAAAAACATAAACGATGGAGAAAGAATAGCTAGGATTGTAAAGTAGAAGCAAAAGCAAATATTTAAACTGCAAAATGGAGCGAGGTTGCTTCAGAAGTGCATTCATAGGAACAGAAGGACCACCCAGAGCAGGTGGTTGCAGCAGCAACGTCTCAGGGAGAGTGGAAGAAAGAAGTGACACTGCCACGAAGGACACAGATGTAGGAGAAAAAAAAAAAGTGAATTAAGCAACATTTGATTCCTAACCACACTTTGTTGAAGCGATTCTGAGAGGCTAGCATTTACTTACTTTTAAAGATGTGTGGCCTTAAGAATCCAAAAGGAAAATTAAATCAGAAATAAATAATCAGTAAGACCAGAGAAATTGTACTTCAGATATAAAACTTGAGATCTTAGTAAAAAGACAAAAAGAAAAAAAAAGAGAGAGCACTGTTGTTTGGCCTGTCTTCAGTTCTTACCACCAAGTGCATTTACTCCGTGGCTGCCATTGCTTTTGCCACTCTTCAAAGACATGAGACACAGCTTTTTAACCCTCCAATATGGACTGAAGACTCATGTCTCTCCAAGAATCCTCCAAACCTTCCATGCCAGATGGGGACTTCTGAGATACCCAGATTGTGGACTAAGCAGTTAAGGGGATTTCAGCCTCCTCATCAGAGTGTAGACTGCCATTGTTGAACTACCCAGGCTGTATCATGGAGGCCAGTGCAGGGGGATCGAGACAGGATGTGTGCTTACTGGACTTCATTTGGGGTACCATGGGAGGGAAAGACCTCAGTGTGGAGCAAAAGTGCAGGATTGATGGTTGTTTGGGCTTGCCAAGGAGGAAACTTTGAGCACTTTTAGCAAAAAAAAAAATCCTCCAATTTAGGAGATATGGGTATGTACGTATATATTTATGTATATATATGATATATATATATGATATATATATATGCAATACAAGTTGGAGAGAACAACAACAAAAGAACTGGGAAGACTCAGAAAAAGATACAGGGCATGTACGGCAGAGTGCAGGGACTCAGGTGGGGTGGGAGGTATGGAAAGGGAAGTGACTCTAAATTCGATTGAGAGATGATGTATGATTTATGGGAAAAGCTTAATAACAATAAGAAAATAAATAATTAAAAAAAGATGTTTGCTGCATGTTGTAAAGGAGTCTGAACTCAGCACCTGTTTGACAAACACTGAGCACCTACCAGGTTCTAGACACTGAGATGTGGGGGGCTGTGCTGGATAGCATTAGTGTCAACTTGACACACCTGGGTTGAGGGAGCCTCAACTGGTAATTGGCTCCATTGGACTGGCCTGTGGCCACATCTGTGGAGTATTGTCTTGATTGTTGAGCGGTGTGGGAGGGCCCAGCCCACTATGGGTGGTGCCACCCTGGGCAGGTTGTTGTGTACCGTATAAGAGGGCAGGTTGGGCATGGGCCAGAGGAGCAAGCCAGTAAGCAGCATTCCTCCATGGCCTGTGCTTCAGCTCCTGCCTCTGGGTTCCTGCCCTGAGTTCCTGCCTTGGGCTCCCTGAGTGATGAACTGTGACCCAGGAGATGTGAGCTGAATAAACCCTTTCCTCCCCAAGTTGGTGTCAGAGTGTTTTGTCACAGCAATGGAAGACTAACTAGAACAGGGGCATTCCTCCTACACATAAACCTCTTCTTCCCCCTACTGCTCCATCTGCGTAGCTTGCCTTACCACCAGTAACGACATTTTGCCAATCTTCTATGACTCACCTACTGAGCCAGCTTCTTAATGAAGGTCTCTAGGCTCAGACACCTGTTATTTGAGGTATGACTTGGTTATTCGTAGACATATATTTGTTACCTCTTTTCCAAATCACTAGTGATTTTAAATTCTTGGAAGACAGGAAGTATTTTGCAACAAATGTAGTACAAGAAAAATCCTTTGGAGTTTGTATTCAGGAGGTATGAAACACCAATAAATTGGGGATTCTTTTTTAAATTATTTATATGTGTGTATGAGCCTCGCCAAGCGTACACGTGGAGGTGAGAAGACAACTTGCATGAGTTGTTCCTCTCCTTCTGCTACATAGGTCCCAGAGATTGAACGCAAGCTCCTTTGCCTGCTAAGGCATCTTGTTGGCTTCAGGGTTATTCTTAACTGAGATTATACATAACTTGCTCGTTTATTTATCCAAAGTGTTAGTGTGATGAAGATATATTTTTAAACATTTTATTTACTATTTTTATTTTATGTGTATGAGTGTATTGCCTGCATGTATGTAAGTGCACCCATGTCATGCAATGCCCATGGATGTCAGAAGAGGGCATCAGATTCCCTTGGAACTGGAGTTACGGATGGTTGTTAGCCACCATATGGGTGCTGGCAATCAAACCTGGGCCCCCTGCAAGAGCAGCCAGTGTTCTTAACCGCAGAGCCATCTCTCCAGCCCCAAAGATGTTCTCTTCACTTGATCTTAGCCAAAAGGTGAAGCAATGAGATATTCTCTTATGTAACTCAGCTGCCTTCTCTGCCTCATTGCTTCAGTATGTGTACCCTGTTTAATATTTGTGACTCGACACAGAAAATATTCCTCACAGTTATTAATGCCTTATTTCCATTTCTAGCCAGTCTCTCTGTAGCCCTTGTTGGCCTGGAACTCACTATGTAGACCAGGCTGGCCTTGATCTCACAGAGATCCATCTGCCTCTGTCTCCTGAGTGCTGGGATTAAAGGCATGTGCCACCACATCCAACTGATACAAACTGTTTTTAGTATAATAAGATGCTTCTCACTGGAGCAATGGTACATTCATGTCTCTCTTCCTCACTAGACTATAAACCCAGTCCAACTATGACTACAGGTCTGCTGTATTTGACAGTTCCCTAAAATATAGTTGTGCCTAAGCAATGAAAGCCAAATAATCTACTTATAATGTTTTGTAGAATACCTTTTCCTGTCCTGAAATGAAATGCATATATTACAGAAGCTCCATATACCCATACTTTGAAGTGGTCATTTAGAATGCTGTGTGAGGTAAAGAACTCCATTACCTAAAAGAAAATGATAATTATATACTTGTTTGAACAAAGCACACAGTGTAAAGACATTATATGAGTCTGATACTTACACATACACAAAGGATCTCCAGGAATCTTATGCATGATAATTGATGCAGGAGTCACCCTCAAATGTCACCTTCCGCAGTGTAATTTTTAATGTCAGCCTTCAGTGGAGTTATTTATTTATATTTTATTTATTATTTTTATATTATATATATGAGTATATTACCTGCATATATATAAGTGCATCCATGTCATGCAATGTCCATGGAGGTCAGAAAAGGGCATCAGATCCCCTGGAACTGGAGTTATAGGCAGTTTTTAGCCACCACGTAGGTGCTGCAAATTGAACCTGGGTCTTCAGCAAAAGCAGCCAGTGCTCTTAACCACCCAGCTCCAACAGAGTTATTTTAGAAAATTATAAACTACTTGTGGTTTATGTGGAAATTGTATTCCTAGGAATTCATTGTATATTAAACTTTTGAAAATAAAAGGAAGCTGTGTACATGGAACACAGACACGCATATATAAAAGCAGATTCCTGGGCTGGAGAGATGGCCTAGCGATTAAGAGCGCTGACCACTCTTACAGAGGACCCGGGTTTGATCCCCAGCATCCACATGGTGGCCGAGAACTGTCTGAAACTCCAATTCCAGGAGAACTCCAGTTCCAGGGGAATCCGAGACCCTCTTCTGACCTCCGCGGCATTGCACGACACGGTTGCACAAACCTGCATGCAGACAGTACATTGATACACATACAGAAATAAATAAAATTTAAAAAAATTAAAAAAAAAGCAGATTCCTTTCTCACATGTATGAATAATGAGTGGAGCATTAGAAAGTCTTCTGGAACATGGATGATTTCACTAGAGGAGACCAGTGCCCACATTTGAAGGCATCTGGCATCCTTGCCCCTTGTCTATTAAATGCTGTAGTCGCTATCGCTAATCACTGCAACAATCAAACATGTCCCCACTATTTCCTAAAATATTCTCCCAAGGGCCAGACTTCTTTAAAGCTACTTCCATTAAGTGTAAGTTTGCATCACCCGGAGGTTTAGAATTTTACTTGCATGCAAGCAGGATCTCTAAAAAAATCTTGTGTATTGAATACAACAAGGGACACTTGAGATGAGACAGCTGATTTCCATGATTCCCACACTATGAGTAGATGTATTTGCAAAGGCTTGGGCAGCAAGTATGGGCAGCTGCTAGGTATAAGAGTAGACATATTTATTTTCTCATGTTCTCCAGGCATGAATTTAGCATCCTTTATCTGCAAGGATTGCTCCAAGGCTGTGGTATCCAAAAAGAAATGCACGAGGTAGTTAGACCAGGAAGGGACCCAGTGTCGAAAACGAAATGGAATGTATTCAGCTGCCTGGCAGTTAACACAGCTCATAAAAAATGACTTTTTCTTAAAGCCAGTTTTTACAGTGTTGTGCTTTCATTAAAAATCCTCGTTTTTCTCCTGAGAGAATCATTCTGCTAGAGCAACAAGCAGAAACAAAGCAGAGTGGGTGACATCCAAGTAACAACTTTGGAGCCATCATGTAGATATCCTATACCATAAACACTGTCACTTCGTGTAAACTGGCGAGAGAGGGGTAAGAAGCTTGTTATTATGGAAATCACTCTAACACTTCTCAGTTCTACAGATGTAAACTAAAAAAAACCCACAACCGTATCGAAATGGAAACAGATTGCTGGAATCTACCCGAAGGTTGACAGGCAGTGAACATTTCTGTTAAGAAAACAATCCCACCTAACTCTTTCTACCACTGGGCTGGATGCTGTCTTCAGATGCAGGATGCTAGTAACGGATATGGTGACTGGGCAGCAAGCAGGATGACTCTGTAGTGGAAGCCAGCATAATTCCAGAAATCAAGAACCACTGCTCACTCATTCACTCTGCAAATGCAGAACATCTAACTCTGGCCATGTGCTGTTTAGTTGCTAGGTTATAACAGCAAATAGCATAGAGTTCTTTTCACAGGCTCGTTTATGTCTGAAAGTAAGTACGTAAATATGTATGTATGTATTTACTAGATACTCAGAAGAAAATAAAACAAAGTTAGTGCTGATGGGCGACAGAATGTGAGAGTAGAAAGCTGTTTGTTGGGTGCAATCAGTGAAGATCTCCATTGAATTATCAGAGGTCTTTTCTGCCTGAGGTGGTTACCTAGGAACTAAGATCTGAATGGTGGCAGCAGTATTCACTTAACAGTGTTCACCTACTCCACTTCCCTACACCAAAGTCTTTGGGCCAGTGGAGCAGGCCTCTTAATATTGAATCCCTTGATTCCTAATGGGATTAGAAACTGTGCAGGAGATACCTGTGATTCCTCCTTACCAAAAATGACTATGTTGTATATTCTCAAGAGACAATAGAGTAAAGCAAAAGTCTTTGGTTGGAAACCTGAGTCCTGGTTCTGACTGATAAAAGACATATTGGTCATGGGCAGGACAAGCATTGAGCTAGGTTTGCCTCTTTGTAAAATGAAAACACTTTGTATGCTCCTCTATAAAGAAGGCCCATGCATGAATCTATCCCTGCTGTCTTTCTAGCATCCAGTAGACAGGATCCGGCAGTTCTGAAGTCTCATTAAAAGCTATTATTGGGGCTGGAGAGATGGCTCAGTGGTTAAGAGCACTGACTGACTGCTCTTGCAGTGGACCTGGGTTTGATTCCCAGCACCCACATGGCAGATAAAAAGCATCTTAGGCTGGGTGTCATGATCCACACATTTAATCACAGCACTTGGGAGGCAGAGGCAGGTGGATCTCTGTGAGTTCAAGGCCAGCCTGGTCTACATAGTGAGCTCCAGGCCAGCTAGGACTAAAGGGAGACCCTGTCTCAAAAGAAGAAAAAAAAAAACTATTATTGTTGTTTTTTTCATTAGCTGATAAATAAGATTTCTTCTAACCCTAATATTTAACCAATTTAACTCAAGATCTTTATGATAACACATCATTTTTTCCTGATCTTGCCATATCTGGTTCTACTACAGAGGCTTGTGTCTTCTTTCTAGGTCTCATTTTTTTTTCCTCATCCGTAAGCTGAAGAAATATATCTCAGCAATTTGTCCTGATTCTAGAATTACAGATTTGCAATAAAATTTTGTGAATAAAATTGTATTTCCAATACACTAGAGGGACCCCGTGGTGAATTTTAAAAATAAGGATGTAGTAGAATTCTTTATTCTAAAGTGAAATGCATCATTTCAGTTACTCTTCTGGTTGAGTCTTTCCATAGGAGGATATGCTGTTCTTTTTAGAGAAGGCATGTCAAGGTTTTGAAGCATCGATATTGCTTGCTTGCATTGGGTTTCAGGGCCGTTTCTCCACTCTTGAATAGCACACAGAGTACTAAATGGAGATGTGAGCACAGGCTATTAACGTTATTCTGGAATGATATTCCGTTCGGAGTTGGACTCTATCTCTGTCTTCGCCTCTCTTCTTGCCTTACTTTCTACCCTCACTTCTTCCTTCCCTCCCTTTTTCCTCCCTCCTTTTCTCCTTCCTTAACTGTTTCTTTTCCCTGCTTTTTTTTGGTCCTGATGGCCATCTTGTCAACATTTTCAATATATTGTTTCCACCTAGGGAAGACTTAGAAAGTATTCCTTTTCCAAGGGATGAAATCAGGGGCAGGGATATATGATTTAAAAATATTTTTAAAATTAGACAAATAAATATTAATAATAATTAAAAATGACAATCTAACATTTTACCTGTATGCTTTGTGCTAGGCACAGCAATTCTGTGAGGTAGATGCCATTTCGTGGATAAGAAAATTGTCACCTCTCACAGTAAACTTCATGAGATGAACCACCTCACCAGGCTTAGAGAAAAATTAATAATGATGAAGAGACAGATGGAGATGAAAATGGAGATATCAATTGCAGGGTCAATGGTATGAGTTGGAGAGAACCATTCTGAGGTCTAGTTCTAGCTTCTTCTTATGCAGCTACCAAAGCACACTGAAAGAGATGCGAACTGTAGTGAGAGTGTACAATGAAGGACAATCACAGAGTCTCCTCCTTGATTAAGAGCCACAAGTCTCCCATTCCACAATGGTCGAATTGCCAGCCAGCAAGAAAACCTTTACCTCTTCTTTCTTGCCTTTCACTTTCTCCCCATAGTCCATCCCAAGTGTTCTCCTATTGGGAGCCACAGGATCTCAAAGAAGGCCTCCATTCACTTCTTTAAGCCAGGGTTCTCAAAACGGTGACCACAGAGATGGGGTGAGAGAGAGAGAGACAGAGAGAGAGAGAGAAAGGGGGATTGGCTATTAGTGCCTACTTGAGGGGGATTCATTAAAAATATAGCTGGAATTTTTGTGAAAGATAAGAAAATTTGGTGACTGGCGCCTTCTCCTACCTATGCCTCAGACATTGGTTGGACTCAGTGGAGTGTAAGATGCTCAGTGGGCAAATCTGTATATGCCTATTTGCATTTCAGGCCTGTTGTCTTCAGAAATTTGAACTTATTACCCTCTAAGTCAGCATTGTCTCCTGAGCTTCTTTGAAAATGCAAATTGTTTTGGTACAGGAATCAAGGAAATAAGACGTTGCCAGGATAAGTTCTTTACCTGATGTGCAAGAAAAATCAAAGTCAAGTCAACTCAAACGTTCTTCTCCAGCAACAGGAAAGGAAGGTAAAAAAATGGAAGACAGGAGGATGGAGGATGGACATATACCTGGCCTGTAATAAGCATTCAAGATATTTTATTGAATAAGTAATAGACGAACAGCATGTTATGAGCGGGCTTCTGACTAAAGTCAGTCAAACTTTAGTCAGACTTTTGCACTGAGTTGCGCAGGTTTCAACTATCACTCACATGTACTCTCTATGTACCAGGATAGACTCAGATGAAGACACCTTGCATGGTTCATCCCTGGATTCTTATCATACTTATAGTTCCTAAAACAAATATGGGCTTGTATATATTTTTTTCTTCTTCTTGTATTGGCTGATACAAGGAATTTATTGTGTGCATTATTTTACTTTCTATTATCATAATTAAAGTGAAGAGAACGTTTTCTATTTTTTGGAATTTACATTTTCCCCTTTAATTTTATATTACTCTAACATATGCATACCCTCCCCCCCCATATACCACAATTACAAAGTCTGAAAATAAGTGGTAGGTTAATTCTAGATCCCATTAAGGTATTCACATTATAATGCTACAGTTGTTTTCAGGTAGAAAAATTTATATATATATTGCCTTACTACTAGGTATTTGGTGCTAGCATCCACGGATGAAGGATACCATTTGTCGTTTGTTTTTCTGGGACTGTGTTACTTCACTTAGCATAATGCCTTCTAATCCATCCATTTACCTGCAAAGTTCATGATGTCATCTTTCTTTACTGCTACATAGAACTCCGTTTTGTAGATGTACCACATTTTCTCTATCCGCTCATTAGTTAAGGGGCATTTAGGTTGGTTCCAGCTATTGTGAAGAGAGCTGCAATAAACATGGATGTGCATGTATCTTTATGGTAGGATGAGTCTTGTGGATATATACCCAGGAAGGGTATGACTGGGTCAGGTTGTAAACTCATTTTGAGTCTTTTAAGGGTTCTCCACACTGCTTTCCATAGTGGTTGTAGGAGTTTACATTCCCACCAGCAGTGGATGAGTGTTCCCCTTTCCTCACATCCTCTCCAGCATTTGGTGTCTTTTGTGTTCATGATCTTAGCCAGTCTTATTGGAGTGAGATGATACTTAAAGTGGTTTTAATTTGCATTTCCTTAATTATTAGCAATGTTGAACACTTTTTAAGATGTTTCTCAGCCATCTCTATTTCCTCACTTGTGAAGTCTCTGTTCAGCTCTTTACTCCATCTCTTGAGTGGGTCATTTGTTTTCTTACATCTTTGTTTTTTGAGTAGTTTATATATTCTGGATGTTAATGCTCTGTCAGATGTATCACTTGTGAAGGTTTCCTCTCACTCTGTGGGTTTTCTCTTCACTTCATTGTTTCTTTTGTTGTACAAAAAATTTTGAGTTTAATGAGATCCCACTTTTCAATTGTTGACCTTATTTCCTGCACAGCTATTGTTTGATTTAGAAAGTTTTTTCTACACCTATGTCTTGTAGGTTGCTGCCAATTTTTTCTTGTATCACCTTCAGATTTTCCAACTTCACGTTTTGATCCATTTGGAGTTTATTTTTGTACAGGGTGAGAGGTAGGAGTTTAATTTTATTCTTCTACAAATGGTGATCCAGTTTGGCCAGCACCATTTGCTGAAGATGCTGTTTTACCTCCATTGAGTCTTTTTGGTCCCTTTGTCAAATATGTGGTGACTGAAATTTTATGTGCTCAAGTTTGGATCTTCACTTTTATTCTATTGGTCTACTGGCCTGTTTTTGTGCCAGTACCAGGCTGTTTTTATGACTATAGCCCTGTAATATAGTTTGAAGTCTTGTATAGTGATCCCCCCTGTATTGCACTTTTCACTCAGGGACACTTTGGCTATTTGGGGTCTTTTGTTTTTCCATATGAATTCAAGAATTTTTTCCCCAAGTCTGTAAAGAAACTCTCAGGGATTTTAATTGGGATTGCATTGAATCTGTATATTAATTTGGGTAGAATGGACATTTTTACTATATTAATTTTTCCAATATATGAGCATGGGAGGTCTTTCCATCTTCTGATGTCTTCTTCAATCTCCTTCTTCAGGGGTTTAAAATTTTTGTTGGAGAGATTTTGGTGTCTTTGGTTAGGTTTCTTCCCAGCATTTTATTGTCTTTGTGGCTATTGTGAATGGGAAGGTCTCCTTGAATTCCTTCTTCAGTTGCTTGCTGTTGGTGTAAAGAAAGGCTACTGAGTTTTCTAGGTTAATTTTGTATCCTGCCACTTTACTGAAGCTCTTAATCATTTCTAGGAGTTTTCTGGTAGAATTTTTAGCATCCTTTAGGTAAATTATCATATCATTTGCAAAGAGGGATAGTTTGACTTTCTCTTTTGCAATTAGTACTCCTTTAATTTCCCTTTCTTACCTTATTGCCCTGGCAAGTGTTTCAAGCACTATATTGAAGAGGAGTGGTGATGGGCGCAGCTCTGGCAAGTGTTTCAAGCACTATATTGAAGAGGAGTGGTGATGGGCGCAGCTCCAGGTACCTTGCACTTGAAGTGATGGGGCTTGGATGGTCCTGGAACCTGCCCTGCAGTGGAAGCAGCTGGGCTGGGATGATCCTTAGATCCTGGGCTGGAAGCAGCAGGGCTCTGATGGTCTTGGAACCCTGCACCAGAGGTACCAGGGCTGGGAAGGTCCTGGAACCCACCTGTGGAGAGACCCACCCTGTCACTATCCCTGCGCCAGAAGCAAAGGTGTTTTGAGCATCCTAGGATGGTCCTGCAACCCTGAACCAGAAGTGACTGGGCTCTGAGGGTCTTGGAACACTGGGCTGGAAGCACAGAGCTGGGATGGTCCTGGAACCTGCCTGCCAAGAAGACCAGCCTGTCATTCACCCTGTGCTATAAGCAACTGTGCTGGGATGGTCCTGGGACCCTGGGCTGGAAGCAACAGGGCTCAGATGGTCTTGGAACCCTCCACTGGAGGCACTGGGAGGGAAGGTCCTGGAACCCGCCTGCCAAGCAACCTGCCCTGTCAATCTCGGGGATTGTATATCTTAAAGTAATAACCCTGACAAACCACTAATAGATAGTGATTATGAGTTAGAAATGTGGCCAGAAATAACAAACATTGACATTTAAAGTTGTGCATGTGTGTGTGTGTGTGTGTGTGTGTGTGTGTGTGTGTGGCAGTTTGGAAAGGTGCAGAGAACTGAGGAATTGATAACTGACCCAGACTTAAAATATCTGTAAAGAAAACTGCTGAATGAACATAAAAATACTCTTATTTTGAAAGCAATTCGGATGTAATTAAAAAAAAAACATGTTTACAATGGGCATGGTGATACATGCCTTTAATTCCAGCACTTGAGAGGCAGAGGCAGGTGGATGTCTGAGATCAAAGCCAGCTTGGTCCACATGGTAAGGTCTAGGCCTGCTGGAATTATACAGAGACCCTTAACAAGACATATCGAGTCTTGATGCAGTGGTTCAATAGTTTGGGTTCTTGGGTCAGTGTCTCAGCCATATCTTGTTTTCTCTCTCTTGTCACAAGGTATTTTGTCTGATCCATCATCATTTTCGAAAGCAAGAAACAGGGCAGCAAGAGTGACCAAAGAACTCTCTTCCCACGCTCTCTGTTCTCTCTGTAAAGTGGACTCAGCAGCCTCTGCATTGTGCTGGTGTCTCTTCCCACACAACTGAACGGAAAGATTCCCTGCTGCAGGAGGGAGGCTCGTAGGAGCGGGGAAGCCACTGAAATGTATCAGGCTCAGGAGTTCTGTGAAATGCCTAAACTCAAGAAGCTTGGAAAGTTACAAGACTCATGAGGCTCCACCCCAAGGCCATATAAAAAGTCAACTCTTGCTGGTGAAAGGGACATTCTTTGTCCTGGAGCAGAGCCCCCGCCACAGCTGCAGCTTTGCTAAGTTGCTGTCCGTGTTGAGATGAGCTTCTCAATAATTCAGTGGCCTTTGGGTCACTTAGACTCCAGTAAGTAACCACAAAGAAGTCATTGATTCATGAAGCCAGACTTGGTGGAATTGTTTCCGAGGTCTGCCATCTTTGCCCTATCTATTCATGAAGATTTATTCATGGATCCCTAGGAACAGTCACACAAAGCAAAGGGGAGGAGTGGTTTCCTGGCCTGTTTTGAGCCATACAACGTCAAACTGAGGGTAACTTAACTCCAGGAACAATATTAATATGGCTACTTCCTCAGACAAGTAATATGGGATGATGGACGCCCTTGCCATATCCCTGTATTCCTCTGCATAATCCCTGCTTTCAGTGATCAGACACAATGACCACAGCTGAAGCTGAGATGTATGACAGTGGCATGTTCTGGGTACAGGGAACCTCAGAGTAGCCATCTTTCTCTGCCTGCTATGAGTTTGGTATGCCTTCTTGATAAATGGTGGTCTGCCATGCAAGAGTAGAGATATTCCCCAAATGGTTGATGGATTGGAGAATACACTATAATACCTGAAAGTAAGCATGTACATAGTGGGATCATAAACAACTGTGTTTGCAATTCTGTGACCTTTGTTGCAGATGATGAAATATGCTATTGAAGTGGAGCTGTCTGTCAGACAGTACTTGCCTATGTAAGCAAAGAATCCAGTGGGAAGAAGATATGAAGATGCTCTCCTTTGGATTTGCCTCTGATTTGGCAGGAAAAATAGAAAAAAAAAATGAGAAGATGTGAGGGAGATGTTGGCTTCCTGTTTCTTTTTTTCTTTTTCTGTCTTTTCAAGATAGGGTCTTCCCATTGACCCAGCTGTCCTGGAACTTGACATGTAGACCAGGGTGGTCTTGAATTCGCAGAGGTATACCTGCCTCAGCCTCCTGAGTGCTGGCATTAAAGGTGTGTGCTACCACACCAGGAAGGTTGCTGTTTCTTACATTTGGTAAGCCACAAGGGAAAGAGAGTACAAATTGGGTCTGTTAAAGAGCCCTTTCTTGAATCCCCAAAATCTTAGAAGTCATGGGAGGAATAAAGCAAGACAAGCCATGGGAGAAACAGAGGGAGGGAGAAGTGGTGGAAGATCTTCTCCAGGTCTGAACTTTGAATGTAAATGAAGAAGAGGTCCATTATCCAACATGCAAATTCAGGCTTTAGTACAGGGGATTATACGCAAATTCCGGGCCAGAACAGGGGATTATGATAAGCAGAGGATATTCTGCTTTTGAAGTGTTTGAATTGGGAAAAACTTTTAATGAGGAAATGATTCTTTCACAGATTGACTCATGAGGTTGTAAGACATGAGAATGGATGGGTTTAGTCCAAGTGCCAAGGAAACATGGAAACTGAGCAATGCAACTACTATTGCTCCCTTGAGACAAAGGCAGAACCTGAGGTAGAATGAGGGAAAACAGTCCATGCATGGGTTATTAGGTATACTTGGTTATCAATAAATGATGTTCCCATGAATCTTAGGGACTGGAAGACAATAGAGAAAGGAAAAATACTATTGGGATAATTAGGTATATGACAGATAGTGTTCACTGAGCCTGATAGGATTTTGTTCACAGGAGAGTTAAGAAAAGTTGTTTAAACAAGGAGTGCAGGACTGATATGGAGGTTTAGAGGCTTTGTTGGGCTCCATGTGGGGCATGATTTTTATGAGTTAGGGGAGACTGTAACAGATCAGAATGACTTACATCAGTATGTAAATTAGATTTATAAAATGTTCTAGTATTCAGGGGGATATGAATGAAAGGGAAAGCAAATTGTGGAGTCTTTCTGGATGACTTAAAGAAATGTGGCAAGATTTGTAGACTCCTTACAGAGGAGTCTGAGCTCCTCTGCAAAATAGTTGACAGAAAGTCAAATCCTTGCTACAGAATCACCAGAGGGCTTTAAAGCCTAAGCGACTGTTTGTGAAAGTTGTGAAAGAAGAGTGAACGACAGTGGTACAGGTAAAAAGGATTAAGCTTGCCCTAGAGTTGGACAGTAATTCCCTCAGAGTATGCTGTATTCATTTCTCACATACAAGAAAGCATGATTGGAGTGGAGATTGTTTGACTATCTCAGGGTCCTTCACTAGTCACATTTAGCTGATGGTATCAGCCTCTCCGAGCCTTTCAGAACCAGACAAGCTGCTCCAACAGAATGAGGCAGGTAAGATCAAATCCCTGTTCTTCTTGACCTTAAGGTAGACAGAATGCTGCGACCTGCTCCTGTAAGGCCCATCAAGGGTAGGGAAATGAATGACAGCCCCATGCAGCACTCCAGAATGGGGACATGGAATGGCTGATAGAGAATGACTGTGGATTATAAAGAGCTGGATAAGACAGTATCTCTTATCCATATTCAGCACTGCTTGATTGATGGAATGACTGACAGACATTATGGGACCTTTTCATGTTATAGTGGAACTTGTAATGTATTGCTTACTATTGCCCTGGCTGCTGAATCCTGAATCCCAAGACCAACTGGCATGTTCTTAGAATGGGTAGTGGTGGGCCTTCAGAAATCTTCCTTGTCCTCCATAAGAAGGCTTTCGCTTTTGTTACATAATGCTAATGCTTGAGGGTCTTATAGATTTGGAAAAAATCTGGAAGGACAATAAAAAATATTTTGAAAGTAGTAACAGGTTCAAATGAAGGCATTCCACATGAGTAAATGAGACATGAGGCTGTTGAGTGAATATCTTAGTGCAAGGCATGAACTACCTTCCTGACCTGCTGTCTGGGAGGCCCCCGAAGCCCTACAAATCAGGAAGTCTAGTGCCACTGCTGTTTGTTGCATGCCAGAACTAGAATGATGTCTCTATTGCTGAAGATTCTGTACTCTTTGGCTAATGTACATGGAAAAATCAAGCTGAGATTGAGCTGGAAACTCTCTGCTGCCTGGCTTTGGCAGATTGCTGGTGAAGAATTATAGCTGACCCTACATGCTATACTAGCAATATGCCACACAAGATGTGCCCACAGGTGCAATAGCGGCATGGCTGTTATGTGTTCAACCAATTGTGTTTCATTTGGATTTCTAACTTGTTCCACAGGAAGGAATGCATATTTGTTACTGTGATCCAGTAAAAAGACCTTGCCATCAAGGGTGATCGTAAACCCTATAGGTTGGCAGAAGAAACTACTATTGTTTGACTAAACAACTGTGATGTACTTGTCAAATGGCCTTCTAAACATCTGTGTTTCTGCCCATGTATTGTTGATGCTATTAACCTCAATGATAGAGGGGATTTTTTTTTCTGCAGTGGGTAACGGTTACTACAGAGGCTCATAATTGGTCAAGGGGCTAGGATAAGGGACTACTATTGTGGCATGGTGGTACAATGTTTATCCATAAATAGAAGAAAATAATCAGACTTCTATAACAACCCCTCCAGGATTCAGGGAACATTGTAGAAGAAGGGGTTGGAAAGCAATCTCAGAGCCAGAAAAAGGGGTACAATGCTACTTAATTTCCTGGGAATTGAAACATGAAACATTCTCTCCTTGAGGGAGAAGTGGAGACACCAGAAGCTAAGGATATTTCTAAGTCTTGGAACAACTGTTAAACTGACAAAGCTTAGGGATCTCAGAAAGGAAACTCATGATACCTTAAAGCAGAATGAAGTTGCTGCATATATTTGTCAGTTGTCTCATTGATGCAGCAAAATACCTGACAAAATTAGCTTAAAGAAGGAAAAGCCTATTTCAGCTCACAGTTCCAGGGGGCAGAGCCCATCACTGCAGGGAATTCATGGTGGGAGGAGCGAGAGGTCTTCCCACAATTAACCTAATGTAGACAGTCCTTCCCAGACATACCCAGAAGCTTGTTTCCATGGTGATTCTAGATGCCATGAAGTTGACAAGATCAACCATCATATTTGGGAAGGATAGACTGTACGTTGAGCAGAGATCTCCAGGGATGAGGCTGTTATGAGTGTCATGGGTAATGAGGCTGCCATTACCTGTACTCAGGTGGGCCCTTTAGGGATATTTCTGCCTTTGAGTCACCCATGATCCTACAAGTCACCCAATATACTCATTATTTCATCAAGGAAGACTAGGATGGGGTTTTCTTTGGTCTGTCATTGTTGCCCTATCCGAGTGAATAGACATTTGTTCAGGTCTACTTAGGAATAGTCAGACAACACATGTTTCATAAATCAGAGTTAGTTCCCAAGACCATTGTGAATGCCAGGCTAGGAGAGGAAGACATGGTGCTTTTAGTCTTCTGAGAAGAAGTGCTATTAAAGGAAGTTCAGAAATGTTTTTTTGGTTGGCCAGTTACTAGGGTCAGCATGCAAATGCAGATTGGAAAGCGTGATAAGGGCTCCTAAGAAAGAGCCGTTTGACCTGAGTCCTGCAGGATTGGTTGACTACGTGAAAGTGGACGGAAGAGCCAGAAGATGAAGACCGTAGGGAATGATGGAAAGACAGTGTAAGAACATGGAGACAGATCTGCATAGTATGGTAAGATTGTAAGGAAATTTTTAAGAAGTGTGATGGAATAGGGAGTGGAAGAAGGCTTAACCTAGTGATGAAGGAATTGTCTACTATTGGAAAAGGAAAATTGTAAATTGTACTTTAAAAGTAAGTGCTGTAACTCCTGGTGTGTAAGATGTGTAAAATTTTTGAATTGTGTAGAATCCCACATCATGTCAGAAGTCTGGAAATTCACTACGTGATGTCTCAAGAGTGAGCCCATGACTGAAAGCCATTGAAATTTTTTTATCTGTCCTTTGAAAAATAAAATCCTACAGAATGCATGACAATGGCAGCAGTGATGAGGCTGCTACTGATGAACAGTTAATATTCACTGAGCACTTGCTATACAGCAGACACTGTCTATGAAGTTTATACACATAAAACCACACACTCTTTTTAGCAGCTCAACAAAGCAAGTACCATTAATTTCTCAGTTGCTAGACGGAACAAACTGAGTCACAGGTAGGCTAAGGTACCTTGGCTGAGCTCAATTCAGCCTGTCTCAAGTAAAAAACTGCTGCCCATGCCGGTGTTTAAAATTCTTCTTGGTTTCCCTGTCATTGGATTAACCATCTGTGAACATTATGTTTGATTTAGTAGAGATGTACCCTAACCACCCAGGATGGCATGGCTAACATGTAGAGTGGTGCTGGGGTGTTTGGCAGAGGTGGAGGTGGGGTGCAGAAGTGAGAACTGGTTGCTGTTCACCAAGGAGAACAGCCTGAAAGCAAAGGAACCCAATGCGAGAGATCAATATGTTAATGTGAATGTTTTATTAAAACCTCAGCCATGATTTCGGGTCTAATAAAATGTTTTGTTTAGAGCCTAATCAGAGCTACTGCTGCCACCCACGTTCTGCTGCAGACAACAGACCCATGTTAGTTTGGGTCATTGATTTCAGCCTTCTATTCCCCTCTTTTTCTATCACAAATCTTACATTAAATACCTAGACTATGCTATGCTATATGAGGCCTTAGGGATGGCAAGGCGAATAAAAGACAATCATTGTCCTTGGGGAATCAGGCAGTCCTGTTTGTCTTCTTTCCAACACGCTGAGTGTCTCTCTGTATTCTCCTTGGAAAAGGTGGAAGGGTATTTTTCAATGTCAGGTTTCCCCCAGATGCTGAGAGAGCAACAGCTTAAAGTGATAGAAAGAACATGAGACCCCCAAAGAGGAGACTAAGCCTGGGATCTGCGAGGCCAGCAGACTGGTCGCCTCCCACTGGGCAGGTGGTGGAGGAAGAGCAGGAGACATGGAGATTAGGATGCTATTACAGCTTTGATTGGCTGATTGCTTTCCTCTGCCTCTAACCAGCACACAGGAAGTCTCAGCAATAGTTTAACCTTGAGAAGTTGTACTTCCAGTGCCCAGCCATGTTTTCCAGCTATTACTGTCAAGCTCCCAGAGGTCCCAGGAGGTTGTAAAATCAACTTAAAATCAGAAGCTCTGCAATCACACCTGGTGGAGATCTGTGCTCGGTCACTTCCTAGCTGTGGGATCTTGGGGCCTTTGATTAAGGGACACCTTCAAATACCATGGCCTAAACGAAAATTTTAAAATATTGTCTTTCTTTTCCATGACAAAAGAGGCCACTCAGGACTGTTGTAATAGCTTATTCAAGGATGCTGGGATGCTACTTTGTTGATCTACCATCTCCAACAAGTAGCTTCCATCTTATGTTTTAAATTGATTTTTCTAGCTCCAGCCATCATAAGTAATATCCTAATGGAGAGGAAGTCTGAACAAGAAAGAGCTTGTTCCCTCCATTTAAAAATGTTAACTGCTGTATTAGGATTTTAGAGGATGAAAGGGCATATTAATATCAATATACCAAGAGCAAAACATGTACTCCATTTATAGAAATAAGTATAACTATGCATGTCGAATATCTGTTAGATGGTAGGTACCAAGTATCTCTTTTGTTCGGTTTCTCTTGGTTTTCTACATGACACATATGAAAGAAGCAAAAAGAAGCCAACCAACGCAAAGTAACTTTGTATAGCTCTTGTTGTTCATACTCTTCATCTATTTCATCTCTACTGGTTTGATGATAAAGAAAACATGATGGAAATAATCCTTAAACAGTTACCTTTCATTGAGTCTCTGTTTCCATTTCGATAGTAACTGTTATCAGAGAGGGAAGTAAAGGTTAATGGGGGCTCTGTCAATAATTAGAAATGCTCAACCTAGGTACTGGTTAGGTGAAGCTAAACTGTTAAAGTAACACAGAGTCGTTCTTTCAATGGTGAGTTCATGCCTACTGTGTTTTAGAAACGGGAAACGTTAAAGACATTCTTAAGGGGAACCAAACATTATGAAGAAGGTCAAGATGGAAGCGGCATTTGGTAAAAATGGGGGACAGGAGTACTGTCTCCCTACCCCTACCCCCATGTATTATTTGTTACTTCATATGGCTACTATGTTTTCTAAACATTTTTTTTCTATTCAAATCTAGTGTACCATCATCACAGAAAACTTGGAAATTATAGAAAAGCAAATAGAAAAAAAAAAAATCCCACATAACTTCACAGGAGACTGAAGCATTTCTACATAACTATTTTATAACCACCTGCTAATCCCAGCCTCCTCTTTCCCAGAACACAAGTAGCCTCACACTCGTTTTCAGTAACACATGGGTCGGGGGTGGTGGGACAATCCCATAGGGAATGGTTCTCTACATTTGGTAAGGGCAAACGGAGACAACCCCCCCAACAACCCATTTAAAAGGTTTTGAAAGGCAAATTTCCTCTAATTAAAGAATATAAATTTAGAATCAAAATTAGAAAAAGCAGCAAGACATTGCAGAAACTTTGGATTTAACTTGGCCGAGTTTTGAGATCATATTAGTGTGCGTAGACAAGGTGAAGCAACTGCAAAACATTTAAGCAAAATATCGGACAATGGCTTTGTGAATAAAAGTGCCTGCTGCACAAGTGTGGGGACTCGAGTCCCAAGAACCCCTGCAAAAATGGGACTTCCCCCAAGGTCGACTGCACCTCGGAAGCATAAGGATGAAATAAGCCCTTTCCTTTCCAAGTCGCTCTTGCTCATGACGTTTATCACAGCAGCAGAAAGCAAACTAGAACAACTTTCATCCACCAGTATTTCCACTGGAAAAGGCAGGGAACAGATTCTTCCTTAGAACTGCTGGAGTGAGTAGGCCTTGCTGACCTTTCCATTTCAACACAGTGATTCAAATTTGTGACTTCTGGCCTTGAGAATGGTTAGATAATAAATTTATGTTGTTTAAGGCATTCAGTTTGTGGTATTGTGTTATGATGTAAATAGAAAACTAATACAGATTGTGGTACTGGGAAGCAGAGTGCCACTGTAGCAAATGTATAAAAATGTGAAATTGATTTTGGAATTGAGTAATGCATAGGAGCCGAAAGAATTTTCAGGTGTATGGTAGAAAAGCCTAGATTTCCCGAAACATTTCTATTGGTAGAAATGTGGAAATCAATGGAACTTATGGTGAGAGTTTTAGAAAGAAGAGCGCATGAGTGAGACAGACCATGTCATGAGAGAGAAAGAGAGAAAGAAAGAGAATATATATATATATATATATATATATATAACCACAAAAGTATATTAACAGCAATATTAGCATCTAAGGTGCTTTTGTCATGTGAGTGTTACATGAAAATGAAAAGCATTTTATTGGAAAATAGTGAACAAAACAACATTGTATAGTGGCAAAATAACTGAATTATGTCTCATATGGAAAATAACTTCTAAGTAAGAACTTGGTATTTTTCTCGAAGTATATTACACTTCATGTGAAATATTGAGTGTATGGTTTAATTTCTTCTTGATACTTATAATTTTTGAGAACAAAGAGTAAACTTGACAGAAAATAATGAAGCAAAAATGAACCAGAATCTGATGCTTTTGAAAACCCTTAGTCTTAGCCAGGGGTGGTGGTGCACGCCTTTAATCCCAGCACTGAGGGGGCAGAGGAGGGTGGATCTCTGTGAGTCCAAGGGCAGCCTGGTCTACATTACATAGTGAGTTTCAGTTCAGCTGGGGCTACAGGGCAATCCTGTCTTAAAAAGACCAAAAAAAAAAAAAAAAAAAAAAGGAAAAAAGAACAAAATTCTTAGTCTAACCCATATTATAAAAGTTGCTAAATGGGTGTGGTGGTGCATGCCTTTAATCCCAGCACTTGGGAGGCAGAGGCAGGCAAATCTCTGTGAGTCCAAGGCCAGCCTGGACTACATAGAGAATTCCAGGGCAGCTGGAGCTGCAGGGAGCCTTTGTCTCAAAAAGACCCCCCCAAAAAGTTGCTAAAGATTCACTATTATGAAAGAGTGCTCTACTGCTCCAGATGAATCCAAATGTGTAGCTCTATGGGTTTTGTTGGTGCTGAAGAGAGTTCAAAGATATCATTCAGAAAAGATCTCTGAAGCTCTTCCTTAGAGGCATGAATCTGAATCTACGTGGTGTACACTAGAGATAACCATGCTACATTGTTATAATTTTATTGAGATACTACCAATTTATACCCAAAGAGACAGAGAAAGGATGGTATGAGAGAAGGCTGTTGGACTTTCAAATTTTCATAGGCAGGACACAGATGATAAAACTAGCTGAAGTCTGTGCTACCCTAACCCAAACCCAACAAAATAGCTTATGAAAATGCCACTCTGAGAAAATGTCACCACTATTGGATAGCTGTGATGGTTAATACTATCAACTTGATGAGATTTAGAATCACCGAGGGGGAGGCAAGCCTCTGGGCATGCCTGTGGGAGATTATCTAGATTGAGTTAGCTGCCTTACATATCTGTGAGGGATTATATTGGTTAGATTAATTGAGGAGTGAAGACTCCGTTAAAAGTGAGTCATACCATTCATTCCCTGGATTTGGGTCTCAGACAGCATAAAAATGAGCAAGCTAGCTGAATACAAGCTTTCATGGCTCCTTCCTGACTGCAGACGAAATGTGCCCACTTCCCCCAACACCTCCCTCTATGCCTTTCCTCCATTTTAGACTCTACCCTGAAACTCTTAGCCAAAATAAATCCTCTTTCTGTAAACTGTCTTTGTCAGATATTTGACATTGCTACAAGTCACTAATACATCTAGTTATTTCAATTGACATATTCTTTCTACTGGGATGTCTAAGAACATACGGAGGTCTCCATCTATGGCTCTGATGCGTATTATTGTTCTGGGCTGACCAATTCTCATATTACATTCATTGGCAAACAGAGGTGCCTGCAATACTCTTAGCTAAATTCAAATCCGGAACCTCATTTAACCAGTGACAAATAATTTCTAACATACCTCATGCTGTTACCTTTGAAGTAGGTAGTATTGATTGGGCTCTTTCAAATGCTAATTGACCAATTCTAGAATGTAGGTTCTCTTTAGGGAGCTTCATTTGTTTTAGCTAGTTGAGTAATTACGTAGTAAATGTTATTATGTTTATGCTGATGTGTTTTAAAGTAACGTACACATAGAATATTAATTTTGAATTTTTCTCACTCTGGTCCTTTGGTTTTTCCCATCCATAATTAGTCAATAATGTACAGGCCTCATTGCAATGCTTGGCAATAGTACAGTGATTTTCATAGGTCTGGTAAAACCAGAGATAAGAATTTGTAAGTGATTTATTAATGACGTGCTCTCAGGAGAAGCAACAAGGGAAGAGAAGAAGATGGACCTGGAAGGGGGAATAGCTGAGCAGGCGTGTACCCTCCGTTGGGGTTCCAAAGCAGGCAACTCAAGTGTGATTTTGTAGAACTCTTCACTGGGCCTCACTCCAGTGTGAAGAAGAGATGGGTTCCAGTCGCTTGAAGACAGTCTACTTCTTCAGCAGACATTGGGAGAACACACTAAAATTAAGAAAAATGGAAGACAGAAATGTCAGCAAGAATCTGTGACTGTTCGAAGCAGTAGCTATTTGCTTAAGTGGCATTTGGAGTTGTTTCTGTCCCAGCACAGCCCAAGGACTCATCTTCAATGAGATAAACACAGAAATTAACATTAAGCACATAGAAAATTTTACAGCAGTATGACGGTAATTTTATGTGTATTGAATCTAATGGTAATAAGAATAGCTTCATTTTATTTCCTTTTTCTAGTTATTTTCTTAACCTAAGGTTATGAAACGTGTAAAAGTCCTGCTATTGTTAAAATGGCAAAACATTCTCACACTCACTTTACTCACTCACTGGTGTGTTTTGAATTTGACTTGTACTCTCCAAACATATGTTGAAATTTCATCCACATTGTGTGGTATCTAGAGACTAGAAACTTAACATGACTGTGGTATTTATTTAGCAGTATGGTGTTTGTTTAAGAGGTGATGTACATTAGATATGGTCAGCAGGGCGGAGCTGGCTTTATAAGAAGGGAGAGATCTGAGCTGATACATATGTGTGTTCCCTCTCTCTGGCCATTGGATTTTGTGCTCCCGGGACTGTGCTAGCAAGAAGATCATCACCAGAAGAGGTCCCTGAGTCTTTTATATCCAGAACTGTGAGCCAAAATAAATGTTTCATCTTTACAGTGTAATCTGACTCTGGTATTTCATTGTAGTAATACAAAATGTACTAATACACCCACTTAAAAATATCTACTTAGATTCTATTTGGAGCCAGACTACAAATTCAGCTGTGAATCTTGTTTTATTTTATATTTTAATGATGGCTATAGATGATAAATACTCAGGAAAAAAATAAAAAATTATGAGTTGGGGTGGAAGAATAATCATATGTAATAGAGCAAAAAGGGGAAAGCAGATAATGGGGGAAGGATATTTAGAATGGTTTATTTGTTAGCCATTACTGTATAATGAAATAACACAAACTGATGGCTTAGAAAAAATGAACTCCCAGGTTCTCTGACTAAAGATACAGGCATGGCTTAGTTGGGACCATGACTTGGGTATCATAAGGTCACAGTCAAGGTATTATTTGAACTGATTCCCATGTGAAAGGTCAACTGCAAAATAATCCACTTTTCTTTTGTGCTGCACAGATTTGAATCCAGGACCTTACCCATGCTAGTGCTGAACTGCTGATCAACATCCCTAGGTTTTGCTTTTTTGAGACAGTTTCCCTATGTAGTTCACATTGGTCTTGAACTTGCTATGTAGAATAAGCTGGCGTTGAGCTCAAGATCCTCCCGGCCTGACTCCTCAAGTGCTAGAGTTACAGGAAGGAACCACCACAACTGGCATAGAACAATCCACCTCTAAGGTCATTCATGTTGTTGGAAATCATTTGCATGCTTTTGCAGAACTGTGGCATCTAGATTCTTGTAGCCTGTTGTCAAAGCCAGTACAGAGGAACATCTTTAAAATGAATATGATAGCAGTCGAGTCTTAAATGTAACATGGTCAGGAGGAGATCTCTCATCATTGTTATATTTTGTTCATTAGAAGCATGAGCAGGTTCTGTGCATTCTTCATGGGAAAGATTCTACAAAGACATGCACAGAAGGTGGACACCGTGAGAGCTACCCGAGATGCTATCCACCAGAGTGGGCATCAAAGGCATAAATAAGGTAATGTCTCAGCAAGAAAGACAGAAAACTGGGTAAATGGCTGGCCGAAGACTAAACAGTATAAATTTAAAGGCCTTGAGACCAAATTTGGTTGGTGGACCAGTGATCAAGGACGGCTTGAGCAGAGTGGAGAATAATGAGAAACGAGTCAGAGGGACTCTGGGGAGCCAGACCACGTAGGACATTATAGATTTGCTTAAGGACATTTGCTTTCCCTGAGTGAAATGGAGCCATTCAAAGATTTTAAACCAAGGAAAACATGATCTTACATGACCAAGCTGCTCTGCGGAATAAAAAAAAAGAGAGAGAGCAATCAGTATTGTATTTAGTAATGGACACAAATGTGTTTCCTTATTAGACCAGGGTGATGGAAGTATTACTCAAATCTTTCAGATGGTAGATATACTGGAGAAAGTATATTGATTTGATGTGCAAGATGATTGAATATGTGACAGAAGAAAAAGAGCAGAGCCAACCATGACTTCAAATTTTTTGGCTTAAGTCAAGCAATGAAGCCAGTATCAGTGAAGTGGGTAAGATCCTGAGAGGGACAGCTTTAAAGAGGCATTCCACAAAGAAGGACAAAAGCTTGGTTTTGGACACATTACTTTGGTTTGCTTATTCATCAGGTGAGTGATAATGTTAAATAAAACATTGAGTATGTGAATCAGAAATTCATGAGGTCAGGGTGGACAACAGAACCCAGCAGTCATCAACAGCTTAGTGATGACAAAACCATGAGATAGGATGAGTGTGACCTAAGGAGTTGGCTCTGATAGTGAAATCTGAGAATTCAGTCTCCAGCCAGAAAGATGAAGATCCATCAGGCACAGGGTACCAAAAAGAATGACCTCTAGGTTTGTAGGTTTAGGAGTGACAGAGGTAAAAAAACAAACTATAACATTCCACGAACAAGGAAGAAGCAAGCAGAATCAACTATTGGGTTTCAGCACGTGGAAGCCATTGGTGACCTGGACAAGAGCTGTAGTCGGCACAACACCTGATGAAATGTCCCTGATGGAACACGGAGGGGAGGAACCGGCACACAGAATACATATGGGGTTTTCTTTTTTTTGAGAAATTATCCTATAAGCAGAAAGGGAAAAATGGGTGATGAATGGAGGAGCCTATGTCAAAAGGGCATGGGGTCGGGGAGCCGGCTCAGTTGATAAAGTGACTTTGAGTTTGGGTTCTGTCGCTGTGACAAAAATCCATGACCAAAACCAATTTTGGGGAGGAAAGTGTTTATCTCATCTTACAAGTTACAGTATCAAGGCAAGCTAGTCAGGAGCTCAAGGCAGAGATAGGAACCGAAGCAGAGACCCAGGGGAAATGGTGCTTACTGGATGTTTCCTCTGCCTTGCCTTCTTCTACGGCCCAGGCCTACCTGTCCCCAGTGGGTTGGGCTCTCCTTCATTAACTAGCAATTAAGAAAATGCCCTACATACGTGGCCTCAGGCCAATCTGGGAAATTCCTCAGTTGAGGTTCACCCTTCCTAGGTAGTAATCAGGTTTGTGTCAAATTGACAGCTAAGCGAACTGTGACGTTACACCTTTTGTTGACTTTCACACATAAACACTTCACTTCAAAAACCATAACCTTACACAGGCTCACGCATGTACATATAAATAAAAAATAATAAATCATAATAATAAATCAAAACTATAACCTTGTTCCCTTCTCCCCCAAGTCTCATGTTTATAATACAAACTATAGACCATGTTAAAAGGTCCCCTAAGTCCTTAACAATCTCAATGCTTTAAAAGTCTCAAATCTTGTTTTGTGTGGTTTTTTTTTTTTTTTTTGGTCTTTTTGAGACAGGGTCTCCCTGTAGCCCCAGCTGTCCTGGAACTTGCTCTGTAGACCAGGCTGGCCTTGAACTCACAAAGATCTGCCTGCCTCTGCCTCCCAAGCACTAGGATTAAAGGCATGTGCTACCACACCCAGTAAAAGTCTCAAATCTTATCCCAGCACTTGGGAGGCAGAAGCAGATGGATCTCTGTTTAAGGCCAGCCTGGTCTACATAGTGAGTTCCAGGCCAGCTGGGACTAAAGGGAGACCCTTTCTCAAAAAGACCCAAAACAAGCTGCATATTTCCAAAATATTATGGTAGCAACCAGACATTCTTATTCCAGAAGGAAAACAAAAGATCGCAGCAAATGGGAAATTAGACTAAAGCAAGTCAAATCTCGTAGCTCCAATGAGCAGCATCTGGGGTTTGGTATATACTCTTCTGGGCTCCAGAAAGCTTGGATACCAAAGTCCCCTGAAAAATGCTTAGTCTTTTAATGTCTCATAACTTAAAAATTATAGTGTAGATTTACAACAGTTAACTGCTAATATTATCTCAATATTACATGATAAAAATAGAAGAAAAACACAAATATTGACTTAATTTATATGCAAGTATATTCTTAGCAAATAGGACAAAAACATGCATGTCAATTACAATCCTCATTTCTGTAACTGGTCATATGGTCATAGCTGGTACTTATCGCTACCTTCCTCTATTATCCACACTGTATTTCTTCCACCCTTAGCAAGCACTTAACATGTCACCTGGAGGGGTGTCCCAAACCTTTGAAGGGTCTGGGCCATTTATCATTCTGCCTGGATCAGGTTGCGTTAGTCCTCATTGACCTTCATCACAGGACATGGTGACACCAAGGATCTCCTCTGTTTAGACATATTCTTCCTTATTTCCTTTGTGGAGAAGCAGTACAGTTCTCCCTTGGAAGTCTGGATCAACCATCCTTCCTTAGCCTGTTGACTCAAGGGCATCAAGGCTCCAAAATGTCTAGAAGGAATAGAATGTTTGTTGTGCTTCCTGGCAGAAGCATCCTTCTTCCTCTGAACCCCAAACTTCTAGGCCTAGAGAACACCAGGCCACAGGAACAGGAAGCAAAAGTTTCCCTAGTGGATTACTAAGGGGGCTGGTGAGCAGTACCACTCCCATTTCAAGTTGAAAGCATAGGAACCTGAATTCAGAACTCCAGGATCCATGTAAAAAACCAGGACCCTGGTGTGCCTCTGTAACCCCAATGCTGGGGAAGTGGATGGGAGGGTCCCTGGAGCTTATTGGCCAGATAGTCTTACCAAATTGCTGAGCTCCAGGCTCAGTGAGAGATCTTGTCTCTGAAAATAAGGTAGAGAATGGTAGAGGAAGACACTTGACATTGAGCTCTGTACACACACACACACACACACACACACACACAGAGGAACACATGCGTGTTATACCTCATGGACACAGATCATTCTGAATAAAATAAGAACAGTTGAAAATGCAGAGATGGAAGGGTTGGAGTGAAGACTGGGGATGCCCAGGGGGTGGGAGCAGCCATGTTCTATAGAGTTGAAGGGATGCTATATTACGATTTTTCTCTGTAAGACCTCAAAATGGTAGTTATGACATGACAACTGATCAGGAAATGGCACCTTTCATATGGAATCTAGTGACAGGGAAGGGGATGACAGCAGTCCTCAACTTCAGAAAACGTGAGTTGAGGTTACCATCAACTGTAAGCGGCCATGACTGGAGTGATGTGCACAGGCCAGAAACAGGGAACTCTGAGGTAGCTCAAGTTTGATTTGCCCAACTGGGAGAAGCAGAGAGGCAAGACCTTTCCTGGGTTTAATGCAAATAGCCTTGGGAGTGGAAGCACTGTGGCCTCCCTCAGGGCCCCCTCTCAAGCAGCAAACCCATGAATCTCCTCAAGTCGTCATCTGTCATCTGCTTTCCTACAAAAAGAGGCTTAGTTCTTTTGATTTGGAAATTGACTTAAAATTTTTTTAATTACACTTATGCAAGTGTGTGTGTATGGTGTGTGTGTTTGCTCATGCACACACATGTAGAGCTTAGAGGGACAATTTGTGGGAGTCCCCTAGGGTTTGAACTCAGGTCCTGAGGTCTCTGGCTTGGTGACAAGCACCTTTACCTGCTGAGTCACCTCACCAGCCCAAGAAATTAATTTCTAAGAATCCAGAAAGGCTAAGCCATGGAAAGTCGTGTAAGAACAGCATCTGTGCAAGTGAGAGTTGTTTTCAAGAGGAGGTGTCTCAAAGAGCAGAGAAGTGGGGACTCCAAAGACTCCCAGGGATTAGAAAAACAAATACTGTGCTGTCTACAATAGGTCCTTGAGTCAGAAGGGAGGGGAGAAGGAGAAGGCAGTGCGGTACACAGGGATCAGGAGTCAAACAGCAATTAAGGGAACAAAGGTCATCGGATGATAATTACAGGCGGTTAGGGAGAGAATTAGAGCTGGAGAGTGCTAATTACACGGGCCATTTAGGCAAAGGCGGGGCTTCACTGAGAACAACAAAATGTGGGCTGATTACCTGCTAAAAATAAAGGCGGCCCCTCTGAGCCAGGCTCACAAATCTGGCACCTTCCCAGGCAGGGAGAAATTGTGTGCTGGCTTTACCGTGCCCATCTGCAGCTCCTGTGGGCGCCCCTGCCTCCACCCTTTCCAAGTACTCACTCTGGGATTGGTCTGTGAATCACAGCAGCTCGTAGGAGGTAGCACAGTAGAGTGGGGTTTGAGGATAGAGAGTAAGAATCGGGACATCCAACAGTCAATGCAATCCCAGGAGCTGGCTGGGCCTTGTTAGAAGGATGCCCACTGAAAGCCACAGAGGGAGGGAAGTCCCAGGCAGGGTTTGCTCCTGTGACATTCTCTGCACCTGCAGGGAGGAGGGATGCTTCTCTTGACAGTACACAGTCACTTAAAGATTGTTTCAGCTCTGTAACCAGTGCCAGAAGTTTGGCCTAGCTTTCCCAGGGGCTGGCACAATATCCTTTATTTTTCCTGTCACTTTGTGAGATCACTGTTCCCCATTGGGGACTGTGGGAGAGAGGAAAAGATCTATCAGAGGCGGTAGAGGGAGAAGGCAAAGGTTCCAAGCACATTCCGCTCGTCCAGCCAGCATCTAACTGTACCTGTACCAATTGCCAGGCTTCCTGGTACATTTGAACCCACTTGCTGACATGGACAGTTTTTTGTTGTGAAGATTTTCTGTTAGGATGGGTAAAATAGTTTGCCAGGTATCAAAGTCAGTGTGCTTCAGTAGATGTTACTATTCTTCGTGGGGGTTTTCTTTTATAATAATTTTCTATTGCCAAACAACAAACTCACTCCAAGACCCAGTGACTTAAAGTGGCAATGATTATCTATTATCCTTGTCATGTTCAGTGGGTCAGAAGCTCGAGGGCATCTTAGGTAGGTGTCTCCTTCAGGGGCTGACTTGAGGTGACGCTCAAGCTGTCATTTGGGGCTGCGGCCATCTGAGGCTTGATGAAACTGGAGTGAAATGGCCCAATCACAGACTTCCTAAAATGTGTTGGGGATTGTTGGGAAGACTGAGCTCCCTTCCCCTATAGCCTTCCACAGAGCTGATTGTGTACCTTTTTCCATGTGGTGGCTGGCTTCTTCTAGAAGGAGCAGTATAAATGACCAGGGAGGAAGCACCTACATGCTTTCTTAAAACTTAGTCTTAGGAGTCACATATCACATACTACAACTTTTCTTATGTTAGATCGATCCTACGTTTCATCCATGATTCACAAGGATGTGAAAACTGCTATCTTGCAGATTTTTATCCACAGTAACCTGTTTGATCTTTAAGCAGGGTGCAAGGAGGCAGAGGTAGATGGGTACTCATTTTCCTATCTATTCAATAATTTATCCATCCAGAGTACTGGCTGGGTCTCCACTACATGCTAGGTACTGTTTCTAAACGTCTGACAAATGACGAAGTTCAGCGAGGCGCTCGGGACAGAGAAGAACCTAGCTGGCTCAGTGATCAACAGATCAATGAGGGTACAGAGGTGGTTGAAATTCCTGTTTTTTTTTTTTTTGTTTGTTTTTTTTATTAATTTTTTTTAATTTTATTTATTGTATGTGTATGAATGTACTGTCTGCATGCAAGTCTGTGCACCCGTGTCGTGCAATGCCGTGGAGGTCAGAAGAGGGTCTCGGATTCCCCTGGAACTGGAGTTCTCCTGGAATTGGAGTTTTAGACGGTTCTCGGCCGCCATGTGGGTGCTGGGGATCGAACCCGGGTCCTCTGTAAGAACGGTCAGCGCTCTTAACCGCTAGGCCATCTCTCCAGCCCGAAATTCCTGTTTTTAAGGAATTGAATGTCTAATGGAAGACCTGTGATAAGAGACCTATGCATAGAGACTAAGTCTATCCCAGGCTGTAGGAGAAATAGCCACAGGAGTTTTAACCATGGCTGCTCCTGGTTAAGATGGTTAAGGATAGGGGCTAAGAGATCAAGTGAAAAATAGGAATGCTGATTGGCTGGACCAAATGAAAGTCTTTGCTGAACTTCACAAGAATAGATTGAATTAAAAATGGAACCTATGTCAGATCAGGATGTAAGTCTAATGTTAATGATGGTGGGAGGGGCTGGGATCAGTTTACCTCTGTGGGGCTTGCTCTTCTCTCTCTCTCTCTCTCTCTCTCTCTCTCTCTCTCTCTCTCTCTCACCCTTAACTCAGAAGTGGTCCCCATGGCTCCTTTCCAGTAATGTGCCCAATGAAAGGAGCCCCCCCCCACAGGGCTTCTCTCTTGGCCACTCAACACACAAGATTTACATTGTGATCCACTGGTTTGTAATGCTCCTCATGTTTATGTTTAGATTTCATGCATGTGTGTATTCTCACATCCTAACTTCTTGAAGGCCAGAACTATGATATTTTGCCCTTTGTTAGTATACTCATTGAGTTTCCATAAATATGTTACGGTTTCGTTTTCCTATTACTGTCTCATTCTGAAGGACAAAAGGTGTATTACAGACGCAGAGGTGGTTAAGGGTATAGATTCTGGAGCCAGATGGCCTAGCTTCAAATATCAGCTCTTTCACTTACATATTTTGAATGTATGCAAGTTTCTTAATTTCCCTGAGTCTCACTTCCGCCTCCATAATATGGGGATAACAATTCTACCATTTCATCAGGTTTCATCTTAAATATTGAATAAAATCTTATGTCTATAACCTTAAAATAGTTCCTACCAAATAGAAAAAGTTCAAAGCATTAGTTATTCTGTATCCTTAGATTATCTACATTCCTTTAACAGAGTAAATGAGAGTGTTTGAAAGGTGTGCTTTCTGTAGCAGAGATAGACTGTAAATTCTATTTTTTTTAATTGATGCTTTGTGTATTTCATACATCATTTTCCAATTCAGTTCAGGCATATTTCCCTTTCCTTTCCCCCCACCCCACCCCTCCCCATCCCAGATCATGCATTCTGCCATAACTGTCCTGCATCTTTCTCTCAGTTTTTTTTTTCATTTTTTAGCAATAAGTGATAATTTATGAGTACAAGCATCCTTCATGTAAAACCAATTTGCAGGCTGTTGCGCCCAAACCCACACAGCCCATGGGTCCCACCATCCAGCGGGCGGGGGGGGGGTTGTATGTTCAATCAAGTTGATCAAATGGGTGTCCAGACTATATTACTGTAGTTTTACCATTCACCCCAATCGCAGCCCATTCTACCCACGCCCCCCTCTTCCGCAGATTGTTCCCTAGGCTTAGAAAAGGGGCACAGGTGGATGAGAAGCAAAACAGTCTACTTTCTCTGGAGCTGTTGTCTTAGACTCTGGTCAATTCTGGCTGTTTCCTTTCATGGGCTGACAGTTTGTCCAGGAATAACCTTTTGATCCTACTAATGAAGCACAAGCAATTAGATATATAGGTATTTAAACAGTATTAATTGTTATGGTAGGTTACGACTGTAAATTCTTTAAACTAGCTTCCCTCAGAGGCAAAGGAGGCTGTGTTTGGGGAAGGTAGGGAAGAGCAGAAACACTGTACTGGGTACACATTGGTTCTCTGTAAATATTTAAATGAGGAACCATGGATTTATGATTGAGCAGTGCAGCACATAAGCACTTAAGCAGTTTGTCTCCACCTTTGCCAGCTGCGGCACATCTGTAGCTGGAGCCAGAGTAGGATGTCAGAGAAACTTTCAGAGAATAGAGACATCATCTCACTCTTTTGGGAAGGGAGAGAATAAAGTTTTAAAAGAGTACAATTTATGTACAGTCAAACATTATGTTTCCATACAAGACCAGATTCAAAGTCGTATATACTCTGTCACGGTAATTAAAACATGTCTGAGTATGAATATAATTATATTGAAATTTGGAACAAATGTGTCTAGATATAATATTTATTATAGGAAAATTCCTGTCTTAATCAATATCAGAACATTTTTAGTGCTTGGGTGGGAAGAGAACTTGCACACAATGAACAGAGTCTTGCCACAAGGCTATGAGTTGCATACTGTAGACCGGAAAACTGACAGTGTTTCATTCTATATGGATTGCTCCAAAGTCAGATTATTTGTGGTCCTGAATGGGACATAGAGCCATGCCCTTTTCTCAGCTTTAATTGTAATTTACTTAAATTTGCCTCTTATTTTATTTTAAAGATGCCAAATCTAATATCTTACATGGCATGATTAGAAAAACCTCCTCTTGTAGCTAGCACTGCCTTGAATGCTAAGGAAGAAGATAACTTAGATAAAATATAGATGCTGTTCTTTTCTTTATATTATTTAGTTATTTATTTATATGAATGTATTGTCTGTGTGCAGGTTTGTGCGCTGTCATGCAATGCTGCGGAGGTCAGAAGAGGGCGTCAGATTCCCCCGGAACTGGAGCTCTCCTGGAATTGGAGTTACAGATAGTTCTCAGCTGCCATGTGGGTGCTGGGGATTGAACCCGGGTCCTCTGCAAGAGTGGTTGGCGCTCCCAACCACTAGGCCATCTCTCCAGCCCCAGGTGCTGTTCTTTTAAATGCTATGAACAGTCTAGAAAAAGTGCAAATGAAGTTAAACAAAAAAAAGTAAGTCATGTTTGATTTATTCAATCATTTTTCTTGATTAATGAGGAAATATCAGTAGAATGAAATGTACAGAAAAGGCTTAGTAGTATCTAAACACCATTGGATTAGACATAGAAGAAAGGAGAGAGAGAGAGAGAGAGAGAGAGAGAGAGAGAGAGAGAGAGAGAGAGAATTGTTGCCTACCACTGGCTCTATAGGTTGACAGGATTCAAGTCTGCCCAGATGGTGCAGAACAAATCTCCAAAGCACCACTCATTTCTGTGTAGCTGCAAAGCAGTCAGTCTTCAAAGAAATCTGTCTTCAAATTTTGAGTCCTTATAGAAAGGATAATACCTAAACAGTTCTTTTTTTTTTTTTTTTGTCTTTTCAAGACAGATCTCTCCCTGTAGCCCCAGCTGTCCTGGAACTCACTCTGTAGACTAGGCTGGCCTTGAACTCATAAAGATCCACCTGCTTCTGCCTCCCAAGTGCTAGGATTAAAGGCATACGCGCCCCCCCGCCCCCGCGCCCTAAGTTCTTAATTAGTACAGTCAAGTCAAGAAATGGGTCGCAGAAGGCCAGTGAAGTGGGAGAGTGAGAGATTCCCAGCAGGATCAGTGATGGATGGAAGGACTAGGACTTCCTGTATGGAGCTCTGTCATTAGAGGATGACCTTTAGGGGTCTAAGCGTCTTTGATTTTTCAGGAAATGGATCTTTCCTCTGGCCTCACAGTTTTGATGATATTTAGAAATGAATCCTTCATAGCACCCGAGAGAGAGAGAGAGAGAGAGAGAGAGAGAGAGAGAGAGAGAGAGAGAGAGATCCGTTAAATGAAATGCATTGTTTCTGATAGAAGTTTCACAAAGGTATTTTATGTTCACCTCGCATTTATAGCTAATTTAAAGAATTCAGAACTTCATTATCAGGCAGCTATCTTTACCTAGACCCAGTTTAGTTTTCAGAGACAGCCAATCACTTCCTTTATGGATCTCTTTATGAGAATGAGAGGGAACACGGGCCTAGCAGATGAGGCCCAGGTGATAGGTATATTTCAACTTCATGGCCCAATGTGCTACTAAGGATGTTTCCTTTCTTTCATTCAGGAAATATTTATAGAGAATCTACTTCATAACAGATCTTATGTTAGGGACACGATGGTAAGCAAGGCAGTTTGAGCCTTTCTAGACTTTAGCATGTGAGGTGTAACTACAGGTAAATCATAGGAAAGTACAGGACAGAGACCTCCAATCTAGGTTGTGCTTTTGTTTAAAGTTGACTTCATGATCCTTCAGTGAAAACTAGTTATAATATTAAACCACTTGGGCAGCTTCCCACTGGGAAGCTTGTGATTGTTTGTTCTGGCTCATTCAAGTTCTGCCCAGATAGCAGTGAATTAAGAACATGCCCACCCTAGCAGTCAAGCACAGCCGAAATGCAGTTCTCCTGGACTGTTTTAAAACTTCAATTACCAAATAGTTACCTGCTGTTTAAAAACCAAAAGGGAGAGACGTGTATGGTGAGTTGGGAAGTGGACCCCCAAAGATACTCTTAAATCCTACCCTGGGAAACAAATCATTGCAGGTGTGTTTAAATTGAGGATTTGCGGGCTGGAGAGATGGCCTAGCAGTTAAGAGTGCCGACCGCTCTTGCAGAGGACCCGGGTTCGATCCCCAGCACCCACATGGCGGCTGAGAGCTGTCTGAAACTCCAATTCCAGGAGAGCTCCAGTTCCAGGGGAGTCCGACACCCTCTTCTGACCTCCGCGGCGTTGCACGTCATGAGTGCACAGACTTGCATGCAGACAATACATTCATACACA
Organism: Rhizomys pruinosus; assembly: GCA_009823505.1. Taxonomy (NCBI): domain Eukaryota; kingdom Metazoa; phylum Chordata; class Mammalia; order Rodentia; family Spalacidae; genus Rhizomys; species Rhizomys pruinosus. The sequence continues at coordinate 881,245 of VZQC01012607.1, forward strand.
TATGGAAATAAATAAAAAATTAAAAAAAATAAATTGAGGATTTGGGGATGAGATTTAAAATGGTCTCTAATTCTAAAGACTGTTGTCTTTATAAGGAAGAGGATGATAGGCTTCTTTGAGAAGCCATCTGAAGACAGTGGCAGAGACTACAATAATAGGCTCGCAAGCCTATGAGGCCAAAGATTGCCCCTGGTCATCAGAAGCTAGACGGGAAGCAGAAAGTGGTTTGCTTTCAGAGCCTTCAGAAGGAATTGATCCTAGTAATAACTTGATTTTAGATTTCTGGCCTCCAGAAATATGAAAGAGTAAGTTTCTATTGTCTTCAACTACCATGGTTATTGTAGACTAGGAAACTAATTATAGGGTTAAGGAGACTTTGCTACTGTTCTAGTCCCCAAAGAGGAAGGAAACCAGTGATTGGCATCAGGAGTTCCCAGTTCTTACAGAGGGTGATACTATTGCTTCCAGTCCTGGGGCCTCAACCTGGCAAGTCTAGGCAGATGCATTTCCCTCTTCAAGCTCAGCTATTAGACAAGGTTTGGACTCAGACCTAAGGAGACCTAAATTGTCTACCATTTAGATAGGCTAAAAAGTAGGCCAAACACAGACATTAGCAATTCAGAGACAAACACATCCAAAACAGCTTTTTGAATTATTTGAATATTTGGTATGTCCAAAAAGAACTAAAATGATCATCATGACAAAAATAATGTTTTGAAATTTCTTATGTTTATCATATATTCATTATTTTCCACTGAGAAAAATCAATATAGAAGTTATCAACTTGAAAAAATTTCTATGTATGTAGATGAATTATCAAATGCATGCATATTCTATTCAATTTCTTAATTAGTTATCTGTTTTGCAATTATATAAAATGTATCCAAATGCATTGCCTTCTTTTTTAAATATCACAAAAACCCAATTAAAGTTCTTTACAAGTATCTTGATATTATCTTTGTTATCATTAGAGATATTTTTGAGTCAGGTAAGTCAGGTTTTGAGTTTTTAAGACTCAACAAGTTCATTTAATTTATAGAGATCACATTTGCATTTCTGGATGCATTGTTAGTATAGACACAGATGTTTGGATGGTATGTTAATCCATGAATTACATTTTCTTCTGTTAAGTATGACAGGATCTTCCTGTGGTTTATAACATCTCCTAGCCATTAGAGGATGTAAGATTGTGGCATCAGCCATGGGTTATTCCTCCAAGGAGAGAACTAATAGCCAATTAGATTTGGGATATACAGACATATGGCTGCCACTGCTACACAGTATTTCCAGGCAAGTGAGGTATAGCTGGTGCTGACGGAGGAGTCTCGCTTGACTCAAGGAGACCTATATTTGCTTTATTGGTTTAGTGGCCTTTGGTAATACTCTCTGGCATTCCAGAGACCATCTGTGTACTTGCAAGTGTGGTCTCCATACATCTTTCCCATGTTTACATCAGGTCTTCAACAGTAGGGCCTTATGGCCTTTCTTCCTGCAGATATCCCAGTTTGGAGGCAAGGAGCCTTTACGTTTTGTGGGGGCTTGGATCCCCTGGCCAACATCTCCTTGGTAGAATAATCCATTGTTGATGTCAGAGCTCCTGTATTAATATATTTTGCTTAAGTGCATAGCTTAAGGAGACTTTAGCATTATATTTGGTTCTGAATAGAGAATAATCCTTTTCACAGTTTCTATGTCCATTAGTCAATTAAAGAAGGCAGTTTTACTGATTTTACAAGAGAATACCTCTATAACAGCTGGCTCCAATCTACAGCTGGAAGATGCCGCCCCCCTCTTCATCATCATATTTTCCCTATCTATGGGGGAGAGTTAAGAAAGTCTCTCGTATTAACACCTTTGCAGCACCTATAAGATAAGCTTCATTAGGATTCAATAAAAATAGTTGTTACATTTTTGTCCTCTGCTTCTAAATATGACAGGGTCTTACTCTGTGGCTTAGTAACATCCCCTAACTATTAGAGGATGTAACTTGTGGCATCAGCACTCGGGTTTACTTCCCCTCCAAGGAGGAGCCAATAATGCACATTAGATTATGGGGTCAATACACAGGCAATGGCTGCCTAACTGCTGCACCAGTAATGTTCCAGGCCGTTGAAGGTGTTAAGTGGTGCTGGCGGTGGAGTCTTGCTTACTCAAGGAGACATATATTTACTTTATTGGTTTGGGTGGTCTTTGGTATCACTCTCTGGTGTTCCAGAGCCATCTGTACACTTGCATAGTGTGGTTCAAACATCTCCCATTTTGACGTCGGTCTTCTGCAGCAGGGTCTTATCGCCTGTCCTCCTGCAGATATCCCAATTTGTTGGCAAGGTGCCTTTATCTTTTTTGTGGGGCCTTGGATCCCTGGCCAACATCCCCCTGGTGGAAACAATCCAGTGCTGATGTCAGCGCTCCTGCATTAATATACTCCTTGGGCCTAAGTGCATTAGCCAGGACTTTTAGTCGATGTATACTTGTGGGTTTCTGAACAAGCAGACTTATTCCATTTTCATAGTTCTTCCATGTCTATTGAGTTCATAAAGAGGCAGTTCTACCGGTTTTATAAGAGATTACCTCCATAACAATAGTGTGTCCTCCAATTAACATTGGAGAACGACCTCATCATCGGCATATTTCTCCTTGTTCTACTGGGGGGAGGCACGAAACTCTCTCATATCAAAACCTTTGTCGCACCTAGAAGGTAAGTTTCATTAGGACTCTTATAAATAGTTGTTACATGTAGGATCCACAGAGGGGTTCAATGTTTTATGGCAATCTTGAGGCTTTTCTTCCTTTTCAATGTTCGAAGACGGTGGTCAACCTTTCAGTTGGCACTTTTTGGTTACATCTACTCAACTGCAAAGCTGTATCTTTTTTTTTCTCAGCCATTAAGTTGGTGACATTTTGTCACTGTTGGAACAAACGACATCTTTTCCCATAGTTATTTTAAGAATTGAATTTGCAAGGGTTTTGGACACGAAAAGGCTTTCATGTCTTTCCGTACCCCCCTTTTTTTAAAACCAGGAGTCTCAGATGACATTGTCATTATTACCATAACTTTAGGGTAGAATCAATACCTATATATTAAATCTATTGTGTGCTTCATTAGTAAGGGATCGAAGTTATTCCTGGACACAACTGTCAGCCCATGATAGAGGAAACAGCCAGATTGACCAGTTCCAAGACAACAGACTCCAGAGAGGTGGAATGTTTGCCTTCTCTATCATCTTGCCCCTTTTCTAAGCCTAAGGAACAATCTGCGGAAAGGAGCTGGGGGGCAGTGGTAGAATGTACAGGGGCTGCGATTGGGGTGTATGGTGAAACTCACAGCAATGCAGTCTGGACACTCATATTGATCACGTTATTGACAAACAAACACCCGTCACCCCCCACTGGATTGGTGGGGCTGTGGGGGGTTTGGGCACAACAGCCTGCAGATTGGTTTGCACGAAGGAGCTTTACTCAATGGATTAATCACTTATAGCTAAAAAAAATGAAAAAAACTGAGAGAAAGAATGAGCGACCAGTTATGGCAGAAATGCATGATCTGGGATGGGGGGTGGGGGTGGGGGGGGAAGGGAAACGGAAATGTGCCTGACATGATTGGAAAATAATGTATGAATGCCAACAAAGCATCAATAAAAAAAAAATAGTTGTTAACTAGTAGGATCCACAGAGGGCCTGATGTCTGCAGCACTGGACGGCCAATTTCTTCCCTTCAATTTGCCCCAGAGGAGTCAATCCTTCCTGTTGCACTTTCTGGTAACAATCCTACTCACTGCAAACGCAAGCTGCATTTTCTTTCTCAGCCTTAATTTGTGACATTTGGCTGTTGGAACCATACAAATCCTTTCCCATAGTTAGTTTTAAGATTGTTGCAAGTTTTTTGACAAGAAGTTTCATATCTATCTGTATCCCCCTTTTTTATTTTAGGTTTTTATTTTTGACCCATGAGTATCAAAAAAAGCAGTTGTATTATACTACCTATACCGGTGGAATCAAGGCACAGATTTCATCAATTCACCCAACGATGTTTTGGATGACTGATGTTGTTAATCTTGGAAAAAAATTTTATTTTTAAATTAAATCTATCCTAATAGGTGACAGAGATTGCTACACAGGTGATACTATACGTGACAGGCAAAATTATAGAGCTCATTTGTTTATGCCCAATCCCAAAGTAATTGTTCTTACAGTTTTTAATTAAAAGCTTAACGTGGACAACAGCCATTTATATCACCAATTAACTCAGATGCCATTTACCATTTTTTATCAGAGCTTTAAACCAATGTGTTTAATAACACACATTTACTTTTACTAAGTCCTAAAACACCATGTATCCTGTAGACAGAGTCTGGGCAAAACTGGATACTTGTTGAACTCACGTCAATTAAATATGCACCAATCGAATATACACCCGTGTCCCTCTCCCACCCCTCTCACCCTTCCCGAGTCACCATTTCAGTCAGTTTTCTGATGCAATCTTTCTGTTGTTGTTCTTTTAATATGTGGATGCATTGTTAGAAAGCAGTTATTGAATCTGTATACAACATGGTGACAATGGTACTAGAAACTTTTTCTTATGTAGGAAGATCCAGTTTGAAGTGGGGTTAGTTCTCAGCTAGCACCCCTCAGGGCACCATGTGGATGGGAGTCAGGAGATTTCTCTGACCCTATCCCAAGGAGGAGCAGACAACATGGCCTAGGTGTGTGATGCTGGGTGGGGCAACAGTGCACAGTGGCATGGAATTGGGGGGCCTATGATTGGATCTGGGAACTGATGTCATTTGGCTTATAAAAGCAGGCTGTAGCAGGTAATAAATTGAATTCTCCATTGCCATCATTACAGAATTCCAGGCCATTGTTAAATTTTGTGCATGCACACAGGCCAAAGCAGGTCTGCATTTCATTCTGGTGGCCAGTGGGTTGGAAAGAGGTTCCTGTGAAGACCCCAATCTGGATAGCCAGTGTGGTGAAGTGAATTGTGAGTGGACATAGGCTGAAGATAGGCCATCAGCCATCAGCCTGAAATTCCTGTCCAGGGGTCAGCAGTCTCTGGGCAGGTGGAAAAATCACAGCCAAGACAGGGAAAACGTGTCTCATCCCAGGCTAAGGGCCTGAGTTGGAGGGACCTCTCAGGCCGGGCTACAGAAGTAGCCAACTGGTCTCTGCACCATCGAGAGGCCAGTTCCCAACAGTGGCCGCTGGCAGGTATTGTGTTCCCCTCCCCTTAGCAGGGGTGCATGATACCTGTTCGTTACAAAGAAAGCTTCCTACATTCTTAAGTATACAAAAAGCAATTTCTACAACATCAGGAAACTTGAGTGTTTTTGTTGTTGTTGTTTTGTTTTGTTTTTGAAACAGGATCTCCACATGCTCCAGTTTCCTGTTTCTTCTAGCAGAGCTTCTAAGTGTTCTGCTGTATCTCCAAATTTCAAACATTTGCTCACCAAAAATCTACCTGACCTTAGGACCCTACTTTGTTTTGGCAATCTGAGTAATATGGCTACGTGATTCCAAATAACGTGTGTGACTTCAAGCTATATAACAGGGATATAGTCATGAAGACAGCCTGGATCTGGCACAAAAACAGACCCATTGACCAATGGAACAAAATTGAAGATCCAAACTTGAGCTCATACAATTTCAACCACCTCATATTTACAAGGGGGCAAAAAAAGCTCAATGGAGGAAGGATAGCATCTTCAGCAAATGGTGCTGGCAAAACTGGATCAACATTTGTAGAAGAACAAAATTAAACCCCTACCTCCCACACTGTACAAAAACAACTCCAAATGGATCAAAGATCTCAACGTGAAACCTGAAACACTGAAGAAAAAGTTGGCAACAATGTACAAGACATAGGTGTAGGAAAAGAGTTTCTAAATTAGACAGCAGCTGCACAGGAAATAAGGTCAACAATTGATAAATGGGACCTCATCAAACTCAAAAGTTTCTGTACAGATAAAGAAAAAATCAAGAAAGTGAAGAGAAAACCCACAGAGTGAGAGGAAATCTTTACCACTGATACATCTGACAGAGAATTAACATCCAGAATATATAAACTACTCAAAAAACAAAAAAGTAAGAAAACAAATGACTCACTCAAAAGATGGAGTAAAGAGATGAACAGAGACTTCACCAATGAGGAAGTAAAGATGGCTGAAAAACATCTTAAAAAGTGTTCAACATCATTAATAATTAAGAAAATGCAAATTAAAACCACTCTAAGATATCATCTCACTACAATAAGACTGGCTAAGATCAAGAAAACAAAAGACATCAAATGTTGGAGAGGTTGTAGGGAAAGGGGAACACTCATTCACTCCTGGTGTGAATGTAAACTCATACAACCACTGTGGAAAGCAGTGTGGAGAGCCCTTAAAAGACTCAAAACGAGCATACCACCTGACCCAGTCATACCACTCCTGGGTATATACCCACAAGACTCATCCTACTGCAAAGATACATGCACATCTATGTTTATTGCAGCTCTTTTCACAATAGAGAAGAGTTGGAACCAACCCAAATGCCCCTCAACTGACGAGTGGATAACAAAAATGTGGAACATCTACACAATGGAGTTCTCTGTAGCATTAAAGAAAGATGAAGTCATGAGATTTGCAGGTAAATGGGTGGAACTTGAATCCATTATGCTCAGTGAAGTAATACAGTCCCCCCAAAACAAACGGGGAATGGTTTCCTTCATTTGTGGATGCTAGTACCAAATCCCCCAATTGAAAAAAAACACTGAGTAATGTTGTTGTTATATTTCTTTCTATCTGAAAACAACTGTGATGTTATAATGTGAAACTGATGTTTGGTTCCATATTTATTTCTTAAATATAATTAGGACATATATGTATTCAATTAATTCTGCCCATTTTCATATTATGTTATGAACATTTTCTTATGCCAGTATCCTTCAAAAGAGCATTTTAGTGTAGGCATAATAGTTCTTTGTTTTACTTTTCATCATACAGTTAGCCAACTCTTTAGATAGTAAAATTATATTGGCTACATCTGTGTCTTTGAGTATAAATCTTTGCAGTTTTTATTATTTCCTTAGAACATGTACATATATATGTATAATTATATATATTCATAAATATAATATTATCTTTAAGAGAAAGGGCTTGGGGTAGAGATAAACACATTTTCAGGGTTTTGATACATGGGCACATTTTGTGGTAGAAATTTGCCTTTATTTTCTACCCATTACCTTTTTTTTAATAGCAACACTCTGAATTTCTTCTCTGGAATATTTAGTACCTCATTCTCCATCAACACACTTTTTGTCTTACTAGACCTACCCTTTGGCATATGACCTTAGACTTACCCAGTAGGGAATCTAATTATAATTACAATCATGATTCTTTTAGAGATGAGCACGAGACTCAGGATGGAACATTTACATCCATCAGACCTAAGGATGACACTTTTGCTTGAGCACAGCCGCAGAGGTATTATCTTAGCTCCATTGGAGCTTGATGGAAAGATGTGCAAGGAGAAACTAGTTCCCAGCACATTGTTGGGTCCCTGAACCAAGTTCTGCCTGAATCCAAGAGTTCCCTGGATTTTTCAGTAGTGTGAACTGATCTATGTCCATTCCCCTTTTCAAGGAACTTTGATGCAATTAAAGGTATGCTGTTTGATAAGCACATTTGTGATGGCCTTTGAGAATGATACTGTAACCAAAAAAATGTTTCTAAAACCATAAATCTTTGACTCCCTAAAGGAGAGAGATTGAAAAATAGCCTCAAATCAGTGAGACATATTTTTTGTTGTTGCTGTTGCTGTTGTGTTTTGTTGTTGTCCTTAGTATTGTTTTTTCCATTTTTTAAGACAAGGCCTGGACCCAGAGAGAAAGACAGTTTTCCTTCTTGTTCTAAGAATGGCCCGACAGGAAGTTGGCATCTATCCCAGAGTGAGCTGATAAAAAAGTGGCTGTTGTAGCCGTGTGGAGGTGGATGGACAGATGGCAGCTACTTACACTTACTAAGGTTACGACTCACGGCCAGAAAGCTTCATCCAGCTTAGGCATGATTAGAATTTCCCTGGTGAGTTTGTATTTGTCAACATTTCTGAAAAAGTCATGGCTCTGATTACAAACGAAGTGAGTGTATAGGAATGTGGCCAAAGCAGCAGAGAGATGACCACGCGTGTCTTAGTCTTAGAAAAGGATGCTGTGTCCAGCTAGCCCAAGAATCCCTGACACTGTTTGTTGGCCCACATCTACTTTCCATACTGATCATGCTATAGAGACTGTTATGGGATACAAGTCTATCTAAATAATCAAGACCTCTAAATCTCTTGCAAATGCCATAAGCCACTATTCGACTTCCATGTGTATGGTTGGAAAATGATGATTCTTGATGATCTCATCGAGAAGACTCAGGTTTATGAGGGATCGGAGGGTTGTGATCCAAATTTTATGAATGGAAGGCATGTCTTCTTGTGATGTGGAATTCAAAGAAGACTTATAGGGTAGGGGAACCCTGAATGTCTGCTATGTACCATGCCCACTTTGTATTGAAGCACAGCCTTGGAAGTTTCAAGTGAATTTCTGGATCTGGAAAGACCATTTAATCCCTTTGTGGATTAGTTAGCTTTACATTTGTATGAAATGATGTCCCAGTCTATATGCACATAATTTCAAATTATGAAAATTATTAAGAAGAAAAGGATCACAAGCAGGGTAGTAACAGTGAGGATGTGAATCCTGTCTGCTATGTGTTCCCCATCCTTTAGAGTATGAGTTGAATCATGGCATGACTGGTATATCCATCCTGGGTGGCAGCTACCTGTATGCGAAGTGTGATATCACTGAAAACGTGTTCTCAATATCTTCAGTGCTGCTGTTGTATGACTCGCTTTGTGGTATGATGTGATACATTCCAGTTAAGGCACTATCTAAACAGACCTAAAGGAAAAAAACAATTCCATCCATCTGTATCTAGTTGGTGAATGAATGAGTTTCTTGGAGCCGCGCACAGAAACATGGGTAACCCAAAGGCAAGTGTATCCCTGAACAGCACAGACCGGCATGGATGATGGCTCACACAGACTACATTCCTGGAGCTCTCTGTTCAACCTGAAGGCAACTACACAGAAGAGTCCTTTCTCTCCTATCAATTACTTAACTGCTTACATGACCTTGGAGGAGTCTCCTGAATCCTGTGAATTTATGAGCTTCCTGGGTCTTAGGATCCTCCTTCTCTCTGGGAGGAAATGTTTCTCAGTGTCACTGCTCCAGATATTCCACCTTATGTTGCTTAGACAGGGTCTTTCATTGGTCTGGAGCTTGTCAAATAGGCAAATCTTAGGGGTCCGTGAGCACTAGCGAGCTACATGCGTTTACCTCGGTACTAGGGATCAAACTCAGGTCCTCACACTCCCATGGCAAGCACTTTACCAACTGAGCTATCTCCTCAGTTTCAAGTCTAAGGAATAGCTGTACGAGTTTCTGACATGGATGGAGTGAGATGAATGCTTTTGAGGAGGCTGTGCCTTTCTCCTATAGACAGGGGTGAAATGAATCATCCTAAAGCCACTAACAAGTCACAGGCTCATAGACAAAGGGCTGCCTGGGTTCTGGGAATTGTGATAATGAGACTGCTAAGGGCCTCTGGGCCCAGCCAGCTGCTAAGGACATAGGCCCTGGCCAGCTCCTACCTTGTGTGGGCTTTGAGTGGAAACAGTAGAAGCTCATTAGGGAGGAATGGTTTTAAAAATAGTACCATCTTCTCTAATCAGACAGTGGTCTAGTGTTTAGACCCCTCTCACCAGGAATGTGGGCTGAGAAGGGAGGGCTGGGGCGGGCATGGAAGGGCACGATAAGGCGGCTGTAGCCAGCTGCTGGGTGCTGTAATTCTGCTTCCACCGTCATCCACCTCCGGAGGCTCAGTGCTTGAAGGTCTAATTAGGCCCCCTATAGTACAATGGATTCCGCAGGAAACATTGCCAATGCTGCACCACCAGACTTACTGGAATGAGGAGTCACTATTAGGCTGGGCTTAGGTTGGGGCAAGGCGAATCTGGCTGGGAGTAAGAATAGAGAAGACCATCTCACCCACACAGGCCTGGCCTTGCCAACAGCTCTGGGCTTATGCTTCTGGGATTTCTGATGGGAATGCTGAGAATGGTTGAGAGGAAGGCCGAGACTTCCTCCTCACACAGACACTGCTTATTGGAAGGATGTTGGCGCAAACTGCACTGCTGGCTGTCCCATGCTTCCCCTCAGCTCAATTAAGGCAGCAATCGGTATTTCTTAATTGCTACTGCTGTTCCATCTCCTGCCCCTCCTCCTCTTTTTGTCCACTGCAGTGTAGTACCAGGAGATCAGTCCGTCCTTTGGGGTTGGCCTGGGAAGAAAAGGGAAGTGACGTGAGGAGGCTGAAAAGCCTTAACGTCTGGAAGAGTCCTGCAGAAATCATTCTGTGTCCAGATCACTGCCTGGCTAAACTCACACAAAGCTGAGGCCTTCCTCCAGCATCCAGAGTGACCCAAGGCCCAGCATTCGATTGTATCTCTCCCTGGAAATTATTGTTTATTACTGTTTTTTTCTAAACCTTGATATATGTCTTATTTCATTATAGGTGCATTATATGAGATGAGCTTAGGTATAAATAAAAAAAGCAAATTGAAATGACCTGTGCGTACAAAAAAATGAGTAATGTGACAGTGAGGGAATTTGTGTGTGTGCGCACACACACACACACACACACACACGCACGTATGTGTGTGTTTGTGCATGTGCATGTGTCTCTGAGAGTAACAGAGCAACTTAAAAGAGGGTTGATTTGAGGCTTCTAAATACAAATGTGGGTCATCTCCTTTAAACAAATATTAAGGAAATTCCTTGGCATAGAAGAAACTCTGGAAGTTTAATTCTAGTTGAGGTGGCCAGGGAGTTTGTAGTAACTTGTGGTGGAGCTGGAGTTCTCAGATGATTTCCTAACAAGATGGACTCCTTGTTCCTTCATTTCTTGCTTTCTTTATCGCCTCTGTTCTTTACTCCCCTTTCCTTCTTTCCTTTCATTCATCTTCTTCTTGCTTGCCTGCCTGTCTGCCTCCTCTTCTGCTTCCTCTTCTTACATCCTTATATATTTATTGAACATTTGAGTTCAAGGTTCTGTATCCAATGGCAATGTCAAGATGAATCAGATACAGGTCATTATTATAAACTTGAAGCTAACTCATATAGATCAGATATTTTCACACCTGACCATCATAAATGGTCTCTAAACAGAAGTCAAAGCCCTAGGGAATTCTTTATACTTCCCTCCTTTCTCATCTTGACTATTTCCATATAACCCACTATGCCCAATGCCCAGTGACTATAGCTTTGTATTCATCATATTACCTGTTAGGCTGCCATTTTTAGTGCTATTAGTGAACTCAGTAACTCTCTGTCTCAAAGCAAATAACTATTTGAAGCCCTTGAGGACAATAATTTGTTTAAGTCACTTCTTGAATATATCTAGTTGGTTCACACACTCCTATTTGGCAGTCCTGGTGTGTCTGTGAGATGTGGATAGAGTATGGAGATGTTAGGAAGTCAAAGCCAAAATAGTGCACTCCAACTAATGCTTTTGAATCTATATTGTAGAGTTTATTTGTCATCTTAAGTTAAAGTATTAGGTCTTTCAAGTCCAACTGAGTTTTTAAATAGCAAGAAAGCTCATGTTTGCCAAGATCTGGACATTCAATCAGGCTAGTAGCCCCGCAAAATATTAACTGGGCATCATGTAGAGTGGTGGTCAGTGGCTCTGGATGGCTGTCAGACAATGAATTAACTGGTAAAAAAAAAAAGAAGGCTAGAAAATGGAACAACTCTGTCTTATTCAACCATTTGGACCATGATCTCTAATAGAGAAACATGTGAGCCACAAACGTAGTGTACAATCTAAATTTTTCTAGTAGTAGACATTTAATATTTTATTGAATTTTTGTGCATTTCTCATAACAGATCTTGATCAAATTAAGATTCTCTCTCCCCTCTCTGTTCCCCATAGACCTCCCCCCGCCCACCATATTTCTGGTATTCTGGGTTGATAGATTTTTAACAAGTAAAATTGAACAAGTAAAAGTAATTTTCGTGGTATATTTTAGCAAGTTCACTGAGGCAAAATTTCAACATGAGTTAAGGTAAAAATATTTACACACACACACACACACACACACACACACACACACACACAGTATTATGAGTTGCATCTGAATTATCCCCTACAAGCTCATGTGTTTAAGGCTTGGTATCCAGCTCATGTAAGTATTGGGAAGTAATTGGATCATGGGACCTCTGGCTCCGTTAGCCGCTTTATTCATACTCTGATGACACTGCACTATTGGGAATGGTGGAAATTTAGAAGGTTGTAGAAAGTTGGTCACTGGGGTGGGCATCACGTGTATCTTGCTGGCCTGTCTTCCTCTGTTTCCTGGCTTCTTTGAGGTGCTCTCTGTCTCATTTTCTTCTCTCCAACGTGTTGTTTTGTTTCACTGCAGGCCCAGAAAAATGAAACCAGCCTACATGACCCCCAAATCAATCCTCCTTTCTTTATTTCTCTCAGGTATTTTTTCAGAGCAACAGAAAGTCTAGCACAGTAGATGTTAAAATTTTAGCCCATACTTTACACTTATAAGAAGCCACATTTCAAGAGTGATTACCATCTAAGATAGCACAGATTTGGAGAGTTAAGAGAACCTACTTACCACTAGAGTTGATTGGAAAGAAACACCAGCATTAACTTTTATCTTTTTAAAATTTTATTTATTTATCATGTGTATGAATATACTGCCTGCATATAGGTTTGTGCACCTGCGGACGTCAGAAGAGGGTCTCGGATTCCCCTGGAACTGGAGTCAAAGATGGTTCTCAGCCACCATGTGGGTGCTGGGGATCAAACCTGGGTCCTCTGCAAGAGCAGTTGGCACTCTTAACCGCTAGGCCATCTCTCCAGCCCTAACTTTTATCTTTATCCCATGCAAAAACACATCACTTGTACAACACACAGTTCATCCATGTAACAAATGAGAAGGTGTGTGTTTTGTCCCCATTTAGTGGTTCAAAGAAAGGAAGCTTGATGGAACAAAGAAATTTGCCTTGAAAATTACCATAGCAACCACAGAATTGGAATTTAAATTTTTGGGTTTTGTTTGATTCCAAATCCCTATTATACCTTTGCAGGGTAACATTCCTCAATGTCCTGTAAACTCCACAATAGAAAGATTTAGGATCAAAGGCATTTGAAGAGTGTTTTATACAACAATACAATTTTGGAGATTTACTTTGCAAATAAACACATTAAAGTCTTGGAGAAGTTCTGCTGTTAAACATGTAGCATGGACATGAGTTCTCATCGAATGGATTATTTATTAAGTTCTAAGGAACTTGTGTTTCATATATTTGACTTTGCAATATACACAGTGCTGGTGGATTTCTGCATTTTGAAATAAGGCTCCAAGTCACATTAGAGGTCAGATCATAAATAATGACAGGATGTTTGAATACCAGTCTCAGGCATTCAAATGAGGCATTGTCTGCTGGCTTTAGTCAAGGAATAACATTGTTCCCAACTAGCCTCTGCAATGTCAGATTAAAATCAGAGTGTATGACCTGTAAGGTTCATCTCAGGCACCAGAATGGACAAAAGAATTCAAAGAACCACTGCTTGCTCTACCTCACATGATGGTGGTTTATGTTCATAACATTAATTAGGGACCTTTAAGACTTTAGAGGTAATTTTAGCACAAGGCAAATTCTTGTATACAAGAAAATTTGCACCTAAACTTGTTGAATTTTAAACACGGATAAAATGCTGCACAATCCACCAACAGGCAGGAGCTATATCATCACCATTAGTACTTTAAGATGGGGAAACTGAGGCGAAGGATGGTTAAGTGACATACGAGATGTCACTCAGCTAGAAAACACCATAATTATGTCAACCCAGGGGACCTAGCACAAAGCCTGCATGCTTAACTATTATAAATTGATCCTAAGTGGATACATTTTTCAGGGCAGTCCACTTTAGAGCCCAGTTAGACAAATGTGGCAGGTGTGTTTACATATGTGCAAAGAGGCAAAGAAGAAAGAGATGTAGAAAAAATCCTACAGATTAGAGTGTGTTAAAGATTGGGAGAGGAGTGGTCATGGACCTTGCATTCATACAGCATTTCATAGAGAGATTTCATACACATTATTACATATTATACTCATAATAACTTAGGTGAGTTACTGGTGCTGATAACGGTAGCCAAGTGGGAGGGCATGCTAGGTATCTGATACCAGTTCACAACCCCTCCTACCACTAAATTGGCGCTTTCAGAAATCAGCCTCCAATCTCTAGTTTCCTCTCCTTGGCTTCATTCTTCTTCTCGTTTTTTGTTTGTTTCCTTCTTGTGGCAGTGGGGATCACTCCAGGAGACTTGCACATGAGGAATGAACTCATAGCTCCAGCCTAGAAACTTTACAAGCTTTGTGTTCCATGCTCCTATTTTATATCCTATAGCCTCTTCTGAAAGCTCTAAGTCCAGATACCACCCAGGCTTCACTCCACACATTTCTAAGGCCCCAACAGGACTGACCAACATTGTGTGGCAAGAAGCCAGCACTCTTATTTCCTGAGGTTGGGCGGCTGGGAGGCCTCCGGGTGTTTCGGCCTGTTTCCCAGCACACAGCTGCCCGGGTAAATGTTTCAGCATTCGACTGGGAAACCACACAAGCGAGGTTTGGAGGACGGAAAGGCTCCTTCTGAGTCAGTGTCAGGAAAGAGGGATGTAAAGCATGGCTACAGGGGAGCCTGAATTGAACCTGTCAGGATGGTACCTGAGGAGTCCCATCCAAGTAATAGGGAGGACCTGAAGGAGTAGCTGAACATCCAGGTAAGAAACTTGTGCTTGGGGCGAAGTGGCATTAAAGAGAGTGTTGGAATTCTCCAGCCCAGCCTAGCTCCTTTGCTAGAGCATATAGGGAAAAGTTACTCCATTGAGGGAAATTGGATGTCACTTTAGCAAACCGTATACCTCTCTTTATTTTCTTCCTGGCTCCCACCAGATACAACCAACATGGTCTGTTTTACATTTCTGTTTTACAAATTAATTACACCCTTTGGGTTTTCTCACACAGGCTGCACATCAAAACACGCCTTGAGGGTTCTGGAGAATGTCTCAGTGGTCCCAGATCCTCTGGAAAAACACTCATTTGGACAGCTGCAAGAGGTACAACCAAGTACTTCGCTTTGAAACCTCTCAGTTGGAGGAGGAATCTTGCCAAAATAACTCTCCAAAAGAAGTGAGGAGAAAATCCACGGTGAACCTAAATTTGTGATCAAAATGGTTCCTTCATTGGAAAGTGATGATGATGATATTAAGCACCATTTAGTGAGTATTATTTGCCAGGCCCCCCATGCTGTGTGTGTGTGTGTGTGTGTGTGTGTGTGTGTGTGTGTGGTGTTGCTAGAGATTTAACCTAGGGCCTTACATATACTAGGCAAGAGCTTGTTCACTAAGACATATGCCCAACCCATACTATATAATTTCTTATGGTGATTTTATAAGGTAGATATTATTTTCTCCAAATCACAAAAGTAAAGGAAGATCTCTTCAGATTTGCTCAATTTCCTTTAGTTGGTGTGTATAGTGCATTCAGCATTTGAATTTTTTTTTTTTTTTTGGATTTCAAAGTTCATGTTCTTTACCATTCATTCATTCAACAAATATTTCTTTTTTTTTTTTTCTTGGTATTTTCAAGACAGGGTCTCCTTGTAGCCCCAGCTGTCCTGGAACTAGCTCTGTAGACCAGGCTGGCCTTGAATTCACAAAGATCCACCTGCCTCTGCCTCCCAAGTTCTAGGATTAAAGGCATGTGCCACCACACCCAGCAACAACAAATATTTCTTGAGCACCTGCTATGCACTAGGTGCTCTTCTACATACAGGGAATATAGGTGTGGACATATAGGACTTGCATTCTAACAGAGAGAAAGACAAGTCATAAACATAAAATTATCATTTCCTAGATACTGATAAGATGCAGAATGAAAACTTAAGAAAGGGGAATATAGGGAATATTCCATACTCAACTTTAGCCCCCAAAGCCAAGAAACAGTAAGAATATAAGGAAGGTTAGAGTGGAAGGGGGAAACTTGTCATTTTATGGTCATGGCAACTGCTATCCCTCATAAGGAGATTCCTAAAGGGAGTAACTCATCTAAGTGAGAAGCATTATAGTCAAGGGGAATAAAAGCAAAGGCACTGAGATGATGAGAGCTTTCTTGGTCCTGGAGGGACAGCAAGCTCTACCACAGCATGGCTAGTTTAAGGTAAAACTATTAGGAAATGAGGTCAGAGAGCGGGGGGCTGAGATCAAGTAGAGCGTAAGCCATTGTGTGAGGTGAGATGAGAGAGCCAAGGAGGGTTGTGTTCAAACGAATGACATGAGCCAATGTCAAGATTGCTGTGTGAGGGTTGATTTTAGTGATGTTCAGAAGCAATATACCACATGCTAACAGGTACTTCTAACATCTGGATCTTGGCTTACTTCATTTGGATCTTGTTTCTATTTCACTATGAAAAAAAATATCAGGCTTCTTAGAGAAGTTATTAGGACCAAGGCAGAGAAAACATAAGATTAATATGAAATACCATACAGTGTACAAAAATAGCTCAAGGAAATAGGATGGCAATATGTCAAAAAGGGACAGAAGTCAATTGAAGGTCAAATCAAATACAATTTGAAGAGTAAGATAAATATGATGGAATTAAACCCATAAGATAAAATATAGACATAACTGTGTAATTGGATAATTAAAAAGGAGAAAAGGAACTGTCCTTGCTTACAGAAGAACTCAGTTTAATAAATACATGATAAGGGACTTGGGAGGTGATTTAGTGAGCAACTGCTCACTGCGTAAGCATGAGGACTTGAGTTCAGATCCTCAGCATGTATGTGAAGGCTGAACACAGTGGCGACTGTAACCCTGGGCATTGGTGAGTGGAGATGGGTGGCTCCCTGGAGCTTGCTGGTGAGCAGTGCAGCCAAAATGCCAAGCTTCAGATTTAGTGAGATACCCTGTCTTAAAAAAATAAGGTGGACTAAGGACACAGCTGATGTTAAACCCTGGCCTTTACATGCATGTGTATACATACACACAAATATGTACATACACATACCAAAAACATACCAGAAAGAAAAAAGTATATAATCTCAATTTCATCATGGAAAAACATCGGATAAAATCGCATTGATAGAGATTCCGGAACATATTGGCCAGTACTCTTCAAAGCATTTATCAAAAGATTAAAGACAAAACAAAACTTGAAATGGAGGAGACAAAAATGGCGACAACTTAATGCAATGTGAGATTGGAGCCAGGAAAAAAAAAGTTCATACACACACAATTCATTTGGAGAAAATAGTACATGCTAACTATGAGTTATGGACAGGGGTGTGCCATCCGTGTGAGTGTCTGGCTCTGCTCACCGCACCTCAATACAATGTGGTGGGGACACTGAGCACAGGCCATGAGCGAACTCACTGAACTATTTTTGGAATTTTTCTAAAAGTCATTCCAAAATAAAACATTAAAACTTTAAAGGACAGAAAAACTCAAAGGCAAAGGAAATGTCCTGTACTGAGATTAGATTACATGTGGTAAAGATGGAGTCAGAGAAGCAGTTGGGAGGTCCTTACAGAAAGACCAGATGAGAGTAAAGGTGGCCTGGACCCACGTGGAACAGGGAGCAGGTGAGAAGTGACCAGACAGCAGAAATTTTTCACAAAAGAGCTACCAGTGTTCTCTGACTGAATAATTATTAAGGATGACTTTTAATGTGTCTGATCCTAGCAACTATATCTGTTAATCATAAAAATAATATTATAAGTTCTATAATCACTCCCATTTTAACTTGAACAGAAGTAGTAATATTTTCCAAGTATTAAAACCTGGCACTCTTGTGGACTCTTTTGTCTTCATCTGTGCAGTAGGCGTTCTTGTTGCATCTATATAATAGATAAGAAATGAGACAGAGAAGCTAAACAGCTTTCTGATGTCACTCGCTGCTGAGTAATGGATCCATGCGTAAAAATATACAGCCTGATTCTGGGACTCACACACTTAACTGCTGGACTCTACTGTCTAATTTTACAGTTGAGGAGACTGACATTTAGGAGCTTGGGTAATCTGCCACGATTCATACTGTTCCAATGTTGCATAGCCAGGTTTGGGTGCCAGCTCTGATTCCAAAGTCTAAGGTTTTCACTCCTGGCTTCTGCCATCGGAACAGGGATGTTGGAGTGGAGGGCATCAGGGACAGCACTCCCCTGGCACAGCCTGCAGGAAGCTGGCTGGAGGCTATTGGTAAGACATTACTGGGGCTAAATCCGTGGAACGGAGCACCACACTAGCTCAGGGACTTGAATGGCTTTATTGTCCCTGGTTTGTACATTGGCTAAAGCAGCTCCATGGCCCTGAATGATGAGCAGATGTCATTACCAGGCTCAGGGCAGCAACATAGCTCCATATGCTGGAACTGCATGTACCCAGGAATCCTGCTATGCCCATCAGCCTCTCTGGTCAGCAGCCAGCTGGAAAGAAGAATCATGCACTCATTTTAATGGGCCAAAAGGTCCCTGTATTACCTTTCTACTCTACTAAAGGCACCACCTACCCAATCTTGCCCCCAAACCACAGAGACTATTCTTAGTCTCTGAGAAACAAAGTTTTTCTCCCAATAGGACATACCAAAATAATGAACCCCGAACACCCCGGAAACAATGAAACCTGTGTGCTAAGAGGAATAGTCAATTTGTTTGCTTCTTTTAAAGTTTTTTTTTTCTCTTTTCTAGTTTCTTTTATAAACATAAGCATATAAATTTGGTAGTTACTTAAATTACTGTTGATTTGTCAATTACTCAAAAGAAAAATCAGTTTCTGAACTCTGAACTTAGACTCCCTAGGTAGGATCCCTAGATTCTCTACTTCCTGTCTATGTGTTCATGAGCAAGTTGCCTGTTTAAATCACAGTGTGCTCATCTGCTGAAGGGGTCAGTATGAGAGCTCACTTCATTGATGTTTCATTAGAATTAAATGAGACACCATATACAAATAATTTAACAATATCTTCTGGCTATTTCGTGATGACAAAAACTCTGAACTTTTGCCCCCAAAAAGATAAGGGCTTTTTGCCAGCAAACTGGGATATCTGCAAGAAGAGAGGGGGTAAGGCCCTGCTGTCGAAGACCTGGTGTAAGCATGGGAAAGATATATTGAGACCACACTTGCAAGTGTACAGTTGGCCTCTGGAATGCCAGAGAGTGTTACCAAAGGCCACTAAATCAATAAAGCAAATATAGGTCTCCTTGAGTCAAGCAAGACTCCTCCGTCAGCATCAGCTACACCTCACCTGCCTGGAAATACTGTGCAGCAGTGGCAGTCATATGTCTGTTTATCCAAAATATAATTGGCTAGTAGCTCTCTCCTTGGAGGAATAATTCACAGCTGTTGCCACAAGCTTAAGTCCTCTAGTGGTTAGGAGATGTTATAAGCCTCAGTACGACCTTGTCAGCTTTTACAGAAAAGCTATAGTCCATGGATTAGCATACCATCCAAACATCTGTGTCTATACCAAAGTAACCTACCATAATAATTAGTACTGTTTAAATGCCTGTATATCTAACTGCTTGTGCTTCATCAGTAGGAGTAAAAGGTTATTCCTGGATAAACTGCCAAGCCATGAAAGGAAACAGCCTGAACTGATCAGAGTCCAAAATGACATCTCCAGAGGAAGTAGACTGCTTGGCTTCTTGCACACTTGTGTCCCTTTTCTAAAGCCTAGGGAACAATCTGCAGAAGAGGGGGTGTGGTAGAATGTAAGGGCTGCGATTGGGGTGAACTACAAAACTACAGAAACATAGACTGGACTCTTATTTGATCAACATAATAGTACATATAAGCTCCCCCCAGCTGGACAATGGGGGCCTCGGGCTGTATAAGTTTGGGCATAGCTACTTGTAAATTGGTTTTACATGAAGGAAGCCTGTATTCATTACTTATGACCTATTATTAAAAAAATAAAAAATAAAAAAGTAAAAAAATAATTAAAAAAAGAAGGAAAAACAAAACAAAACTCTGAACTTTTAAATGAGGCAATTTCCTTTCCTCTTGGCTGTCCATCACCCGAGGTCCCTTCTGGGCACTGAACTCACTTTGTTGGCTGACAAGGGTCTTGAGAAACTCCTTCAATGGAGGGTGTGAGGGACTATGGATGAGAGGGAGATTTCTCCAGAATAAGAGATGATTTTGTCATTATGGTTCTTGTCAATGCAGCCCAGTGAAGGCTGCTGTTTTTCATTATTCCCATTCTCCAGGGAACACATGCTCAGTGTCTCCAGTAAATTGGACTTTCAAAGGTAAATGTAAATTCTAGTGTTAATTTATTTAAAGTAAATTATTCAGAGAGTTATATGTCAGCAAACCTCATTTTGTGGCACTATATTAATGTCTTTCTTAAATACAGCTCACCCTTTCTAAAAGCTGTTTTATGGGTCCAGGAAATCTGTCTAATACAAAGAAGTGCTTATTGTAAAGGATGTTTTAGTTCTTGGGTTCAATTAGGGAGTGAGCCAGGGTCAATGGGAGCCCTATATGTGAACAGCATTAATGGCTGAGCTCTAGTAAGGAAGTGAATGCCCACTAAAGCACATGAGTTTTTCACCCCGCAGGAATGGACTTGGTGAAAGAGAAATGAGAAGTTTCATTCACATTTCACCAGGGAGTTTAGTGACAGTGTCTGACTAATCCGTTGAGTGAAAAAAAGGGCAATTTTGGGATGCAGGTTTCTGGGTCTTAGAGTCTTCCTTGACACAATTTGTCCAAGTCTGAAGTTTCCTGTTCTCTGTATGTGGGATAGCAGTGTCTGTCTCCCGTATATAGCTGTTTATTATTGGTACCAGTAAAGTGCTGTGAAGTGTTTTGAAAGATCCTGAGAAGAGGAACATAAAGAATTATATGATATTGTTATGTTTATGATTATTAATCACTGATTTTTATGGTTTGTTATTTTTATTTTAGGTATATGAATGTATTACCAGCATATGTCAGTGCACTCATGTTGTGCAATGCCCACTGAGTCAGAGGAAGGCATCGGATCCCCCTGGAAACAGAGTTACAGATGGTTGTTAGCTGCCACGTGGATACTGGGAATCGAACTTGGGTTCTCTGCAAGAGCAGCCAGTGCTCTTAACCGCTGAGCCATCTCTCCAGCCCCAATTTCTATGTTTTTAAGAATCACCCCTTAAGGTCTAGGGAAATAGCTCAGTTGGTCCAAGTGGTTGCCTAGCATGTATGAAGCCCCAAGTTTGATCCCCAGTAGCTTATATACCAATGCAGTGGCATGGCACATGCCTATAATGCCAGGGTGGATGTAGAGGATCCCAAGTTTAGGGACAATTCTCAAATGCAAAGCAAGGTTTAGGCCAGTCTGAAACAGGTGATAACAGCAATACCCCCAAATGACAACAACAAAACCACCAGGAGTGATGTGTTTCCTGCCCATACATCTCAGTTCATCACCCAGAACCAACAAATAGGACCATGGGGCACCAGTGCACCACCTGTGCCCATCAACTCCAGCTGAGGCTCCTGCTCTCCACTGCTACAAATAGCAATGACCCTCATGCACTTTTCTTCATGATCTTGAATCAGGCTTGGAATATGTATTCTGAAGTAGAACCGGACCAAAGACATCATAAGCAGGCAGTTTTCTGAAGAGAAAAATCTAAAGAAGCATAAACATACAACACATTCCTCAACTACGTTACTAATGTAAACATAAAAGTGCAGAGTAAATGTTAGCTATTACTTTATACAGGACTGTATCACTTTATACAGACTGACAACAGTTAAAAAGATGGGCGGTGCTAGGAGCAGCGGGCTGGCTCTTCTCCACTCCTGGAGTGTGGTGCTGGGTACAGTGGTGTGAAGAACCACCGAGAGTATTTAGCCAAATTCAGTCAGGCAAAGTTTCTGATAGGTATTACTTTTATTATTGATTTTTAATTTAAAATTATTCTGTAGTGTGGATGGTCCTCTGAAAGAAAAGGCTGATCTTGGACATCAAATGCCTTCCCATGCTTAGGGGTACCGGCCTGCCCAAGATTATAACCGTGACCGTTGGCCTTCTCGAGGAAAAGGAAGAGCCAGGGGACTCACCTACCGCTCCCAACCAGCCAGTCAGTCTTGGCCGCATAAGTGGGAGAAGCTAAAGGGATGTGAACAGAGCAAGCGATGACGTAGGTCTTTCCCCTCCCCCGTCTTGAGCAGAGGTTGCAGGGTCCATGCCAGGAAGGGAGCTTCCCCACATGGCCATGACGGAGGGGAACGCCAACATTCCTGTAACAACCCCCTCACCCATTTCCTCTGTAAGGAAACCACATAAACTCCCCAGACTCTTCCAAACTGTAGTTCAGGGAATCTTCCTCACTTTGTCCTTGGGATCCTGGGAAGGGGAGGTGGGATGCCCTGTATGCACATGTAGCCCCCAGAAGGAATTTTCACAACATGTTTAATACCTAGTTCCTTTATTAAGAAACAATTGTTTGGGGGCTGAAGAGATGGCCTAGCGGTTAAGAGTGCCAACTGCTCTTGCAGAGGACCCGGGTTGGATCCCCAGCACCCACATGACGGCTGAGAATCGTCTTTAACTCCAGTTCCAGGGGAATCCGACACCCTCTTCTGACCTCCGCAGCATTACATGACACAGGTGCACAAACCTACATGCAGACAGTACATTCATACACAAAAAATAAATAAAATTAAGAAAAAAGAAAAAAGAAACAACTGTTTAAGCAGACTGCGGTGGCACATGCCTTTAATCCCAGCACTCAGG
This sequence comes from Rhizomys pruinosus, assembly GCA_009823505.1. Taxonomy (NCBI): domain Eukaryota; kingdom Metazoa; phylum Chordata; class Mammalia; order Rodentia; family Spalacidae; genus Rhizomys; species Rhizomys pruinosus. The sequence continues at coordinate 904,131 of VZQC01012607.1, forward strand.
AGGCAGAGGCAGGCAGATCTCTGTGAGTTCAATGCCAGCCTGGTCTACATAGTGAGTTCCAGGCTAGCTGGAGCTACAGGGAGACCCTGTCTCAAAAAGACCCCCCCCAAAAAAAAAGTACTGTTTGATACCCACTAACCATCTCTATTTGGCTCTACAAGGTGCTAGAGAGAAATGAACCACTCAACACAGCCTGGTTCTTAGAGAATTGAAGACACAGCTGGAAAGTACCTGCACCTGGACCTAGCAATGTGCCTGGCTCGCTCTAGGAGCTCAGTTGGCTGAACAAGTGAATGAGGAACAGCAGATATTAACCAATCAATCTTACCATAAGCAGATCAACTCTTGGCCCCTAGGATGGCTCCCCAGGTACAGATGGTTCTTTTATGTCCTATAACTTGGTTTTGGTCTCCAAGGCAAACCTTAATTCCCTGTAAAAGTTATTTGTAATTAACATTTATTGTCTCCCTAGCACTTGGCAAAGTTTCTTTATCTTCTGATATCATTCAGTGGTGTAGGCACTTATTTACAGATGGGGAAATTAAGCTCAGAGCTGTGACAGAGCTCGCCTCACATCCCAGGACTTTAGAAATGTAGTCCAGACGGTCTAGATCATTTTACTCTTAGGGTCATGACCTGCCCACCATAGCAGCATGTGTGTGGAGGGGAACACATTACCTTCACCTCTATGCTGGTACCCAGAACCTTGACATATGCCTACTATAATCTTAGCAAAAACCTGTTGAAGGGCAGGACATTTTAAAACTGCAGGCATGTATTTACAGAAAATAGAAAATCACCAACATATTCCCTCCCCTGACAAAAGGTTCATTAGAATGGAACCCCAGACCTTGCCCTGACCCCTCCCAGGAGCCTCAGCCAGTTCCCTCCCAAATTATTCTGAATGTTCAGGGCTAAAAAGATTTATAGCATCCTTTAGCTGCTGACGATGTTTCCCTATTGATCCTGCTTCCGGAGCTCTGCTCAGGGGACAGGGAGTGACCGAAATGCTAAATTTTTACCAGGCTCACTGCAAAATCAGCCAGACAGTCTAAGCCTCCTTTGGGACCCAGAGCTGAAGGCGGCGAGCCACTGAGTCACACACTTCCTCCTGATCCACAGTGGGCAAAGGCTCCCCTCCCCTTCAGTCGGTGCTTCAAGAGCCAGCTTCCAGATTTAACCCATGGTCTCTGCTTCAAGGCTTCAATCTTCCGTTCCTGCTGAGGCCTTCCACCGCTGCTCCACTCTTCCGTCCTATCCCAGCATGCTAGGCACTCTCACACTGCTATCTTGATTGCTCTAAAACCTGTTCAGCCTTTTTACTGCTCTTCAAACCCCCTGAGGGCAGAAACTCTATATCTCCAGTGCCCAGAACAGTGTCAGGGTGAAAACGGGTTAAAGAAAGGCACACTGGTCAATTTTTTTCAGCATGAACAAAAAAAAACTAAGAAAAAATGCTACCGGGTAAGTTATGCACATCAAAATTCCACTTTAATATTTTAGAGTGCTGGAACATGACTGTTTTCATGTTTAGACATAAGAGACCTTGGTCATGGACAAGGGGAGGGGGGCATGTGTTTAGGATGGTCACGTATATGCACATTTATAGATGTGTTTATCACACCATGACAGACTTTATTAATTTCCCTTCATGTCCTGTTTCACTGAGTTTCCAGGCAGATGTTCCTAGTCAGTGGTGTGTGCTGTCCCTTAGCTGGGAGAAGTACATTACCTTGTGCTTTGCGGCACAGATGATCTCACATGTTCTTTCACATATAAACAAATGATCACTATAGTTTCCCACCATTTGCCACCACAGTTTGTCATTCATTTAACAAACATTTATTAAGCGTCTATTCTATATCAAGAACTGTAGTACAGTCTTTGCCTTCATAAACATGTATGGTATAGTCTTTGCCTCCAAGATGTTTCTGGTCTAATAGAGGACATGGAAACAAACAGTTGATCTACAATGAGGTAAGTTGTCTGACCGAGAAATCTGGGAATCCTGAGAAAAAGCTCAGAAAGCCTAGAAAATATCCAGAGAAAGAATACCATGGTAATTTCTGGTGTTGCTATAATAATTACCATAAATGTCAGTTTAAAACAGTAGGAATTAATTTTCTTGTAGTTCTGGGGCCTAGAAATAAAAATTCTGTATCCCTGGGCTTAGAATCAAGGTATCAGCCAGTGCCACACTCATCTTAGAGGCTTTCGAGGAGAATCTGCTATTGCCTGTTTCAGCCTCTCGTGGTCTGTAGCCCTATCACTCTCAGACTTTCCACCTGGGATTTTCAAGTCTTTTTCTGTTCTATCTTCCCATTGCCTTCTCCTCTGCAGGCCACATGCTGCGCCTCCCCCCCCCCCCCGTCTTCCTATTGCAAGAACACACATGATTGGTTTCCACGCTTGTCTATATGTCCTAGAAGGATTTCTTCATGACAGGATACTTAATCACAGCTGCAGGCTTCTTTTTCCTATTTAAAATAATATTTATAGATTCCATGGGAGGGGAATGGCATAGACTCATTAGTTGGAGAAGGAAGCAGGAAGATGAAGAATTGGAGAAACCGGAGTCAGCTGGACACGAAACTACAGCAGACAGGGGATAGGAAGTGGGTCTGGGACCGTGGTAGGCGACAGTAGACTAAGCAGAAGACAAGTCAGGACCAGTGCAGTCTGTGTCTGCAACATAAGGCTCACCAGCAGTCCACTGTGCCCATCATTTGACCCTGTATTTGGGCTAGGATGCTGCTAGAGATGACATTCAGCCCCCAGCCGTGACCCTTTAACTTATATGCTTGGCATTTCTTTCTATATTGTGTCTTCTTTGTCTTGTTAGCCATTTTCCTGTTCTTAGTTTAGTGTGTCTTTTTCACTATGATTCTCCTAGGGTCTTGCCTAATCCTCCAGAGCCCAAGGCAGCCAGTTAGAGATAGAGAGCAGTAGTAGAGCAGAAGCACAGAGTGAGGATGCTGGAATTGGAGTTGTACCAGAAGGGGGACTCCAAATGCATGGATTTGCTGCCATATCCTTCAATGCTGTGTGTTCACAGCCCATAACAGTGCCTGGCACACAGTTGACACTAGGCAAATATTAGGTAAAATAATGATTCCATGGAGCCAGACTTTTGCTTTAGAACCCTGGTTGTGCCATCACCAGGTCAAAGTTAGTAAGTTATTTAAATTCTCTGTGACTTGGTCTGTTACCTTTAAAGTCAGGAGTCAAATCCCAGGGAGAGTAGAAGAGATTATGCAGGCAAATCATTTAGAATTGCACTTGATGCATAAGCGTTCTTCAAATATATATAACAGAAGAACATAAATGTTTCTGAAAATTTGATAAATATTTGATTAAAATATATTCTAAACTATTTTTAAAATTGTAATTTTCAAAAGGATATACAAAATGCCCATATTAACATTAACATACAACAAAACATCAACACTCTGACTTCCCTTCTGCCATGAACCTAAAAATCAGCACAAATCTGATTTTAAAACTTTAATGTAGAAAATACTAACAAACTGTCACTTGTTCACTCTGCTGTGGTTCAAGGGGAGGGGACTTCACTTGTCAACTGGGTACATCTTCTGGAGAATTTGACACATTTTCACACATATGCCAAAAAGGAAACAATTTCCCTTATTTGAAAGGATACAGCCATTTCACCTGAAAAGAGAACAGTTGCAATGTGTTAAAATTATCAGTTTCTGCTATAGGGTTCAATTGGAATTACAAAATGTGAGGCACCAAGACATATTAGCCTTGATCTCTCCTTGCTCTGTGGAAAATCGAGCCAGAAATGGCCTCTTTCCTCCCTTTCTCCCTTCTTTGATTATTGCCCTTTTTATTATACTATTGATTTAAAATTGTTTAAATCTAATTTTATTAGCACATGTTGATTATATATAGTAAAGGGTCTCTTTACAGCATCTTCATTCATCCATATGGTGTATCTTTATCATTTTCACCACCATTGGTCTCTCACCACCATTGCTCTCTCACCACCATCACTCTCTCTCCACCCTCTACTCCTGCTATCCTCTTCTTCTCACCTCGTCTGTCTCCACCATCATGTCTTTTTCCACCTCCCCTTTTTTCGATGATCTAATGAGCTTCATCAGGATTCCTTGCAGAGATCCTTGCAGGCAGAGGAGCAATTTTTTTTTTTTTTCAGAATCATGGACAACTTACTAGTGTCTACACTACTGAAGAAAATATATCTCCCTCCCCAGCAACTATTAAGAACTTACAAATGCTCAAGGAGGGTTAGGGGCCTCATGAGCTACCCCTCTTCCAGATACCATTGCCACCCTACATCCTTGTTTCTAAAATAATATCACACAGACACAAAAACATGAACACACACACACAAACACACACACACACACACACACACGGTGGGAGAGGGGAGAAAGCATGAAAACTGAAAGGGGATTGCAAGAGAGGAGACTGTCAGGAAGGAGGGGAAGGGAAGTGAAAAGACAGGGAAAGTATGAGAGCATTAATATGGTCAGAATAAGTCACATATTATAAGACAATAATTTCACTGAAATTACCTTTATACCTACAAATAAATAAGCATGGAATTTTAAGAAATCCAATTTCTACTTTTCTAGATGGTCACAACTCTTTGCCATCTGTCCAATGCACTTTCAGTGTTTTGATCTTCTCCAGCATCCCTGATGAAGCTTTCTCATCTTGGCAGAAATGACACCTTCCTGTCTGGTGGCCGCCCCAAAGCTTTTCTTGTCTGCTTTTCTTGGGGCTCAGGTTTCGCACCCACAGATAGAAATCTTCAAAGAGAGATTGACCCAGTGTAATAAAGTCACCACCACAGGCTTTGCAAAATGAAGCAAGTCTTTGATCCCTCTACTGTTGCCCCTTGGAATGAAATGAACTCTTTGAAGTGAAGATCAGAATGCCGAGAAGTGACAAAACAGGACAAAGAATGTTAGGAGGTTAAGACAAAGATGGTGTTGTATCTAGGTTATTTTGTGAAGATATGGGTTTTTGAGGTAGTTACTGAGGAACCTAGTTTAGGCTTAAGTTGTCAAAATTAGCATTAGAAACTAGAGGATAATTCAAGATGAAAGATACCTCTTCTCTCCAGGCTGTACGCACAGGTTTGGCAAACCCAAAGCATTACACATTCTGCCCCTAAGAACTTTCCAGAATATAAACCACATGCCACACAAACCAGATTCAGTGTGCATAGTCCATAAACACACACTATCTGCCTCCTAGAATTACACCTAGAAACACTGGGTTTGCCACTGAAGGTTGTACAACACAAGTACAAATGCCAACGCCATCTCAGACCAGCTTGGCAGTACAGAAACCACATGATTCACATCACGAGCGAAGGGAATACAAACATCTCCACCAGCCTGAAATGAGTTTCTCTAGGGCCTAGAAAGTAGCCTTCAAAAAAATTTCACTCTGCACTGTTTCTTCTGTCAGAGACATGTGCTGAAGACCATTTGGAAATGTACCTATTAACTGTCCTTTAGATGAGGACAGTTTCAGCCTCCAACCGGAAGTGTGAGTACTCAGTGCTAAGTTCTATCACTTCAAGTTGCCCAGTAGGTGGAAGATATTAAAAAATAATTTTACAGTTCTGTTTTCTTCTTAGAGAAGCTCCAAGTGTGTCAAAGCTGGTCTTTGATGATCTTGCCACATCTGTATGAGATTAGAAGTAGTAAGAGAAATATTTGTGAAAGTGACGGATAGCCAAATTGGATTTGCCATGCTTCCAAGCCATTTCAGAAATTTCCCTAGAGGAAGTGGTGCAAAGTGTTTGGTTCATTGTATGAGTTTTGCTACTCATCACGAATAGATTTTATAAGTCCTGAGGAGTTTACACTCTAGCCAACTTTTTGGAACTGTGTTTTTATTGCTTGGCCACACTCACCACCCTTGAATTTGAATTATTATAGTTTATACTTTCCCAAAGAAGATGTAGTTGGCTGCTTCAGAGAAGCATCTTTCTATCTGTTAAGCCTACAAAGACAGGTGTCTAATAGGTGTTGAGACTTTAAACGCTTTAAAGATTTTTAAGGCCCATTTTAGCATGAATGTAGTGAGCAGAGTTATACAGAATCAAGAACACATCAAGCCTGGAGAGGGAAAAATCTGAAGTAAATTATTTCGGGTTGAGATCTAGAAGTTATGATTTGTAGACTCCCAGAATGGGCTGTTTAAGAGCAGCAGGAACCACAAGACACAGGAGATATAGAATAAGCATGTCATTATACAGAACCTAGTAGAAAAGCCAAATGTCCACTTAGTTTTTTTTTTTTTTTTTAATTTTTGAAAGACAAATCAACCGTAACTCAGAAATCTTTAGGGAGAAGAATAGCAGATTCTATGGCAACTTTAAAATTCTCCAGGAAAGAATGCCAAAGAAATTCAATGAATTTTGGCTAACAAGGATTACTGTCCAGAGATATCCAAGGAACCATTTACAATGCTTTAAAAAAAAAAAAAAAAAAAAAAAAAAAAAAAAAAGAAAGAAAAAGAAAAGCTTATTAGCTTATTGGCTCCCTCCTGATACACAGAGAGGCAAGAATCAACAGAATTTCACTAAAACAGTCATTGAATCCCCCCTATTAAAAAGTGAGACAGTCCCAAGGCAAGGCCCACTTGGTGGCTGACCCAGACCTGGTAACCAGGTCAGCTGGCCACTGTGACTATTCTGTGGGTTTGGAAGCAAAAAACTGGATAGGTCAGACTGGTCCTAAACTACTGATTAGTACTAGTCCAGGACACGTGCTTTCACAATATGTCCCCCCAAAGTACCATCAGTTCCTGAGAAATAGTTAGAAATGCAAATTCAATTAAAAAGTTTTTATTGTACATTGACAAATTATAATTATAAAAATTTGTGGTAAAGTTGTTATGATATGTGTGTGTAATGTAGTGATCAGATCAAGCCAAGTGGCCTATCGCCTCAAATACTTGTCTTTATTCCTTTATCTAACTGAAGTTTTATACCCTGTGACCATTATCACTTCTCTCTCACTTTCCGCATGAGGACTCTTTGACTGTTCTTGGTATAAGAAAAAGATTTCCTGTATTCAGTGAGTGAAATTAATTTTCCACAAACTATTTTTCCCATTCTGACAATCAGCATGGTATATAACTTAAAAGAATGGTCTCTGATTCATTTCTTCTCGGTATCATTTTGGAGAAATTGTTTCCTTACTCCATGTCTCAATTTGTACCTTCAAAAAAGAGAAGTGAGCCAGGTGTGGCACATGCCTTTAATCCCAGCACTCAGGGGCAGAGGCAGGCAGGCGGAACTCTGTGAGTTCAAGGCCAGCCTGGTCTACAGAGCGAGTTCCAGGACAGCTGGGGCTACAGGGAGACCCTGTCTTGAAAAGACCAAAAAAAAAAAAAAAGACAAAAAGTGAAGTGATATGAATTCTAACTTTTAAGACTCTAAGGGTTACTTAGTAATTATGAAAAGCACAAAAATGGTGCTTGATGCATTTTTATTGCAATGGATGTTAAAATATCACCATTTTAAACCTTAAAAATTTATCTTTGGCCAACAACTTGAAGAGAGGTTTCTCCTGTCTGGCACTGTTTCTTGTTATATACCCTTCAACAGACACATGGACTCATGTAGAGATCGCATATGTATAATTTTTTCTTTATTATTATTTTTTTATTATATTTTAAGGGATTCACAATATAAGAGCACAGTTGTTTTCAGATCACATTGACATTGCTCAGTTTGCCATACAATTGGGTAATCGGTGCTAGTATCCACAGATGAGGGATACCATTCGTCGTTTGTTTTTCTGGGACTGTATTACTTCACTCAGCATATCTTCTAGCTCCAGCCATTTACCAAGTTCATGATGTCATCTTTCTTTACTGTTGCATAGAACTCTATTGTGTAGATGTAACATATTTTCTCTATCCACTCAGTCAGTTGAAGGGCACTTGGGGTGGTTCCAGCTCCTTGCTATTGTGAAGAGAGCTGAAATAAACATGGCTGTGCATGTATCTCTGTGGTAAGATGAGTTTTGTGGGTACATGCCCAGGAGTGGTATGGCTGGGTCAGGTGGCAAATTCATTCCAAGTCTTCCAAGGGTTCTCCACACTGCTTTCCATAGTGGCTCTATGAGTTTACATTCCCACCAGCAGTGGATGAGTGTTCCTCTTTCCCCACAATCCCTCCAGCACTTGGTATCATTTGTTTTCTTGATCCTAGCCAGTCTTATTGGAGTACGATGATATCTTAAAGTGATTTTGATTTGCATTTCCTTAATGATGTTGAACACTTCTTAAAATGTTTCTCAGCCATCTTTAATTCCTCACTTGTGAAGTCTCTGTTCAGCTCTTTGCTCCATCTATTGAGTGGGTCATTTGTTTTCTTTCTTCTTTGTTTTTTGGGTAGTTTATATATTCTGGAAATCAATGCTTTGTCAGATGTTTCTGCAGTGAAGGTTTCCTCCCACACTGTGGGATTTCTCTTCACTTCCTTGATTGTTTCTTTTGATGTACAAAAGCTTTTGAGTTTAATGAGGTCCCATTTGTCAATTGTCAACCTTAGTTCTTGTGCAGCTGCTGTCTGATTTAGGAAGTCTTTTCCTATGCCTATGTCTTGTAGTCTGCTGCCAACTTTTTCTTCTATTGCCTTCAGAGTTCACTTTGAGGTCTTTTATCCATCTGGAGTTGAATTTTGTACAGGGCAAGAGGTAGGGTTTAATTTCATTCTTCTACAAGTGGTGATCCAGTTTTGCCAACACCACTTGCTGAAGATGCTGTCTTTTCTCCATTGTGTCTTCTTGGCCCCCTTGTCAAATATGAGATGGCTGAAATTGTATGTGCTCAAGTTTGGATCTTCAGTTTTGTTCCATTGGTCAACAGGTTTGTTTTTGTGCCAGTACCAAGCTGTTTTTATGACTATAGCCCTATAGTATAGTCTGGTGTAGAGATGCTCCCTGTATTGCTCTTTTCACTCAAGGTCATTTTGGATATTCAGGGTCTTTTGTTTTTCCAAATGTAATTAAGGACTTTTTTTTCCAAGCCTGTGAAGAAACTCTTGGGGATTTTAATTGGGATTTTATTAAATCTATACAAGAGTTTGGGTAGAATGGACATTTTTACTATATTAATTTTCCCAATCCATGAGCATGGGAGGTTTTTCCATTTTCTGATGTCTTCTTCAATTTCCCTCTTCAAGGGTTTAAAATTTTTGTTGTAGAGATCTTTGGTGTTCTTGGTTAGGTTTGTTCCTAGGTTTTTTATTGTTTTTGAGGCTATCGTGAGTGATAAGCTCTCCTTGAATTACTTCTTCAGTTGCTTGTTGTTGGTGTAAAGAAAGGCTACTGATTTTTCTAGGTTAATTTTGTATCCTGCCACTTTACCGAAGCTCTTAATAGTTTCTAGGAGTTTTCTGGTGGAGTTTTTACCATCCCTTAAGTAAACAATCATATCATCAGCAAAAAGGGAGTGCTTGACTTCCTCTTTTCCTATTAGTACTCCTTTAATTTCCTTTTCTTGCCTTATTGCCCTAGCAAGTGTTTCAAGAACTATATTGAAGAGGAGTGGTGACAGGGGGCAGCCTTGCTGAGTTCCTACCTTTAAAGGGAATGCTTCTGTCCTTTCCCCATTTAGGATGATATTAGCTGTGGGTTTCCAGTATATGGCTTTGATTACATTGAGGAATGATTCCTCCAATCCAGTTCCCTCTAGGACTTTAAGCATGAAGGGATGCTGGGTTTTGACAAGGGCTTTTTCTGCATCAATTGAGATGATTGTATGGTTTTTGTCTTTCAGCCCATTTACATGCTTGATGATATTTATTAATTTCCATATGTTGAACCATCTCTGCATCTCTGGTATGAATCCAACTTGGTCATGATGGATGATCTTGATGTGGGTCTGTATGCAATTTGCCAGTATCCTGTTTAGAATTTTGGCATCCGTGTTCATTAGGGAGATGGGTCTATAGTTCTCCTTTTTGGTTGTATCTTTGCCTGGTTTTGGTAATAGAGTGATGCTGGCTTCATAGAAGGAATTTGGGAGAATTCCCTCTGTTTGTATCCTTCTAAACAGTTTGAGTAATAATGGTTGTAGGTCTTTTTGAAATGTTTTATAGAATTCTGCTGTGAAACCTTCTGGGCCTGGGCTTTTTTTAGTTGGGAGGTTTCTTATTACATCTTCAATTTCTTCATGTATTATGGGTCTGTTTAAGCTGTCGATCTCTTCTTGGTTGAGCTTTGGCGATTCTCAGGATTTCAGATATTCATCCATTTTTTCTAGGTTTTCAAACTTAGTAGCGTATAGGTTTTTGAAGCAGTCTCCTATGATTTTCTGGACATTGTCTGTTGTGACATTTCCCCTTTCATCATGGATTGTATTGATTTGGAGTTGTTCCTTCTTTCTTTTTGTTAACTGGGCTAGAGGTCTGTCTATCTTGTTTATTCTTTCAAAGAACCAACTTTTGGATTCATTGATTTTTTTTTTTTTGTATTGTTTTCTTTGTTTCTATTTCATTGATTTCTGCTCTGATTTTTGTTATTTCTTCCTGTCTGTTGTGTTTAGGGTTCATCTTTTGTTGCCTCTCAAGTGCTTTTAGCTGCAGGGTTAGATCGTTTACTTGTGCTCTTTCTGTTTTTCTAATGTAGGCACACAAGGCTGTAAACTTCCCTCTTAGGACTGCTTTTAAGGTATCCCATAGGTTTTGTCGTGTTTTATTATCCTTGTCATTCAGTTCTAGGAATGCTTTTATTTCTTTATCTCTTCCTTAACCCATTCATTATTCAAGAGTGTGTTGTTTAGTCTCCGTGTGTTTTTGTAGATAGTAGTGCTTATCCTCGTGTTGATATTGAGTTTAATTGTGCTGTGGTCTGATAGAATGCATGAAATTATTTCAATCTTTTTGTATTTGTGGAGGTTTCTTCTGTGTCCCAGTACGTGGTCGATTTTGGAGAATGTTCCATGGGGTGCTGAGTAGAAAGTGTATTCTCTGGTTTTAGGGTGGAATATTCAGTAGATGTCTCTGAGGTCCATTTGGTGTATCATATCATTCAGTTCAGATGTCTTTCTGTTTATTCTTTGTCCTGTTGACCTGTCCAAAGGGCTCAGTGGGGTATTGAAGTCCCTTACTATGATTATACTGGGATTAATCTGTGCCTTATGGTCCTGGAGAATGCATATGTATAATTTTTAGTAGGTTTTGGGAAGAGGGTATAAAGATGATTAACATGTATATGAAATACACAAAATTCAATGAAATGTATATTAAAAACAAAAATTAATGTTTAATAAAATACTTATTTTTCACAAACTAAAAATTATTTGACAATTTCATGCATTTATATAATGTATTGGATCATATTAGCTTCCCATTACCCTCTCTTATTCTGTATCCATTCTCTCTGAACTCCTTGATATTTTCTTCAGTGACCCACTGGATTTAATTAGTGTTGCTTGCATAAGCATAGATTTTTTTTTTTTTACTGGAGCATTCATAACTCACTAGTAGGTACATCCCTGAAGAAAATGATTTCCCCTCTCCCAGAAGCCATTAGCAGCCAACTGCTAGATGAGGTTGGTGAGGGTAGGGTGTGTGTATGTTAAGACCCCCCTTTACCCCATCTGTAATGGAATGTTGATGGCTCAATACTGTGTAGGTTTTACTATTTTTTTTTATTTCTTTATGTGTATGAATGTACTGTCTGCATGCAGGTTTGTGCACCCGTGTCGTGCAATGCCGCGGAGGTCAGAAGAGGGTGTCAGATTCCCCTGGAACTGGAGTTCTCCTGGAATTGGAGTCTCGGATGGTTCTCGGCCACCATGTGGGTGCTGGGGATCAAACCCGGGTCCTCTGCAAGAGCGGTCGGCGCTCTTAACTGCTAGGCCCTCTCTCCAGCCCCGGTTTTAGTATTTTTATGGCCCTTCAAACTCACTGTCAAAATTGAACTCTGTGTCCACTGTCTTAAATTGGTTTCTCCCTTATCCAAGAGATAATAAGATTTTTGCCTCTAGGATTTATAGATTGTTTCATAATTTGCCTGTTCTATGATTAATAACTTGGTTTTCCAGAGAAGGAGTTTCACCTGCTTTATCTTCTACTCATTAGTGTCTTTCTTCAATTGGTGCAAATATGTGTTCAATAAAAGTGGTTGAAAAAAGGAAACAATTTGTATTGTCAATTTTTTCCCATTACTGTGTAAACATAAACAATGTAAAGGAAGAAGGATTTATTCTGGCTATTGATGGCAATCAAGAGGGAGAGAGAGAGCTAGTGAGAGTAAGAGAGTGAGAGAGAGTGAGAGAGAGACAGAGAGAGAAAGAGAGGGAATGGAGTGGAAAAGGAGGAGGAGGAGGAAAAGGAGGAGGAGGAGGAGGAGGAGGAGGAGGAGGAGGAGGAGGAATCCTTGGGGGAAGGTTCCCTGTGCTCACCTCCACCTCCAGTTTCCACTGGCCCCCAAAATAGCACTTCCAGCTACAAATCAACCCTTAACACATGAGCTGTGCGGATGAAATTCCACTTAACAACTTTTACCATTAATATGAATGACTCTGGGCTGTCAGAGACAGGAGAGGAGAGAGACGGGATGAGAGCAAGGCTAGCAGAAGGTAAGGAAGTCGAAGATATAGAGAGAAGACAGAGAGGTGCCGAAGACGGCGGCACGAGCGCGGGTGTGTGGCTGGCCGCCTTTTAATTCCTAGCACTTGGGAGGGTGTGAGAAGAGAGATGCGGAAAAGAAGGAGGGGCGAGAGGAAGGCGAAGGGAGAGCGGAGCCGGAGATACTTTCGGAATTGTGAGTGCAAAAGGCACAGCGTCAACGCTTTACGATCGGTGCGATAGAGCAGCAGCAGCGTTATACTTAGCGCGCCTTTAGACGGGAGAGCAAAATGACTACAGGCATGCCAGCGAGTTACTATAACCTTTCTCTTTGTCGGATCCGTTGTGTCTTGATTTGCCTCTTCCGCTCTTCTTTTCTCTCCCCTCCTTCCTCCCACAGACCCCAAACCACCTACACAAACATATCATAACTTTTCACAAAAAAATCCCAACTATATTCACAAGAACACGCCTGTTACCCGACACAACATGTGGAATAATTGTGATACTTGAAACTGAATTGGCCTCATTAAAGGTAGCGACAACTGATCAAAGGATTCCACTGTCTCCCAGGAACCCCATTTTCTTCACTTACCTTGATCTACTTAAAATTCTTTCTCCTTTCTGTCTCTTCCTTTCTCCCTCTTCCTTTTCTTCTCTCCTCCTCTCTCCCTGTCTACCTCTCTTGTTCCCTGATAATCATGAAGTCAAGGAGCTTCCCAGATTTTGCTGGAGAATCATTAGCTCCTCAAATGATAGAAGAGAAATTGACAGTGAAGAAAAGTGAAATTGAATCCCGTTACTCAGATCTAAGAAAATAAAATCTTGCTTTGAAACCTTAGATCGTTCTCTCTTGCCTCTTCTTTCCTTTCCATGTGTTTTTTTTATTAATTTTTTTTATTTCCGTATGTGTATGAATGTACTGTCTGCATGCAAGTTTGTGCACCCGTGTCGTGCAATGCCGCGGAGGTCAGAAGAGGGTCTCGGATTCCCCTGGAACTGGAGTTCTCCTGGAATTGGAGTTTCAGACGGTTCTTGGCCGCCATGTGGGTGCCAGGGATCGAACCCGGGTCCTCTGTAAGAGCGGTCGGCGCTCTTAACCGCTAGGCCATCTCTCCAGCCCTCCATGTGTTTTTAATCTCAAGAGTTTTCTTCAAATTTGGCTCTACTGTCTCAAACCTGTTTTGAGCAACACTTTACTATTTTATGAAGAGAAACAGCTACCTAATTGGACCAAAAGCCCACTTAAGTGGAGAGAACTCATGTATGGTACTGTAAACATAGCCAATATACATGGCTGGAGAGGTATAGATCTTAGAGAAAAACCCAAGGCTATCACATCTCTAGACAATATAATTTCTTACTATGTGATAAATATGGAATATATATATATATATATTATATATATCTATATATATAATTTTTTGTCTTTTTGAGACAGGGTCTCCCTATAGCCTGGGCTGGTCTGAAACTCATTCTGCAGACCAGGCTGGCCTTGAACTCAGAGAGATCCGCCTGCATCTGCCTCTGCCTCCCAAGTGCTGGGATTAAAGGTGTGTGCCACTACGTCCAGCTTAAAGACAGTTCTTAGCCACCATGTGGATGCTGGGAATAGAACCTGGGTCCTCTGCAAGAGCAGTCAGTGCTCTTAACTGCTGAGCCATCTGTCCAGCCCCTGGATACTTATATTTTACAGACAAGTATGACAGTCACCACTCATCAAAGAAGCTTCTTTTGAAACAGATGGAAACTATTACAGATTTCCACAACTGGTCACACATGGAGATTAAGTATCTGTGAAATGCCCAACCCTGTGACACATCTACAGTGGGACCTCTACACCCAAGACTCATGGAACATAGTGGAACAAGAGGTGGAGGGAATATTAATGTATCTTTCAACTCTTATCAATGAAGCTCCCTCATGCAACAGAGGTCAATAAACCCAGGGCTCAGAGATCATTGCAGAAGAAGGGGTTGCAAAGATTTTATGAGCCAGGGAAGGAGGTGCGTGACCATATGGAAATAGAGTCTTACAGGCTCCTGGGACTTTGCCATGTGAACTTGTAGCAGTGGTGACAGCATGCGCAAGACAAATGCAAACTCAAGCAGACAAAATAAGCGTAGAACTGTGGAAATGGGCAGGCAGCAGGCCCCAATCTTAGCCAAAGAACTATTGGGCAGCTGATTACTACTGCGTGAGGAAGAGCTGATTTTTTAAGGGAGTGACTCTAGATGAACTTACACTGAGGTACATCAGGAGACAAGATTAGTTGTGCAGTTTATCCATCCAAAGCCTTTGACTTTCTTATTTTTTGATTCATTTAACAATTCTATTCTTTTTTGTTTGTTTGTTTGTTTGTTTGTTTCTTTGAGACAGGGTTTCCCTTTAGTCCCAGCTGGCCTAGAGCTCGCTATGTAGACCAGGCTGGCCTTGAACTCACTCAGATCCACCTGTCTCTACCTCCTGAGTGCTGGGATTAAAGGTGTGCACCACCACACTTGGGTATTTAACAATTCTAAAAGTTGTAGAAAACTAATAATGCAAGTTATTGTCATCCATAGAGTGCACAGTGATTATGTATGGTAGAATCTTATGGAGACAGAATTCTAAGGTAGCTTTTTGTTGTGTGATTTCTCCCGGGGAGATATGAATAGGTGTCTATTTGTTCAAGATAGGTCACAGACTTTACCCACATCTAGCTTTGTGAAACAATATGTTTATTGGGGTTGCTTACAAAGCATGGGGTAAGGGTTACTTAGAGGGGCAGGCAGTTGCATTACTGAAAATTCTTCCTAGGGTGGTATGACTCATGAACTCAGTCCTGCAGTTCTCTGCCCAATTCTCAGTCAACTCCACTGGAAAAATCTCCTTCTGCTTAGCAGTTGTTTACTGCTTTTACAGTCTTAGGGAAGGGCCTTAAGAATCTTGTAACTTTCTGAGCTCCCTGAGCCTTCTAAGTTTTATTAGCTTCTTGAGTCTTAATTTTATTTAATTTAGTTTTGAAAGCAAATAAAGTTTTATTAATTACCTTACAAATGTATTATTATTGTAAGTGCTATTTAATGATACCTTGTGACAGATAACTCTTTGGTAATAAAGATTTCATTCTCTCCCTGGACATGTGGGACAATATAGAAATTGCTCCCTAATCTCTCAAAGTAGCATTAAAACCTTGAGTCTATTAATACACTTTTACTAGTTATAAGAAAATGTTTCAGACCCTAGGTCAGGAATGGAATTGAAAAAAAGGATAACTAAGTTAAGCTTCTTTTTTGAGGAATTCAGTTTTACAAGAATACTTGCTGACAGTATTACAAACCTTCCTCCCTCCAGGAGGGAATGTTCCAGTTCTGAGGAGATGGCTACATAATACTCCCTCCCTTCCTCCAGATCGTACTTTTTTCCATTCCATCTTTTTTTTTTATTTTTTTTAATTTTTATTTATTTTTGTATGTGTATGAGTGTACTGTCTGCATGTAGGTCTGTGCACCCGTGTCGTGCAATGCCGTGGAGGTCAGAAGAGAGTCTCGGATTCCCCTGGAACTGGAGTTCTCCTGGAATTGGAGTTATAGACGGTTCTTAGCCACCATATGGGTGCTGGGGATTGAACCCAGGTCCTCTGCAAGAGCAGTCGGTGCTCTTAACCGCTAGGCTATCTCTCCAGCCCCCTTCCATCTTTTGCAGTGTTCTCTGAGATCTAAAGGGGTGTGCTAATGTCTGATTTCAAAAAAAATTATTAAATTGGGGCTGGAGAGATGGCTCAGCAGTTAAGAGCACCAACTGCTCTTGCAGAGGACCTGGGTTCAACATAGCAGCTAAGAACCGTCTTTAACTTCAGTTCCAGGGGAGTCTGATGTCCTCTTCTGACTTCCACAGCATTGCACGACATGGGTGCACCAACCTACATGCAGACAGTGCACTCATACACATAAAAAAATAATACATAAATAAAACTTAAAAAAATTATTAATTGAACATTAACTTACAATGTCATAACAGCTATTTATTCTCAGTAGCTTGACCAGTTATGAGTTTACACTGCCCACTGCAAAAAAAGTTTCCTTTTCTGACCAAGATGCATGACAGCAATATTCTCTGGACATAAACATAAATGTTCAGGAAGCCACCAGAGAGGTCCATCACAGTCATTTAACAACACAGTAGCTGTTGCTTTCCCGTTGAGACAAATGACATCTCCAGCCACAGGTTTCTGTCTTACAGTAGCAATTATTGGTTCCCTCCTGTGAAGTAGACCTTAAATCCAATTGACAAGCAATTGATTGTACCCATAATAGTCGTGCCATTATTTTGCCAGCAGGTTACTGAGTATCTCGGTAGTGTAGTGTATACGGGCTATAGCTGAAAAGGACTGTCAGCAACAATTCTACCCCAGAAATTTGTAGCGTGTTTTCTGGTACTATGAAAACCACCCACTAGACATTAGAGCTTCTAATGAGCATAAGGCGCCTTCAGTAACAGGGTCATCTAATTGTGACATGCAATCAGAAGCAGTGGCAATAGTCCATACTGTATCCAGAACCTAAGGAGCTTGGTAGGGCAACAGCTTGTAGGGAGGTAACCCACCGCCAGCACTGGGGTTTCTGCCTAACAACCTCATGACTTCTGGGAGTGCCCTTTTCCATTTATATTTTTATTGAATTAAACACCTTACCTGTGGGGGAGTATGACTGCATCCAGCCCTTCATGATCTACAGTCATCTTCCATGAGTGGTCTAGTTAGTCTCTTCATGCAGAGGTGCTTCTGTGGTAGGCCACTGCCCACCACCCCTCCCACCGGTAGTCTTGGGTACAGCTTGTACTGGTAGACCTGACTCAGCAGGGCCATGATCTACCCTGTCATATCTACTACAGGATCTGGTTCCCAGTTCTAACAAGGACGGCCCGCTCAGTAGAACATCTCTGAATCCATCCTTTGCTCTGTTTCCACACCCATCTACCAGCACTGCTTTCCTGAGGTCTTCATTTCCTTAAGTGTCTGGATTAATGGTAGGTGGCACCACTTAAAACTTCATCATTCGAGCTCCTGTTTAGAAAGACAGACAAGTTAGAGAAAGAGCCTATGTGAAAGGAGGGATTGGGAGGGCAATGATAAAGG
This sequence comes from Rhizomys pruinosus, assembly GCA_009823505.1. Classification (NCBI taxonomy): domain Eukaryota; kingdom Metazoa; phylum Chordata; class Mammalia; order Rodentia; family Spalacidae; genus Rhizomys; species Rhizomys pruinosus. The sequence continues at coordinate 921,845 of VZQC01012607.1, forward strand.
TGCAGGGCCAGCAAGATGGGACAGAGGGTAAAAGTGTCAACTTTGGAAACCCGATAACCTAAGTTCTATCCCCGGATCCCATAGTGGAATGAGATAACCAACTTGTGAAGATTGTCCTCTGACCTCAAAGCAGTAGTGTGTCCCCCTTCTCATCACACACACACACACAATAATAATAAAATATTCAGATGGAGGACAAAGGTGAACAGGGCCTGGATCCCAATTTATGACACCTTTGATTGTCTTCTAATATCCATATGCAAACATATGCATGTGTTCCTGTATTCATACACAAATGAACAGACACACACAGAGCTTTAGGATTTAAATCTAATCATACTTGTTTTCTGGTTATAGTTCCTTGATAGCTTCAGAATACACCTAGAATAAAATTCAGTATTCTTAAGGGCCACACTGTGTTGTACTCTACTACTTCTCCAGAATCAGCTATGCCACTTTCTCCATCCTTGGCTTGCTCTAGCTGCTCTGGTTGTATTGCTGTGTCAATCTGTCTCAGGAGTATTTCCATTCCTCCTTTCAAATGGCTTCTACTTACTTCTTAGAATTCAGCTAAAAATCACCTTCCATAAAGGCTTCTCCTGTTTATCATAATATAAACAAAGGCCTTCCCCCAACCTCCATTTCCTTTCCTTCACAATAATTAGGAAAGTTTTGTAAAACTGCATTTGTTTTCTGCCTTTCTTTTCCACTTGACTGCAGATTTCATAAAGGTGAGCACTGTGCCTTGCTACCACTGACTCCACACTGATTTCATCCATAGAATGAATTATTATTCATTTGGAATTTTAATAACATAAATCTAGCCATTCTGCTTTACTAAGCGTGAAAACTTGAACTAGTTACTTAAGGGTTTTTGTAGCCTGTTTGTATAATTCTAAAATAAGGGTAACAGGGAGCAATTGTCAAAATTAAAGGAAAGTGTATGGGAAGCAGCTTTCATCATCTGGTACATACTGAATGCCATGTGATTTAAGATGATAACAGTATTGATGTGAGGAGCTTATGATTTGAGATCTAAGAGTGTGTGAACACAGAGGCAAGTCAAATAAAGATCATTATCATTTTCACACAGAGTTACATGAGCTTCTTTTAATGTTTGTAATGATAATCTTTTTTAAAATTTTATTTATTATTTTATTTTATATGTACAAGTATATTGTCTACATGTGTGCAAGTGCACCCATATTGTGCAATGCCCCTGGAGTTTAGAAGAGGGTGTTGGATCACCTGGAACTGGAGATAGACAGTTGTTAGCTGCCATATGGGTACTGGGAATTGAACCCAGGTCCTCTGCAAAAAGCAGTCATTGCTCTTAACCACTGAGCTATCTCTCCAACCCCAGTAATAATAATCTTAGATAGTTGGTTATTCCACCAATTATATTCCACGAATTTATGAATACAGAAGACAATATTATTGTCTTCCCAAACTCCATTTCTTCCCTTCTTTCTGACTAAAATAATGATCTCCCATCCTGTCCTTCCACCAGAGACTTGTCTTTGCCTCTCAGTTGCCATACAGCATAGTAACACTCCCCATTCCCAGGACAGTCGGATTCAGAATAATCAAATTGTCATGGAAATTCCACACTATTGGCAGGGATTGACCTGAGAGTGGACATGTACCTGGTCCTGATTTCTTGAGCTCAGGAGTATTAGCCTTCTCATAAATTCATAAAGAAAATTTGTAAACATCGAACTTTTTGTAACAACCCCATTAAGCAGGCAGAGAGAGAGAGAGAGAGAGAGAGAGAGAGAGAGAGAGAGAGAACATAAGGACTGAATTTCTTGAAGCTTTTGATCTTGCCAGTGTATTTCAGATCTGATTTGACAGCAGAATACTCATTTAATTGTTTTATGATTCACATACTGATCTTTCCAGGATAGTCTGCAAAAGCATCTTTCTTCTTACCCTGGGACATACCTGGGTAGGTAGGTGGGACCCTTGCATAAACACACAACCTCCTGGAGAGTTGGATGTCCAAATCCACTTCAACCATAGTGCGGTGCTGAAGAGTTTTGCTTCTACCATTAATGTGACTTTGAACAAGCTTTTTTTTTGGCCTTCCTCCTAGGTTTTCATATTTAACACAAATAAAGGACTTCAAGCTACATAGCACCAGTATAGAAGCTATAGGCAAAATTAGCTATAGGGGTTTCATTTAAGAAAGGAATACTAAGATGAAACAACTGAGCCTACTGATGTGAGCTCTGGTCAACAGATGAGGAAGGAGCTTGGCTGGGGTTCGAATGGAGCTTGGAAAATGTTTCTCCTAAGAAGAAGCACAAGAAGAAACTGCTGCTCTCCTGTCCCTGAACCCTGGCTAGAGTATGCAGCTTCACAGCTATTTCATAACAGCCAATGGACTCAAGTTTAGAAAGAAGCTACTGTGAATAGGGATGGGCCTTTTGCAATATCACTGAATTACTATTATACCATGCATAAAAACCACTGCTGTAGTTTGGATGTGATTTGTCCCTGCTGAAAACTCATTTCTCTTTCCAGCTCCTGGTAGTAGGAAGCAATTTCCCCTAACATTTAAGTCTAAGTCAGGGCATAATGATACTTGTAGCTCAAAGCATGTCAACGAGAGCCCAGTGGCTCGTTCTTCAGAGGCTGTATGGCCTGAGGGCCGCTGGAGTTTTGACCACCCTTTCAGCTTTGAGACAACATAATGACATTTAGTCATTTAGCAAACAAAAATGACTTGATAGGGCAAAGAGGAGGTAGTTTTTGAAAACATTTTTGCCAGTACACAGAACTTCATATTTGAGTTTTTGTAAGTGGGTGGAGTGATGTAAACTCACCACTCCCAGCTGCAGGAGGGTGGCACAATGGCTGCAGTGAATAGGCTCTTGTTTCCACAACATTATTCTTCCATTGCCTTGCCAGTTGGAAAACATCATGTGTTTTTCCTCTAGAGATAGGGGATCAATTCATTTCCTGAGTGGATCAAAAAAAAACATTCATGGCTCTGGCTCTATTTAGCCTCATAATTGAATGGTTTCTACAATTCACTCTCGAACCCAGAAGCCTTTGGAAACACTAGGAGGGACCCAGGATTCTCAGGCCTACCTGAATAGCAGAACTAAAGATCTGACCTTATCAGTCTGGAAGGCACTGGAACGAGGGCATTCCCCCCAGGCACCTTCCCTTCTCTACTGGGGCCTGTGTTAGGCCTGGGAACTATTAGAGAAAAGTACAGTGGTATTTTCTTTTTTATTTATTTATTTAATTAATTAATTTTATTTTTTTATTGATGCTTTGTGTATTTCTTTTTTTTTATTATTATTATTTATTTTTGTATGTGTATGAATGTATTGTCTGCATGCAGGTCTGTGCACCCGTGTCGTGCAATGCCGCGGAGGTCAGAAGAGGGTCTCGGATTCCCCTGGAACTGGAGTTCTCCTGGAATTGGAGTTACAGACGGTTCTTAGCCGCCATGTGGGTGCTGGGGATCGAACCCGGGTCCTCTGCAAGAGCGTCGGCGCTCTTAACCGCTAGGCCATCTCTCCAGCCCCAGATGCTTTGTGTATTTCATACATCATTTTCCAATTCAGTTCAGGCATATTTCTCCTTCCCTTCCCCCCACCCCACCCCACCCCATCCCAGATCATGCATTCTGCCATAACTGTCCTGCATCTTTCTCTCAGTTTTTCTTTCATTTTTTAGCAATAAGTGATAATTTATGAGTACAAACATCCTTCATGTAAAACCAATTTGCAAGCAGTTGTGCCCAAACCCACACAGCCCCTTGGTCCCACCATCCAGCAGGAGGGGCCTGTATGTACAAACAAGTTGATCAAATGAGTATCCAGGCTATATTGCTGTAGTTTCAAGATTCACCCCAATCGCAGCCCTTACATTCTACCACGCCCCCTCTTCTGCGGATTGTTCCCTAGGCTTACAAAAGGGGCACAGGTGGATGAGAAGCAAAACAGTCTACTTTCTCTGGAGCTGTTGTCTTGGAATCTGGAACCTAGTTCACCATAAAAGAAAATACCGACAGCAGGGCCGGTATTTTCTTTTATGGTGAATTAGATGTTAACTTTAGAACCTAGTTCACCATAAAAGAAAATACCGGCCCTGCTGTCGGTATTTTCTTTTATGGTGAACTAGGTTCTAAAGTTAACATCTAAGGCGAATTGGACATAGTCAAAAGCACTTAAGTAATTTATATATAACAGTGTATATAGGTTTCTGTGTACAACCTTGTATATGTGCATGTATATGTCTAGATAGATGTGCAATGTATTTGGTGATGTACCTAATCAAGAAATCAGCAATGTATGAAAAAATACATGTTAGTTAGAGCAACCCTTTGCCAGGCTCACACCATGAAAGGTCAGAGGGAACTAAGAGAGCAGATGACACATCAGTAGGCTCAGTTGTTTCATCTTAGTATTCCTTTCTTAAATGAAACCCCTATAGCTAATTTTGCCTATAGCTTCTATACTGGTGCTATGTAGCTTGAAGTCCTTTATTTGTGTTAAATAAGAAAACCTAGGAGGAAGGCCAAAAAAAAAAAAAGCTTGTTCAAAGTCACATTAATGGTAGAAGCAAAACTCTTCAGCACCGCACTATGGTTGAAGTGGATTTGGACATCCAACTCTCCAGGAGGTTGTGTGTTTATGCAAGGGTCCCACCTACCTACCCAGGTATGTCCCAGGGTAAGAAGGAAGATGCTTTTGCAGACTATCCTGGAAAGATTAGTATGTAAATCATAAAACAATTAAATGAGTATTCTGCTGTCAAATCAGATCTGAAATACACTGGCAAGATCAAAAGCTTCAAGAAATTCAGTCCTTATGTTCTCTCTCTCTCTCTCTCTCTCTCTCTCTCTCTCTCTCTCTGCCTGCTTAATGGGGTTGTTACAAAAAGTTCGATGTTTACAAATTTTCTTTATGAATTTATGAGAAGGCTAATACTCCTGAGCTCAAGAAATCAGTGTCACTGTTAGTACATATTTTTCCTAGTCCTGGGCTGGTATTCAGGGCTTTGCACATGTTAGGCAAATACTGTACCATTGAGCTACAACTGCCTCAGATACAACAAATTTGTATTATTTTAAGAGGCATGGAGAACCCAATTTATCAGTTCTACTGCATAGAGTCATCAAAGTACAAGGTAAGAGTTGTGAATGTGGTCTTGCATCTGGTCTCTGAAAGGCTGAAGATTTCCTGAGTTTGGAGAGGTTGGCTTAAATTCTATTGCAATGATAAGTCCTGGTGGATTGGGGTCATAACCACTTGACAGAGACATTATGGGTAGAGAAGAGGAGGCTAGATTTGATGGAACACTTAGTCTGACTAAGGGATTTATTTTGGATGAGAAAAATTTACTTCATAAAAGTAAAGAATGAGACCCCCCAAAAAATAAAAATAAATAAAGAATGAGACCCATTTGCCTGTTTCTAAGTAAGTTTTAGTAAAAATCACTAAGCTTTTCCTTTTAACTCCACTGAAATCGTGATAGACTCAGGAGAGAGAGCTCACATTAGAGTCTTTCAGGTATCGCTAATGTTCAAAACAGAACAATACATTACACTTGTTTTAGTACTTTGGGTTTTTGCATTTGTGTTTCTCCTGTCTCCAATTTGTTCAATAAGAATTGGAGAACAAGAATTATGGAATAGACTTCCTTTTTTTTTTTTGTTTGGTCTTTTTGAAACAGGGTCTCCCTATAGCCCCAGCTGGCCTGGAACTCACTCTGTAGACCAGGGTGGCCTTGAACTCACAGAGATCTGCCTGCCTCTGCCTCCCGAGTGCTGGGATTAAAGGCATGCACCACCACACCTGGATTGGAACGGACTTCTTTATGGCTTCCTGAGACCTTCTATCTTACCTGGCAGAGGATGGGCAAGAGCCTCAGTGAGCGTCCCCGTGCATCTGCTTCTGGCAGTCTGTTCTTCAGCAGCCAGGGAACTTTTTCTAAAACACACCATATTGCTGTTTGACAGAACTCTAATGTGAGCCACATGCACGAGCTTAAATGTTCTAGCAGTCGATGTTAATAAAAAACAAAATGCAATGTGAAAGTAATTTCAATAACACATGTAAATAATGCATTATATTTGCAATATTATCAATATGCAATATAAGGAAGCATATAATTTGTAGAAAATTACTAATGAGACGTTGAACATTCTTCTTTTCATACTAAGCCTTTCCAATCCAATATGTGCTTACACTTTAAATATTTTCTAAGTTGGGTATTGCTTGTGTAATGAAAAATGAAATTATTTTTAGTGTTAAAAAAAGAGGACAATCGTTATGTAGAAACAGAAAACCTTAAACTAAAAGTTCAAGAAGAATGAAAAAAGAAATGAACTAGGTTATGGTACTTACTTGTTTTCAATTCCTGTTATAACAAGTTACCATAAACTTAGTGGCTGGAGACATCAAAATTGGTATCTTATAGTTCTGAGGATTAGAAGTCTACCTGGGTCTCTCCAGGCTAAAATCAAGGTGGCCAGATCACTGTGTTGTCCTCTAGGCTTTAAGGAGAAAATAAACTGCCTTTTTTCTTCTGGCTTCTAGAAACTGCTAAGATTCCCATCTTCAAAGCCAGCAGGCTCGTCACCCCAGCCTTTGCTTGTGTCACATTGGCTTTATTTTTTTTTTTTAATTTTTTTTTTATTTATTTATTTTTATGTGTATGAATGTATTGTCTGCATGCAGGTCTGTGCACCCGTGTCGTGCGATGCCGCGGAGGTCAGAAGAGGGTCTCGGATTCCCCTGGAACTGGAGCTCTCCTGGAACTGGAGTCACAGACGGTTCTCAGCCGCCATGTGGGTGCTGGGGATCGAACCCGGGTCCTCTGCAAGAGCGTTCGGCGCTCTTAACCGCTAGGCCATCCCTCCAGCCCCGGCTTTATTATTTTTTTTAATTAAAGACAGGATCTCCCTGTGATCCCAGCAGAGCTGGAACTCACTATGTAGACCAGGCTGGCCTCAATCTCACAGAGATCCCCCTACTTCTGCCTCTTAACTGCTGTGATTAAAGGTGTGTACCATCATGCCTTTAGTCCCAGCAATTGGGAGGAAGGCAGAGGCAAGGGGATCTCTGTGAGATTGAGGCCAGCCTGGTCTACATAGTGAGTTCCAGGCCAGCTACAGCTCTTTTTCTAACTCTCTTATATTTCTCTTTCAGTCATAGGGACCTTTAAAAGACTGCAGTGAGCCCAGTTGTAAAACCAAAGGTAATTGTCCCACCACAAGCATCTTATTTAACCACCTCTCCAAAGCCTCTTTTGCCATGGGAAGTAAAGTAGTGATGAGCTCTGCAGGTGAGAATGCAGGCTCCTTCACGGGCCACTACGCTGCTTGCTACACTGACCTATCGGACATAAATGACTGTCTTCTTGTGACATGGAAGTTATTCCCAGGCTTAGAAAAGATTTTATTTTGGGGCTGGAGAGATGGCCTAGCGGTTAAGAGCGCCGACCACTCTTACAGAGGACCCGGATTCGATCCCCAGCACCCACATGGCAGCCGAGAACCGTCTGAAACTCCAATTCCAGGAGAGCTCCAGTTCCAGGGGAATCTGACACCCTCTTCTGACCTCCGCGGCATTGCACGACACGGGTGCACAGACTTGCATGCAGACAGTACATTCACACATACAGAAATAAATAAAATTAATAAAAAAAAATTAAAAAAAGATTTTATTTTTTAACTGTGTGTGTGTGTGTGTGTGTGTGTGTGTGTGTACTGTGTTTGTGTGTGTTTACATGATTGCTGGTACCTGTGGAGGTCAGAAGAGGCCACTGGATGCCTTGTCAGGATCTGGATCTGGAGTTACATATGACTGCTTCAGACCTGGGTTCTAGGATCCAAACTCAGGTCCTCTGAAGAGCAGCATGTGCTTGTAATCGCTGGGCCGTCTCTCCAGTCTGAGTCTTGGGCTTTTTTATTCTCTCTGCACTCATTGAATGAAGCTCTGGCTGCTGCTGACAGCTGCTGGCTCTGCACCCTCTAACAGATCATTTTCAGAAATCCTGAGGCTGACCTTGGCGTTCTCGCAAATTTCACTTGCCATTTCTTCTTCGTGAGAAGGCTTTGCAGTTGTATTTCCTGAACCTTTGTGGGCAGCCTTAAAGATGGCCACCAGCATGTCCCCATGTTCAGGAATGCCTGTTCTGTCTAGTCTTCCCCTCTGTGACTATGACAAGGATTTATCGACCTGCTTCTAGTGAACAGAACATGAGAACGTTATGGGGTCATCACTCCTGATGTTTGACTGTAAAGGATTATGGCTTCTTTCTTGGGTGATTTCTCTTTTTCCCTCTTTCTTCCTCTAATATAAATCAGCTTCTAAGTTGTGAGCTGTCTTGTAGAAGCCTGTAAGGCAAGGAGCTGAGATCTCCAACTAATATTTGGGGAGCATGTAGAGACTGCCCATAGCATGTGAGTAAGCTTGGAGGTGGATCATCCCTAGTACAGCCTGGAGATGCTGCGAGGCTGTGCAATGCTGCAAAGATGCTGGGCAGGCAGGAACTTTAAGCCTCAAATTTCAGAATAATTCTCTACATAGCAATAGGTAAATACAAATTCCTCCTTCCTTCCTCCCTTTCTTTTCCTTTTCCTTCCCTTCTTCCCTCCTTTCCTCCTTCCTTCCTTCCTTCCTTCCTTCCTTCCTTCCTTCCTTCCTTCCTTCCTTCCTTCCTTGTCTAGTCTGATGTAATTCTCTAAGATTATCTTAAAAAGATAGATGTTATTTCAGACTTCGAAGGGCACAGATGGTCCAAGTCTCATTTTCTTGTTTTGTTTTGTTTTTGGTCTTTTCGAGACAGGGTCTTCCTGTAGCCCCAGCTGGCCTGGAACTCGCTCTGTAGACCAGGCTGGCCTTGAACTCACAGAGATCCACCTGCCTCTGCCTCCCAAGTGCTAGGATTACAGGCGTGAGCCACCACGCCCAGCTCCGAGCCTCATTTTCTTTAGTATATAGTTGGGAGCCCCGAGTCACTGGGTATTTTGCCTCAGCATCAATTTCTTCATCTATCTTTTCTAGTAACAACACTTCCATGGCTTCCCAGATTTCCAGGCATAAACAACAAGTTCTTATGGTGTCCTGCTCTGTCCTGCACCTTTGTTGTGCATGCCCCTTTCCCTCCTTGCTGCGCATCCTCACTGGCTCCTCGATTGGCAACCTGCTCCAGGATATTCAAACTGGAAGTCCCCATTGCCTTTAAGATGTCACCTCAAAATTCAAATGGATTACTTCTTTATGTCCCCCCTTTCTTGATCTTATTTAACATTGGACCTCTGGGCTCCTTTGCAAACAACTCTTTCTTATGTTATACCTCATATACATAAACATATATACTATTATGCATAATCCCCTATTAGATTTTATACTTCATAAGGTCAAGGATTTTGTTAATGGTGGTCTTCATTATCACTCCTGCAAGCCCACTACTTATAAAAGTATATGGGCTTTAGTAGACATTCAACAAATATTTATTGAAGTGAAAGATTTTGGAAAGACTACAAGTCTGGTCTCAAGGAACCATAACTTCTATTTTGAGTGTGTCAATACTATTTATGTAGCTTTAAGCAAGAATAAATTATTGGGAAGAAGTTATGATAAGCAGGTACTATCACTTGTAGAGCTCCAATCTCATTCCTGGGCAAGTATATATTGGTTTGCAGGTATATACTGTTTTATCCTCACATTGGTGGGATAAGGTTTACTGAGGTTGAACTGTATCATCTGTAAAATGAATAGCCTAGAACTAAATAATCTTTTATCTTCTCCCAGCACCAAACTTCCAAGATAACTATGTCTTACTGTTGATAGAGATCCATTTATTAACCCATCATGACTCAAAGAAAGGAAAGAAAGTCTCAAACCTCTGTTACAAACTTAAAATCTACTTTTAGGTAGAATCTGCATCTCTGAAGTTGGGAACCTTCACTTGAGTTCTCTGGATCCTGGGTATGGTCTATGGAGATGAGGGATAGCACATCACACTCCTTCCACTTGTTAATAACTTCAAATACACTTACACAGCATGGTTTAAAGCCTTGTATTCACCAAGGAAATCCATTGCCAATTGTTATTATTATTTTATTTTTAGCACCCATTTGCCTGACCTCCTTGGAGAAATGTCTATTCTTTGTAGTGTTTGTTATAAAGTTACATTGATTTGTAGGGACTCATTATACATTAGATTAACCCTCATCAGATGTATGACTTTCCCCTTTTCATGTGATTGTTTTCTTTGCTATACATGTTTTCAGTTGACAAAGTTCTATTTATTTTTTATTTATTTATTTTTTGGTCTTTTTGAGACAGGGTCTCCCTGTAGCCCCAGCTGTCCTGGAACTCACTCTGTAGACCAGGCTGGCCTTGAACTCACAAAGATCTGCCTGCCTCTGTCTCCCAAGTGCTAGGATTAAAGGCATGAGCCACCATGCCCAGTGAGCCTTTGTACATTTCATACAATAGTTCTTAATCAAATTTAGACCCCTTCACCCAACGATGCCCCCACAACCTCCCACCCCCAATCCAGCCTCATGTATTCTGCCATACATGTTAAGTCCCATCTAGTCAAACATTTACCCAGCTGTCCTTTGTTGCAAGTTCCTCCACTGGAGTCTAGTCAGGCTATCTAGAGACCTTAAGGAAGGTCTACTCTCCCTCACCCAGAAGTAATTAGTCTCCCACAGTTCCCAGGCGAGGGCAGGCATGCCAACCATTTCCCTTGTTCCACTCTGAGCCCTTGTCTGATGGAGTTGGCATGGGTCTTGTGCACCACACCCCCATTGCCACAAGTTCACATGGACAAGCGCCCAGTGGCCTGAAAGCCCCCTTTTCCACAATGGCACCTGAGCTGTGCATGGGTGAGGTTTCACATAGGAGTCCTATCCAGGGACGCACACTCTGCAGTCACTTATTCTCTAAAGCTCAGCCAGTTGAGGCCTCTGCGTACATAGCTCTCTGTTGTATGAGGAAGCTTCCCTGGTGAGAGTTGAGGGATGCACTCCTATTCTCTCTACCTCCTGTTCCACTATGTTCTGTGGGCCGTGTGGAGGTTCCACTGTAGATAATGTCGCCTAAGATGGGCATCTCTCAGATGTATATTTTCTGTGTATGACCACTTGTGGAACTCGGCAGTAGCCTCCATCTGTTGCAAAAAGTAGCTTCTTTGATAAGCAGTGTACTTGTCTGTAAATACAAGGATTCATATTTAGCATACAGTAAAAAATTTCATTTGTCTTGAGATATGACAGACATATGTTTTTCTCTAGAATCTAGGACCTCTCCAGCCATGTATATTTGACTATAATTACAGTACCACCTATCCGTTCACTCCTATTGAGAGGGCTTTAAGTCCAAATAGGCAGCTATTGATTCCCCCCAGATAACAGTGCCATTACTGCACCGATAGAGGTAGTTTGCTGTGCCAGTCATTATGGTTATTTGGTTTTGGGTTAGACCATTGATTGATTTTGTCCCTTAGAAGCTTGCATAGGTTCCTCTAGAACTATGACGGCTAGTCTTCAGAGAAAAATCTTCTAGGTCAGCTACTGCTGCATTGCTCCAAGCCATTGCCAGTTATTTGTAGGGCAACTAGAAAGAGTTTGTTATTCATTATCAATGTTCTATTAGTAATTCAGGGCTATGGTCACCAAATGCTCTTTGCCTCTAGCTTAATAGTCTTTGTTTAGCAACATGTCCCAAGAAAATCGGGTTAGGCAAAGCTTCATAAGACTCCATATTTACACCTCAAACCACATACTTTGAGGAAAAGATCAGAGCGATAACTTGAGATAATTCTGATTTTCCAGGACAGAGGAAAGGCTCAGAGAATGTAAGTCATATACTTAAGCACACCCAAGCAACAAAGGACTGAGTTGGAAATATGAACAGCAATTTAATCCCCAAACCAATAGATTTTTGTTTTATCACAATTCTTCATTATGAGCTTAAAGGCAGGTTGGTTCCTGTTTCAGATTTCATTTAGGGCATTTCTTCCCCCCCCCCCATAATGACTGTGGAAGGAAACAGTCATATATTCTCAGAGTGTGCTAGTTACTGGCCTCCATGCTGTGATCAAATACTTGACAAAAGCAACTTGAAGAAGAACCAAGAGTGTGATTGGGCTCACGGTTCAGGGTACATTGCTTCATGGCAGCTGGCAACGCGACATCCTCAGTCAAGAAGCAGTGATATTGCCAGCTCAATTTCTCTCTTTGTTCAGTCTAGGGCCATAGCCTGGAACATTTATGGTGGATTTTCCAATGTCAATTAGCATATTCGAGATGATTAGAGATTTGTTTCCCATGGTTAACCATCACTCATGGTATATTCAAAATCTGATTTAAAAATCAAGCAATTTTTTTGCATATAAATAAACAAATAGTATCACAGGGTGTTTGCATTACCAGAATTTATAAATGGTACAAGTATATATGAGTGTAAGCAGCATATCAAGCTGTATTTCTTTGCATTTGAGATATCATAATAATGAAAAAGAATAAATTAGCTAAGTTCATTTACATTCTTTTAACATTTCAGGTGTTGTGTGTAAAGTACTTTAAGCTGAAAATGCCAGTGGTAGTAGCAGTATCAAATGGCTGCTTGGCCACATCCTTTATGTACCATTTGCTGGATGTTGAATTTAGACTTGTTGTGCATGTAGGCTTGTCTATAAGATAGGGGTTACTACAGTACATTCTTCACAAGCCTATCTCAAGTATTAGATGTTGAGGTTTTATACCACTTGCCAGGTTCCATTAGGAACCCTCAACGAGTTTCATTAAGCTTTACTGAAATCCACTAGACAATAGCCCTGAGATGTTTATTTTGTTTATGGTCACTGGCATGGTTACACAGAAGAATAAAGCAACAGTGCCTGGCACCTTCTAGAACTTCAGCAAATGTTTATTTAATACATCAATCCCCAGAGTTATGAGCCCTTTTCAGATTAAGAAACCGAGCTTTTGTCTCTTTCCTCAGATCATATGGTTCACATGTAATTTAGTGTCATATTAAAACGTATAATGGACATGTCCATTATCCTGGTATGCTGGTAATTTCATGGAGTGTGTAATGTCCTTAAATTATATACCTTAAACATGCAGATTTTTATAAAAGTAAAATGCGTGATAATCATATAAAAGCCACACATGGTGGTACAGCATTTTAATTTCAGTGCTTAGGAAGCTGAAGCAGGAGGGTTGCTGTGAGGTTGAGACTAATCTAGGCCATATACTCAGTTCAAGGCTAGCCTGCTGTATATAGCAAGACCCAGTCTTATTCCCTGAGCCTCAGTTGCATAAAATACAATGGTACTCAGCTATTTAAGAGGCTGAGACTGGAGCTCAGGGGTTCAAGGCTTGACTGGACCATGCTATCTCAAAATGAAAACATAGTCAAAATGCTTAATAAATTCCTTTTATCATTAGCAAGCTAATGATAATTTGGGATAATTTGTTAAGTATGATGATTTCACGTTAAAATATTTTTATCAGTGCTGGAGAGATGGCTCAGTGGTTAAGGTCACTGGTTGCTTTTTGCAAAGGACCTGGGTTCAATTCCCAGCACCCACATGGCAGCTAACAACCATCTGTCACTAGGGGAATTCAATGATATCTTCTGACCTTTGAGGGCATCACATGACATGGGTGCACTTACATACATGCAGGCAATATAGCCATACACATAAAATAAAAATAATAAATTAAAAATAAATAAAATAAAAATTTTTTTATTAATTTTATTTATTTCTGTATGTGTATGAATGTACTGTCTGCATGCAAGTTTGTGCACCCATGTCATGCAATGCCACGGAGGTTAGAAGAGGGTCTCGGATTCCCCTGGAACTGGAGTTCTCCTGGAATTGGAGTTTCAGACGGTTCTCGGCCACCATGTGGGTGCTGGGGATTGAACCCGGGTCCTCTGTAAGAGCGGTTGGTTCTCTTAACCGCTAGGCCATCTCTCCAGTCCCCAAAATATTTTTATTAAGTACTTGAGAATTCCAGATGTATGCGTGTATTGCCTGCATGTAATTGTACTCATGTTGTACGTTGCCTGCTGGGGTCAGATGAGCTAACAGCCAATAGACTGGTGCTATTGATGGTTGTTAGCTGCTATATGGGTGCTGGAATTTTAACTCAGATCTTCTGAAAGAGCAACCAATGCTCTTAACTGCTGAGCCATCTCTTCAACTCCATATAATGCATCCTGATCACATTCAACTCCTCTTCCCCATTCCTTCAGACCCACCACCAACTTCATGTGCTCTTTTTTTTTTTAAACTACATTCTTATGTAAACCTTATTGTGCATAATATAGACTAGTATTTTTTATTACATGCACTTACATAAGCATGTGATAACCTAAATTTTGTGCTAATTAACTTCAACAACTATAACAATCATCATGTTTCCAAATGTGGCTACTCTTACAGTTTTAAGGTATAAATTACTAGGGACATACCTGATATGTGGTTGGGATACATTGCTGTGCTGGGATCAACTGTGTATCATGCAGCAGAACAAAGGTCTGGGGTGATGCAGAAAAGTAGTTTAAGGGGGATAAGCATGATGTAAGTCTTGTGTGTTTAAGACTGGAGGGCCACCCTACAATAGGATGGGTTAGAACTATCCCCAAACTATCTTAGAGTTACCCCCAAACCATTACATAATTACCCTAACCCCTGATCTCACTCACCAGGACACAATGAGTAGGAGGAAACCTAATCCAGGCTGGCAAACTCCAAGTGGCCTCCAAGTACCCTCAGTCCAGGTAAGAAAGGCTAGATGGTACATCTTCCTGACCCCAGATATTGATAGGGTCCTTCTCAGGGGAAGAGAAAAATTTGATCTGGGATTTGCCTGTGACTGTCAGAAGGGATGGTGTGCACTCATGAATAATCCAGAGGGAATTCAGAACCCCAGAGTGTCTGCTGCCCCATAGTTGGCTAGCTTGACTGGCTGAGAAATCAGCTGGTGGTGGTCACCTGTGGGCTCAGCTCCGTCCAAGACATTTTCCTGCTCCTATTCCACAGCCTGGTCTCTGTTCCACCACAGCAGAAACTTGGGAAAGGCTGCCATGGCAGAAGAAGAAGGGTGAGGGAGAGGGACAAGTGGGGGAGACACACGAAGCAATCAATCAAGGGCCTGCGCCACACAGTCTTGCTTGGCCTGAGGACAAGCCACAAGATAGTGAGCAAGTCAGAATCGATCACCTCAGCCTTAGTGACTAGAGGCAGGCAAGAGGCATGGCCTCAATGTGTGTATGTGTATGTGTATGTGTATGTGTATGTGTATGTGTATGTGTATGTGTATGTGCTTCTACTAATGAGAACTCAGAAGGAGGAAGTGAAGAGAAAGATGATTGAATGTGAGGACAGAGCCCTTAACTATTTTTTTTTTAAGTGTACTCACAAGGCTGTGATTTTATTTGCTGGTGTGCTCAGGGACTAAGTGGAAAAAAACTTTCAGATTCAGTAGCATCATCATATGTGTCCAAAAGTAGCACTTTGTAGCAACAGGGCAGGCACAGAGAACTGGGTTCAAATTCTGCTGGAGCCCTTTTGTGTGTGACTTTGAACAGGTTATGTCACATATCTGGGCTTCATTTGTCTGCCAAATAAGGACGGCAATAACAAAAATAGTGTTTTAGAGGTTTAAAATATACCAGAATCATAGTTCTATAGCACAATGTATAAAAGTTATGTACATAGATTTAGTTTATTTGTCTTGATACCTAAGCAAATCTGCTTCTCTGTGTTCTGATTATCAGATGGAACTAGTAGCAATACCTGGTTTCAATAGGAAAGGCCCCATAAATATTTGCTGAATGAACAAGGGCTTGAGAGGATGCCATATGATAATGTATATGAAAAATCTACACCTAGTACTTGGCACAGGATATTCATTCAACAGATATTAGCTATGATTATCAGTTAACAAGAGTGAGTAAACGGAATAACATGCAAACTAACAATCCATTAGTTGTTGCTTGCTCTGTGTTTAGGGCCCTCCCCCTATCCGCTCCCCACATACTTTCCTTGAATGACTCTCTAAAACTTCTCACTTAACTTGACCTCCAGCCAGAAGTCTCTACTGTTTCATGCTGGTTATAATTACGAAGTCAATGTAAAGTTAGTATGCCGTAGATAGGAGAAAAGGGGCCTCTGACCGGCATATGCTTCGCGTGTCAGGGATCCTCTCAGAAGCCACACTCTTCTTCCTGGCTGTGCACCACCACTCAGAATACTTGAACATCTCAGTGCACCAGATATAGGGGACACTCAGCCTCAGTTTCGGGGCCCTCTCTCCCTTCTGCTTGATAACTTCTTACAGCTCATGTGCGGCATGTAAAACAGAGGAGCCTTCCCATATAGCACTTCATTCTAAGTCAAAATTACAGTGTATGAAGCACTTTCAGATGCTCTGAGCTCCCTAGAATACAAATTCCCCGAGAGACAGGAGTTCCATGCGCTGTTTCTTTTCTGCCTCTGTCTCCTAGAAGAGAGCCCTAATGTGGTAGACACCCAACACACACGATGGGCGAACAACTCGTATAATTCTCATTTGTAGTTCCGTGACTTTGGAAGCATGGATCTGACTCTTACTATCCATGTTTCTAACAAGGGGAAAGGAGGCTCAGATGCAAAGCTAAGAATTCTATCCTGTTTCCAACAAACCATTCTTAAGTGAGTGTTTATTTGCCCAACTGTGTTTGAAGTTTTGTACCAGCAGCTTCTATGTGGTCCCCACTGTGGAGATAAATGCTTTCTCCAAGTTCAGTTCTCACTACCAGATTCTTCGTGGTGGTCTCTTGACTTGACTTGTGAGTCTTGCTTATTTTAGGCTCCAGGCCAGCCCGGCTTCGGATACCAACTTGGCCTTTAGTTTACGCACATGGAAATTTGCTGTGCTCGGCTCCTGAATTCCAGCTCCAGAAGATTCTCTTTCCAATGTCTGGATGTACTGGGATTAACAATTCTCTGGTCAACCACAAATCCAATGTGCCAGTCCCATTTCTCCATAAAGCAGACTATATCCATCTCATCAAAAAAATGTGTATTTACAAATGTTTTAAATGTGTATGCCTTAATGGTGGTTATCCAAAGTTGAAATATAATTCTTTTTTTTTTTTTACTTTTTACTTTTGTTTTTGTGACTTGAAAAAAACTGTTTTATAGATATTACTTTTTTAACCATCAAAAAATGTTTTTAAATACAATTCTAAAAAGATTTTTGTCATAAGGTCAGTGAGACACATTAGACATAGTTTAGAAAGCCAAACAGGATAACAACTTTAGCTCTGAATTGTGTCGCCTCATTCATCGCACCAATGGCCCATTCTGTCCATTGTCCACTCAAGCTTTGCTTACACAGTGGCCTCTTCAAGTTACCAGGCTCTAGTTCTGTTCTTCCATCTTATTTATGTCCGTTCTCTTCTCTTTACCCATACTTCCCTGGTAAGCGGTCTGCAAAAGCGAACTTCAGCTTCATTGGATGAGGAAAGCCCAGGCATTCTGGCTCCAAAGAACAGATGGTTAGAATGTAAAGGTCCCGGGGCTGGAGAGATGGCCTAGTGGTTAAGAGAGCCGACTGCTCTTACAGAGGACCCGGGTTCGATCCCCAGCACCCACATGGCAGCTGAGAACCGTCTGAAACTCCAATTCCAGGAGAACTCCAGTTCCAGGGGAATCTGGCACCCTCTTCTGACCTCCGCGGCATTGCATGACACGGGTGCACACACCTGCATGCAGACAGTACAGTCACACACATACCGAAATAAATAAAATAAAATAAATATATATAAAAGAATGTAAAGGTCCCTTCTCCAATTCCTGAACTTTGTCTCTTTCTTTCCATGAAATTGCGTTGGATTCTTAGTACTTGCCTCACTTTCTCAGCTGTATCTTCAGCTCCTCAGAGGAAAGTATCTCAAACAATAATTTCCTTATATCACTTAAAAGAAGTTGAATAGGCTGGGATTGGTGGTGCATGCCTTTAATCCCAGAATTCTGGGAGGCAGAGGCAGAGGCAGGTAGACTGTTGTGAGTTCAAGGCCACCGACGGGGGCTACAGGGAGACCCTGTCTCAAAACAAACAAAGTTGACGAGGGGCTGGGGAGATGGCTCCAAAGATCACAGACCTTGCTTTGCTGCTCTTGCAGAGGACCTGGGTTCTGTTCCCGCCACCCACCAGGCAGCTCACAGCTTCTGATCTAATGACCCGGTGCCATGGTCTTCTGGTCTCTGTGGGCAACAGGCATAGACATGGTACACACACATACTTGCAGGCAAAACACTCATGCACATAAGATCAATAAATCTTTTTTTCCAAAAAAGAAAGTTAAATGTTGTCTATGCCCTAAACTCTGCTTTCTTTTTCAGGTAAGGAGGCATTTTCTGACAGCATTTTATAGAGATGATGGCCCAGGCCTTTCTTGCTGATAAGATCGATCACATATTTTTGACAAGTGACTCTGCTCAAGCTATTTATTATAGTTTACAAAGCCATGTATAAGGGAGTACCATACTATGTCACCATTCTCATCTTGTGTCTAGCTCACCTCCCCCAGCTGAGTTTCCAGTAATAATTAATTGCTTCATCATTCCACAAATGCAGACTTACCATCATTATTAATCATCATTGTTAATTGTGTTTTTCTATGTTGATGACTTTGTTGCTGTGCATAGAACGCCCCTCCCACACAATGTGATGAGTGCTTCTGATCCTTCTAATACCTGTTTCAGAGGACTTCTCTTCGGAAACCCGCCCCTGGCCCTGATATAGAGCTACTCTCTCTCCACTGGGTTTCCACAGAACTCTTAGTTTAACTCTATGATTCTGCTTCTCTTGTTCCCTCAAAATAAGACTTGAATCTAACTCCTTTTGGGGTGTCTCTAGAAGCACTTTTAATAATGTCTGAGTTGGCACCCAAAAAATATGTGCTGAAGGAATGGATGGGCAAAAGACAGCAATGTCAGGTAGTGCCACGGTGGATTGAATGCAGTGATGGTGAACGAGAGAGGGAAGGGGGAGCTCATTTTACTGGAAGTGAAAGGGATTAGCTTTTGCATCATGCAGTATAGCTGACCGCTCCCAGAAGGGAGACATCCAAATGTAAGAGGCAGAACATTAAATATTGAAAGCAAAAGTTAAATATTAAATTTTAATATGAAACATTAATGCCAATAAACAAAACCAGCCAGAGGGGGACAAAATTAGGACCAGGCCATGGCCAAAAAGGAGAGAGTCATGGAATAGGCTGAAAGCTGACCATGGCTTAGACTTTCCCAGCAAGGCTCATTGGTAACGGTCACACCCATCAAATTTCCCCGGGAGAAGATAAGGAGGAGGGAAAAAGCCTTTTATAACCCACAGCCGTAAAACTCAAGTCTTTTCCTACAAAACAAAACACAGTGTTTCAGGACTTCCAAGGCTTGAGAACTTCTAGTACACTGGAACAAAAATAGAGGCAGCAGAGAGGAAAATGTGAGATTGCCGAAGCCTTGGGGCAAGAATCCTATCTTTGCTTGCACTGTGTGGTGCTGGGCCTCTGTGCCGCCAACTTGGGCAGAAAGGAGCAAGCGTCATGAAAGGAAGAGAGACAATGGGCCTGCTCCTGCAGCTGCCAGCGGATGCCTGTCTGAGAGCGGAAAACTGAAGGACTGAACTTGCCAGAACTCAACTTAAACCACTTTCCGATTCAGGAGCACCTAGGCTTACTGAGACTGCTCAGGGTCCATAGCCTACCAGCCTGAGAGTAGCTCAAGCTAAATCGGAAATCTCATAAATTGTGTTCCCTCAGAAAGGCAATGAAATTAGCCAGCAAAAATGCCGTTAGGCTCAGTGTTGGCTTACGTGTAAAAAGGCTCTGGATAACCTATTCTTAAACCTTGATTTAAATCTTTCTCAACACCCTTCGTTTATGGAAAGTTCTTATTCGTTTAAACATTTTTTTTCTTTTTATTTTGTACGTGAGCATTTTGCCTGCGTGTATATATGCAAATGCACCAGGAATGTGCAGTGCCCACAGAGGCCAGAAGAGGGAGTCGGATCCCCTGGAACTGGAGTTACAGATGTTTTGGGGCTACCATGTGGGTGTGAGGAACTGAACCCAAGTCCTCTCCAGGAGCAGTCAGTGCTCTTTAACTATTGAGCTATATCTCCAGTTCCGAATTCTCTTACCCTAAAGCCTTTTTTTCCAAATAAAAACCGGGACTGTAAGACCAGATCAGATTCTTCTGTGGCAACTGTGGTAAGGTATTAGAAATCAAAATCTATGGTGGCCATGGTAAGGAAATAACTTCATGGCATTGTCCTCAAAGGGTCAGGTTAAAACAGAACGCTGTTTGTTTTGCTTTGGAGGTGAGTGGAGAAGTAAAGCATTCTAAAAGTAAGATCATCTCATCTTGGTACAAAGATCACATTACCAGTCCTTAGGTTATAGGAAACTGAAGAGGTCATTGAATGTAAAGCTATCTCTGCCACGTGGTCCTTAAATTTTGAAACAAACAGAAAAGTGTACAAGATGTCAGGACTGAGAAGTCTTCTGAAAACCCTCCCATCCCTCAAGAACTCTTAGTTTCCAAAGGAAAAATGAACCTAACGGTAATGGAATGAGGCTAATTCAGCTAGAAGGATAAGTTTTCACAAGAAATTAGTACGCGTGAGGGGGGAAATGACCAAGGATTGGTGGCTTAATTTTAACCATATGGAAGGATTAACTGATCGATGCTATCGAGTAACCGTATCACATGAAAGTCAATCAGGAGACAGCTTGGGGGGAAACCCCGGCTTTGAAACCAAGTTTGAAAATGGAAGCCGGAGCCAAGGCACACAGCGTCCATAGCATACTATGTTTTCTTTCCTCAAGATCTTTGTTCCTTATGGTTTGGTTATTTTCCCTTCCTCCAAATATATTTGAGCCTATTACCTTGCCTGCTACCTCTTTCTCCAAAGTTTTTCTTTTACAACATAGTCACATAGCACTGACAAAGGTCAACCTTGGAATTTAAGGTCACTAGGTGAGTTTCAGAAAATAATTGGAACTTTTGATAAGGGTAAGTTTGGCTATTCTTCGTCCATACGGCCTCACCTCTGTCTATACCTAGGACGAATATAATTGGATTTTCTGGTAGAATACTACCTCTCTTGCAAGTAATACTGACTACGTTTTTTACGGAAAAAAATAGTAGTTATAGTTCTTATTTTACCAGTGACACTGAATTATTTTTGATGCTTCCCAAAATGCAGAACAAAAAAGATTAATGAGCCACACCATCAGGAATAGAGCCCAGCTTCCACACTGAGTCACTGGCTGACTCTGAGGTGAGGTGCTCGGTGTCACCAGGCTTCTGTTTCCATATCTAGAATAGAACAGTGTGAGACCACATCAGTGATTCTTAGACCAGAACCCACAGAACCCCAGTCCTCACGGAAAGAAGATGGAGGGCCCTCATTAAGAGAATGGCAAATTTGAACATTGACTTTTTTTACCCAGAGTAATTCTATTTCAATTGTCTTACTTATAGATGGTTTTTAGTGCAATGATTTCTGTTTAAAACTTGATTCATGCTTCAACCAATTAAAAAACTCATTGGACTATAATGCACAACTAATATTTAATATGCTTCCATTTTCTAGTTCTTTTACATGAAGAGAGACTGTCTACTTCTAAATGTGAGTAAATTGTAGGATATCTTCATTGACTTCTTTTCCTTAACTTGTTGGCAAATTAGTGGCTGAAGAGGTCATATTTGGATTATTGCAAGTCAGTTACTTGATCTACCAAGTCAGTGGTGGTAAACCGCAGGGAATTAAGTCTGTAAGGGTTCTATAAATGACATCACAGAACAAGTGGCTTGAGCAGAAACCTTTCTCCTCACAGTTCTGGTGGTTACAAGCACAAGATCAAGACACAGCAAAGTTGTCTTTTCTCTGAAAAGTATTTCCTAGTTGATGAAAGGCTAATAATCTCTTTTCATTCCCAACAATATCTTTCCTCTGTGAATGTCCGTGTCTCTGTTATAATCTCCTTTTCATATAAAGTAACTAGTTGTTCAGGATTAGAATCACCATATGACCTCATGAAACTTTAAGGATACTT
This sequence comes from Rhizomys pruinosus, assembly GCA_009823505.1. Taxonomy (NCBI): domain Eukaryota; kingdom Metazoa; phylum Chordata; class Mammalia; order Rodentia; family Spalacidae; genus Rhizomys; species Rhizomys pruinosus. The sequence goes on from VZQC01012607.1 coordinate 943,954, forward strand.
TCTCCAATATAGACACATTTTGAGGTTCTGAATTTGGGGGAAGGAGGGTCACAATCAGCCCATAACACCTGGTAATCCTAGAGACTACTCAAAGAGTTCTTTATTTCTTAAAGTGCTTTAATACTTTTGAAATAGTAATATATGTACTTTTCAAATATGTGAGCAGTTAAAAATGGGAGATATTTTTCTAGTTTTTCTTCTCATGAACAACTACTATCACTTCTTATTATATATATATATATATATATATTCAAGCCTATAGTATATGTATCTCTTAAAAATTAAACATACTGGGGAGATTTATGACCAAAAAACCCCTCTGGTTTAACGCTGGTGAAACATCAGATTACTTAATTTGAAATAGAGTATGGTGCTTCGCAGGTGTCTACAAAGTGAGGGTAGATTTGAGTACATGCTCTGGGTTCTTGCTATTAATAGTGTATTCTATTGAGAAGCATCAACATCATGTAGGAGGTGTTAGAGAAGCAGACTCTCAGGCTCCACCCATAACTACTGATGGGCACCTACATTTATAGTCTGACAATATGAGTGCAGGTAAAATTTGAGAAGCTAAGTAACCTGCCCCCCCTTTTTTTTGAGACAGGGTTTCCCTTTTTTTACAGGAATTTCTGCTGGATCTACAAATTGGTGAAGGCCACACTAACCAGGTCTGACCAGAATAGAGGACTCCATGGGTAGAAGATGGGCTTCCATGGTAGTTTGTCATGGTCAACAAGCTCTGTGGCTTCTTGCCCCTCAGGAAGAAGAAGGACTAACCAACCACAAGAGCTGATTTGTATGTCTTTCCCCTGCAAAGGCTCAATGCTTATTTTGGGGCTGGCAGTTATTAAAAAGCCTATGACTGCAGTTCTATGATTGGACGATCATTTATTTGATAGAGAATAAATGTGCATCCACTGCGAGCTGGGGAATGGCTCCTGTAAAGCATGGTGAACACATTGCAGAATTGGCAGCCTGGCAGTCCTCTGGCCTGGTGTAATAAATTACTGAAGCCATCATCTGTAGCAAATAACCTAGCTAGGCTGCCTGGCAGGCCCAGGAGGGAGGGAATAACGGAGAACATGTCACCCAGTCAGTTAGCCTCGGAAACAGCATTCCTTTCTGCAGGGCAGATTTTCTTCTTTTCAGCACTACTAACTCAAATGTCAAACAAGTTGTAACTGCCATGGAGAAGAGGCGAACTCCCGTATTTGCTTTCCGTAAGAGAAAGAAAACAACTGGCCCATTTTAGTGTTGCTGTTGGGGCTCTGGGATTTGGGATGGGGCCAGGTGAACTGTTTGTTAGAAATGTTTCTAATGTCTCCCAGCTCCTCTGCTGGGGCTGCTCTTTGGAGTCCTCCAGTGCTGTTAGGAAAGGCAGAGCCAGAGGAGAAGGGGGTGGGAATTACACGACGTGGCTATGGCTAGATGTGAATCCCAATTAAATTAGAGTGCATTTCCAACATCGTGAGAGCCCCCCCCTCTAAAAGTTAATGAGGACTTGGATGCTACCCAGCCCTGGAGTGAACTGAAATGCCCTTCGTGGCCCTATAGTGCCAGGTGTTCACCTCAAAGAGGCATTTATGAGAGACACCAGGTTTGGCAATTCCTTTTGGCAACAATGAATGAGCCATGGGAACTGACCACCTGGGGGTGAATATTAGGTGCCAAGAGCTTCTGTCAGTTGCCAAAGATCGATTGGCATGAACATCGCTGGGGCCACAAAATCTTTGAACATGAGCTCCCAGAAGGCAGGCACCAGTTTGTATTAATGTGAGGTCTGGGGGACTCTCTGGAGGGAGGATATGTAGTCCCAGTCCCAGGCAATAATGATGTTGAAGAGTGTATTCTGCCCAGTCTTTTGCCCACCTGAGCGCATCTGCCCCTCCATAGGGTCTTACGGCAGGTGGACAATGCAGTCTGGGAACAGACAATTTTCAGAGTGGCTCTCATTTTCCTCATTATGAGGAATGGGAAAAAGGATTTTAATGGTCATTTGATCCCCACCTATGGGGACCCTGATGCTCAAGGACTGAGAGATCATAGTAACTAGGCAGCCAGGAATAGGACATGCTTGGTGAGCAGAAGTTGATTCCTTTGAGGGAGTCTAAAAAACAAAACAACCCCAAATTCTAAGAGAAAAGAACAAGGTTAGAAAGAGAATAGAAAATTAAACAGCCAAAAAAAAAAAAAAAAATGAGTGCGATCGGACAAGAATACAGAGAGAGACAAAGAGGGGGAAGAGAGAAGCTGGGGAGGCTGAGCAAGCATGGGGACCTGAATTTGAATACCCAGAACCCATGGAAAACCAGGGAGGTGGCATGCGTCTGTCCTACAGTGAGCTGGGAGGGAGAGACAGAAAGGTCCCCAGAAGCTCCGGGGTCAGCTAGTCTGGTCTATGAAGCATTTAACAACCAAGGGATCCTGTCTCAGAACAAGATGGACGGCGAAGACTATCCCATGAGAGGCCATCCTCTCACCACTTGGGTACTGTGGTACGGGTGTTCATCTGTTCTCACACATCCATGTATACATGCACGCACATCATATTTATACATACACACCTACTTCACACACATACAATAAATAAATAAGAAAACTGAGAATAGAAACAGTACCTGGGGGCTCCTTGCTGGTTTCTGGTTTCTTTTGGCTTCTAGCTGATTAGGACATTATTTGTATCAGCTTGTTTGAAGGAATAAAAGAGGAGTGAATATATATATGAAAAGACAAAAAAAAATAATTTGGGGCACAAAATACAAGTGCCTCACTTCCTCTTCCTGCCGCTAACCTAGCTAAACTATGCAGAAGGCTGTGCTTACAAGCAGGTCCCTCTCCGCAGCTCTGGTTATTATTCACCAATAATGTATTAACTGCATACTTGGGCATGTGGACAGTGCCTTGCCTAAGCCTGCTCAAAACCACTCTTTTTATTTCTCAGAGCTCAGCAGAGGATTCACAAACCGTGACCTTCTTTGAGAGCTTGTCTCATGGTTTCTTCACCATGGCAATCAGTTTACTTAATAGGCAATGATAATCTGATGCATGCTACATTTCAGGCATTAGTCTAAGAACCATAAAGACATTTACTCATTTAATCACAGCAGCACAACACAGTGGGCACTAATATTATTCCTAATAAGGCAACTGAGGTAAGAGACATGAAGAAACTTTCCCAAGACCTGACACACTTTTATACTGAATCACCTCTTGAGCTTGCTTGATTTTTCATCTTTACTGCCAAATCCATATTATTGGCCTCTAAATTGGCCTAGGAATTGACAAAAACCCCTATATAGCAGATGCTTTATAAAAACCTTTCAAACGCACTCTGCCGGGAGTTTTCTGGGATGCACGGGCAGGTTTTTAGGAAGGATTTTGTTCAAGAAGCTTTGAAGCAGAGTCACATCCACAGGATAGCCACAGAACAGATGCTTCAGAGAATTAGATGCTAACCTTACTATTAACTAAGGCTCATATGGTCTAGGTGATACCTGGGCTCATACAGAGAAATTCAGCCTAAAGCCAAAATGAATTATTTGTGAGTTTTGATTTCTTAGTTGTTTACTTCAAAAAACACTTAATGGAATCCATTTCATAAATCCCACAGATTTTTTTTAAAAATCTTTTTGTCTCTCCATCTTGAATATATTTATGCCTCAGAACTGTGATACTATCCCAATCTCCTTCAAAATTCTACTTGACACCCAGACAGTCCTTTCCTAAAGAAGCATCTGGAAACAACTTACTTCTCTATAAAGGGATTAGGCAGCTCTGTGCCCTCTGCCTCTTGTTCAAACTCCACAGGAGATGCAGGGAATTACAAGAGTTTTAGAGTTCTGTGTCAGGAATGAAGGTCTAAAACCCTGTCTCAGAGCTATTTACATGGTTGTAAGAACTGTGGATAAAGATCACAATATATATATTTCTTACCATACCACGATGTCTCAACCTTTTACTATACTTGCACCATACTGCTGCAGCTTTTGCCTCTCCCATATCTGCCCTTCCCAGCCAGGTTTCTGTTAGAATCTGCCCAGCTTGTAGCAGCTTCTAAGGGCTGCAGGCCTTTGACTCTTCTCCCCTTCCTTGAGGAAGAAGGAATAGCAGCAGGCACTTGCTTCCTGCTGGGTCAGATTGATATTTTCCTTTCAGAAAACACTTGTTTTTAAATCTCTCCCTAAATTCTCTGAAGTATATGAATAGGGAAGTTAGGCTGTTCAAAACCAGAAAACAAGATTCCTACTGGAAGATTCCAGGAAGAACAGGACCCCCCCTCAGTGCCCAGGTCTGTGAAGGGAAGGACCCCCGCCCAGATCCAGCTCTGGAGCAAAGGATACCTGCAGGGAAAGCCATTTGGCCTTCCAGTCAAGAGTGAGTGACCTAGGTCCTAGTCCTTACTATGCTACCGATTCCCTGGGAACCAGTGGCCTCTCTGAGCAACATCTGCATTGTCAATGGTTAAACAAGGGTCTTCCTCCCCTCCAAGAGCCTGTGATTCTAAAAGTCAGGCCCTCTAGGAAGCATCTGAAGGGTGAGATGCTAAGACATATTTTGTCTTAGACTCTGAGTCATCCTGTCCAGTTTGCTTTTCTTCTCTAGCATTAAACTGCATATAGGTCACTTTTACTTAAGCAGTGTTGAAGTGGTTGGTGGTTAAACAGTTTGCAAATGCTTGTTTAACAAGTTGATGAAATGCTGTTTATTTGCCAGGGACTGTGCTGGGTATTGGTAATAAAGCAGAGTGTACTGGTGGTGGATTTCTTAAATGCCTAACACTGAGTGTTTTGTGTACATCATTTCTTTAATCTGTATAAGGATTCTATGAAGTAGATACTGGATGATTATTTCCCCCATAATATAAAGGCGTTAATACTCGGAGAATGTGGAGTGGATTTTAATTTAAGTGTGATTCAAAACTCTTGGTCCCCAGCATTACACTGCCCAGTCTGCACTGGTCCAAGACATGGGCTGCTGGAAGGACCTTTCTTCTTTTTTCAGGAGTAGACACCTGGTTCCCTGCCTCACTGAGCCACAGAGGTCTCTAAGGTCAACTGTCCCATCCATCTCTGTTTCCTTCCTCTACCCTAGCTCTTGGTGGAGTCTTTCTTAGACCTCTAGACCATGATAAAAAATGACCCTTGCCTCCTGTCTATGGAACCTCACTTCCCTCCCTGTTCTAGCAAGAACACCTTTTCCAACAGCTCCAAGGAGACCAGGTCAATCAAACTCTGGATCAGCCCCACAGCCATCCCTGCAAACTCACATTCCAGGCCTGCCACACCCAGGACCCTGCGTCCCCACCCCAGGTTGGTGCTTAACTTGGAGCACACTTTTAGAGAGAAAGGAGTCTATAGAGCCTGACAAGCCTTATGCAATCTTTGTACACAATAATCCTGTTATTGTTCTCATTTTATAGAAGTGCAAATAGACGTTAAACTTTCCCATCAAGGAGCTGGGATTTGAACACAAGTCATGTGGCTCCGATTTCATGCCCAGCATGGGCGTATACTTTTCTTTGCTTTCTTTTTTTTTTTTTTTTTTTTTTTTTTTTTTTTTTTTTTTTTTTTTTTTTTTTTTTTTTTTTTTTTTTTTTTTTTTTTTTTTTTTTTTTTTGTTTTTTTTTTTTTTTTTTTTTTTTTTTTTTTGGTGTTTTGAGACTGAGTCTCAGTTTATAGCTCAGGTTGGCTTTGAAATCATGACAATCCTCACACCCAAATGCACTGGGTTTTTCTTAATTTCAGTTATCTGGTTACTGTTTTCATGAATTTTTGCTGTATTCTCATAGTAACCTTATAATCTTTTACTTTAAATAACTGAAAATTTTATATCTTACATCATCCCAGTTCATAAAATAAGAAGAAAAAATGGTTTTCTATGCTATTTACTTTTCCTAATTGCCCAAACAAATGCTCCATCCGCTTCTGTAAGTACCACTTCTGCCCTTAATTTCCTTCACCATTCTCCACAGATGTGATTTGAATGTCAGGAAAGTGATGGGCAGCCTGGGTACTGGAGAGAATGGGGTTAATGGAAGGGAAAGCTCCCTTCTTTGTCTTCCTCTAGCTACAAAGCCATACGACTTCCAGAATGGAGACAGTCAGTGGGTACTGGAAAACAACTAGACAAGTGTGGTTAGTTCTATCACCCCATGTCTTTATTCTCAGAGCACAGAGTCAGCAGTCAGGTAGCACTAAGAATGCCCACTGTTTTCCAGAGCTGCTCTGGGAATTAAGTGTATCATATATTCGAGGAATCCAAAATAATGCCTGGCATCATGTAATTGCTGAGTAAACACTGGCTGTCTCTTCCTGCCAGTGCTGCTGCATCTCAGACCTCCCTCTTAGAAGAAGTCCAGGCTGCAGAGGTCAGGAGTGGTAGAAAATAAATAAATATTAATTCCTTCTCTTTTACCTACTTCTCTGTCCATCCTTCAACTCCTACCCCACCTGCAAGAGGCGGGGAGTGAAAAGAAACCAGAGAGGAGAGACTGGCCCAGCTGGAAGCAGCAAGGGCTGTAAAATAATCGGAGGGCAGCCGGCAGGTATCACTTTGCAATGATTGCTCCTGGAGGCTGTGTGGAAGTGAGAGACTGAGTGGCAATCATGAAACATTAGCAAGCTGACACGCGTGGCCTCAGCAGCGCGGAGCTCTCTGGTTACAAGAGAGCTTGACCTCTGCCATGGCGCCTCAACACTGGGCAGTGATGACCTTCAGCAGCAAAGTCTGGGGCCACCCTATGTGTAGAGGCCCCATTGCCCTCGAGAAACTCTAAACCCCTTGCTTGTCTATGACCTGTGGCCCTGGGGCGACTTTGGAGGGCTTCCATCCTAGATAAGCTTCGGTGCTCTTGTCACAGTCTAGGTGGGTGGTTTGTTGATATGGAGGGAGCCAACAGTCTATTTCTGACTTAGGCCTCTGTTTGGGGGTTTGCATCCAGCTGCCTTGAGTACCACCTCAGGAGGCTGTGAGACGTCAAATGACACTCACTCTCTCAGTCAGCTTCCTTATAGGTAAGTGGTAATAATTAAATCAAGCCATCAAGGTTAGTATGAGGGTTAATATTGTCCATAATGGGACTTGAACAAAATCTCTAGATAAGATCAGGGAGGAAAAAAATTAAAAAATATGTCTCAAAAAAGACCAGGGAAGGGCAAAAGACTGTCAGACCAGTAGGGAAGCTAGGGCAATATTGGGGTTCTCTCTCTGCCAAAGGGAATGGGGACAGTATCTCAGTGTGTGTGGACGCCTGTGGCTTTGGGAGGGTTCGCACTGAGACCCTTCTCTGGTTACCCTAGCAAGGCCTGTATTTGCAGACGTCAGGTCCTGCCCTATTCACAGATGTCAGGTCCTGCCCTCTAGGAAGCTACAAGGCGAGGGGATTGGATGTTATTCTTTAAACAGAGCTTTGAAAGATGTGGGGATATTTGGAGCTCAGAGAAGACTCTATAGGTTGCTCAAGTCTCACCCCTTTGTTACCATTATCACCTTGATACCCTCCCGGCTCTTACCTAGGGCCCTGTCTTCATCAAACTTCTCTATGATGATCCCCAGAGATCCTTACCTGCTGACAGTCTATATAGTGTCTTCCCACATTGGACAAGACATGATCTGGCTGAGTAATACATCATTGCAGGGTTAGAAGGTGTGACTTTTATTTTTTTATTTTTTTTTTTTTTTAAATTTTTTTTTTTAATTTTATTTATTTCTGTATGTGTATGAATGTACTGTCTGCATGCAAGTTTGTGCACCCGTGTCGTGCAATGCCGCGGAGGTCAGAAGAGGGTCTCGGATTCCCCTGGGACTGGAGTTCTCCTGGAATTGGAGTTTCAGACGGTTCTCGGCCGCCATGTGGGTGCTGGGGATCGAACCCGGGTCCTCTGCAAGAGCGGTCGGCGCTCTCAACCGCTAGGCCATCTCTCCAGCCCCAGAAGGTGTGACTTTTAAAGGCTTCATCCTGTCTTCCCCCTGAGTTGCTTGGCTTATTTGTTCTCGGGAAGTAAGCTACCATACCGAAGCACACTCAAGTATCCTTGTGGAAAGGAATGTATGGAGAGGAGATGGTCTTTCTAACATAGAACTGTCTTGCCTGGTGTAAGTAAGCCATCTTGGATATGAATCCTGTAGCCCCAGCCAGGTCTGAAGGTGACTAGAGGCCACATCTTGATTGCCATTGCAAATGAGTGACCCTTGAATCCTACCTGCTCACCCAAGACACCCCCAATTTCTAACCCAATGGGAACCTATTAAAGATGATAAATATTTCCACCAAGCTTTGAGCTAATTTGTTATCACATACAAGTAAATACAGACTATCTCGGGAAAATTCCACACACGCCTTCATGTTGGTGGGAGAAATTTGCCATTAAGGAGCTACATTTAGAAAATTCTGTGTGGCCAAACCGACTTCCAAATAGTCAGTGGAACTTTTTGAGAGAAGTTGTGAAAATATGTATTCCTGGGTCCTACCCAAGGAAAACTCAATTCATGAAGCTTGGACCCCATGAACATACATCTTTAAAACTCTGCAGTAGTTCTGATGAACAGATACTTTGGTATCTAGAACAGCATTCTTATTGCACATATCAGGTAGAGCTGAGGTGGGGAGTGGTTTATTAAGGCACAGAAGCAAAGCAGGGACAGAGAGAACAGATCTCAAAGGTCCTGGCACTGAGTTTGAGACACTTGTTCTATAGTTGTGGCTTATCAGAAGAGTTATGATATAGGAACAAGAGAGCAGCTAGGGGCCAATTTATTTCAGGTGTGGAGACAAGGCACAGCCTATTTCCTTTGAGGATGCGTTGGGTGGGCAGCAGCAGACAGGCAGGCAGGCTCCTCTGCCTCTGTGGCCGGACTAATCACACCATCTCTGCACAAATGCACATAATAGCATCATAATGAGTCTGCTATGCTTTTAAGGTTGCACTGAGAGAAGATGGCTGCTCAGTTTAGGATAGACTTCCATCTGTTAGTCCCAGTCAACTGCCACTGGGATCGCTGAGCCCATGTTTGCACATATGAGTGCATTCATCCGATGAAACGGATAGAAACAAAAGCATGCCCGGAAGACCAGATGTGTGCTCGTGTGCCAATGCAGTATGTGAACACGCACATCTATTTGTGTGTTCCTTGCCATTGTTACAGTCTGTGCTCCAGAAAACATGCTTGATTTGCAGACACAGGAAGTGTCTTTGATGTTATGCATGCTTTTTTATCTGTTCTTGGTGCTATGCGTGGTGACTTACAAAGATAATGTCCTGTATTTGATCTGAATGAGTCCTGACATGGAGCCATCAATCTGGTGACTTGGTAAATATTTTCCATGTTCCAGTCACAATGAGCATTGAGAGCTCCATGCAGATCAAAGGCTTCCCCTCGGCCACGGTGTTTGTAAAAGGTAAGGATGCCGCCAAATAGTTGTCCTCACAATACTGGAGAAGGGCGTGGGGGCAGATAGATGATACCTGCCAAGATGAGCTGCCTCCCACCGCTCTACTCCCTCTGCCTTTGGGCTCTGGCTGCTCTTTCTTCCTTGGGCTGCTTTCCAGCTGAAGTAGGGAGGGGAACCATTTGAAGGAGCTCTGTACAGTGCTTGACAACTTGGCTACACATCAGTCTCTGACTTTAATGTCCTAGTTCTAGCAACTAATTGCTGGTGATTCCAGCAACAGTTTCTCTCTTGTTCTCTCTTAAGCTTTTGATGTATATGCTTCCATCAGAGTTATTTATCATGTGAGTTACAGAAATTTGCCGAAGTGCCTGGTTCTCACGCCCTTCTTGTCCTCAGCCCTTTGGGGCAGTAACTCTGTCTCCTTTACTGTGGCATCCTCCACCACCAGCCCTGTATCTGGAACGTAAGCGACGGCATCAGTAGTGGAGGAATAGGTTCTGAAACGGAGGTTTGCTCGGTACCCAAACATCTTCTTGAACCCTCATGCTTTCATGCCTCGACGCCTACCTTTCGCCCTCACTCCACTTCCTTTCTAGACTTCTTGCTCAGTAAACCTGCTTGGTTTTCATTCTTTCCACTAGAAAGGGCCCTCCCTTAGTCTTATATTTCCAACAGAAGTCTTGTCCCGGCTCCCAGCCTGTGACAGAAGGCAAACATGAGGCCAAGTCAAGAACCACATAGGCCTGTGCTATTTGGGGTTCTTGGGTACTCAGTCTGCTGTCTGAAATGAGGTCACTGCCTCTGCCTCCGCTAAGGGTCGAAGGGCCTGGCATCTAGCTGCTTCCTAAGTTTTTATTCCATATATGATATACTCTTGCTGTAATCAATAACAGAAACAGCTATTTGAATTAAAAAGGTAATATGATCCTAGAGCCAAGTGTTATACATTCTTAGTTTGGGCGGAACCTCAAGAAGAAGCTTAAATGATGTACTCAAGGCTGCATGACTTTTGAAGGCAAGAAGTGCTGATGGGTTCATGGGACATAGACGACAGGCTTAGGAACATTTTGATTAGAGTTTGGTCACTCATAGGAGAGCTTGCTGTGGACAATGAAGGAGGTCCTGCAGTCTTATCTGTGCGGCAAGGAAAGTAATAGCTACCACCCTGTGTTCTGGTGACCCACAGAGCTGAGTTTTCAGTCTCTGACAGGACTTGCTTAACAGGCATTCAGGAAGTGTATGTTGAGATGTAGTCTTTGATTCTATTTTGATTTCAGGACTCCTGACAGAAAGGAAGCACACTGATGTAATTTCTGATCAGGACTGTCACAGCCACCCTTCCCCCGTCACCTCTTTATCTCATTGTCTTTAATAGAACATAATGAGAAAGCTAATATTCACCATTCTTTAAAAAAATTTTTTTCACCATGACAGTAAATGTGTCCTCCTCCTACCATGTTAGATCACTGTGAACATGACAAGCGAAGGCCTTACAGAGAGGCAATTATTCCAAGCAAGTGAATTCGCATAGATTCCAAGGGAGAGACTACAATGAGAACGGAGACATACATCATTAGGAAATTAAAGTGGTAATCAAATAAGGATAGGAAACTCTGAGTCTCAAATATTTAATTGTCATAATTGCCTAATTAAAAATGTTTTTTAAAGCACTCCTCCCCCTCGCCCATGCATGCTAGGCAGGCTCCATTTCCAGGAAGACAATTGTAGCACTTAGACTTATCATAACACGAAGGCTGACCCCTGGCAAACCTCACTGAAAAAGCTATGCTGCCTCTTCATTCATATTCTCATTTAGAAAACACAGAGTGTCTACTACTATGCACCATTCTGCAGGCTGCTCTAGGGCCTATACTCAGAGGCAAATGAGTTGGGGAGATGTCTAGAGTCAAACTGAACCATTTCAGGTTACTCAAAAGACTACTCATAGTTGACGAAATCAGGAGGGAGTCCAGGGTTGGCAACCTGTGCATGAATGAATGGCCAGAAGATGGGTCGGACTGGAGGGGATAGCAAGTATATAACCTGACTGATGCACTCAGCACAAAGATCTGTAAGAATGGGATAGATAGTGGGGGAGAAGGAGAATCGGTTCATTTGAATATACAAATGCAGGCATTCCCCAGGATACCTATGTGCTCAGAGTTGTCTGACACTCTTGCTAGGTAGAGGCTTTTAGAAGGTAAGACTTGTTTCTATCTAGCTTGCTCTGTACTGAAACCCTGAAGTATAATAGAGGCTTTAATAATGTGTTGCTTGATTGAATTCCTTTGACCTGACACCCTTAACTGAGATCTTGATTCACTTCAGGAGGACCTTGAAGACATGATGGGTACGCACTATGCCTGCCGCATAGTAAATGCTCTTTAAAATGCCTCCAGTGAATGAATGCATGCCTCTGTGAATGAATGAATGCCAAGCAGTGTTGTACAGTCTGCAATAGAAAGATGATTAATGTATGGCTCCTGCCCTTGAATAGCTTGGAGATAAATGAGGGACACAGATTTTGGACCAGTTAATGAGACCTAAAAGTCTGAGATGAGTCACACCATTTATCAAGTGTGAGACTTGGCATCTCATTTTCATTAATGTAGGTACTGCCGTCAGGATCATTCCTGTGGGTCTGGAGACTTTGTCTCCTCAACTTAGGTGTAAACTTCCAGAGAACAGAGACCCAGAGGATTGGAGGCTATCAGTTTGTCTTGGCAGGATGAAGGTATGAATGAAACAGCAATGGAATGTTCCTGAAGTGGGAGAGCTTGTCTGAGGTTGTCTTCATATGATGTCAAGTATTGATGTTTTCTTCCCAAATAAATCTTATCCGTAGCATCTACATTTTCTTTCTCTCTTAACAAGTAATTTTTCTCTGGCTTCTTGGACACTTCTAAACATTTCTTTGGAATGGTCTCAATAAATCTACTGTAAATATTGTGCCAGATACAAAGGAAAGAAGTAAGGCACCATGCAACTTGATCTCTTCCTTCAGAAGCTAGTTGAGGGGATAAAGCCTAGGGCCACCAAAAGATCTCAAAAATATATGTCAGGTCTCATGTTTAGCAAGACAGTAAGTAATCTGCCTTTCCCACGACATTTCACCCTCCACACCATATCCCATCCAGAAGTATATTGCTCCACTAAATGAGTCAAGTAGTCTAAAAACATAGATTTATTAGGACAGGCCTACATTACTATCACTCCAGTTAAAAATAAAAACACCAAGGCCTAGAACTGTCTTAAGGAACCCCAGGCAGCACAGATGACAAGCTACATGAGATGTGTCTGTAACTGATGCTGTAAGATGTCAGAGGTAGGTCAGGGAGTGATTTCATTTGGGAAATGGCACTTGAAATGTCTTGAAGGATGGATAGAATTCTATTTGGGGTTAATGTGACATGGGGAAAAGTGAAGGAATGTGCTAGGGATGAACAAATATACCTTGTCTTGGTTCATCCTCACAATCTAAGATTAGTCCACTTTGAATGGAGAGAACTGAGGTACAGTGAGCTGATTCTCTTACCCACAAACACCCTGTTCTGAAATGTTAAAATCATGCTCAGAAGCCATTGGCATGATTGTGAAGCTTATTTCTTCCCCAACTATTTCCACACAGAGGAGATGGGGATGACACAATCAGAACTCACTGGAAACAATGGACCGGGACATGTATCAAGATAGGATCGAGACCCTTCTAATTTACTAGCTATTGCATTTGCTTTCGTTTGACTGAGTTCCATAGTCATTTTTGTTTTGCTTTCAAAGTTAAATCTCTTCAGGGTGAGGAAGTAGTTATCGACAACTCCAGTTACATCCCAAATCCAGCTCGACTATTTACAGTTTCTAGCTTCTGAAGGAAAAAAGGAGGAAATTAAAAGTGTAGGAAAGCAAGTAAACTAGGAGACCCAAATAAGGATCCCTCACCAAAATATAATCCATACTGCTTTGACTTTTCAATAATCCAATCAGTCAGCTAAAGTGCTTCTTTATAAACTGCCCATCCTGTGGGTTGAGCTAGGATCCTAAGTTTGAGGTCAATGTTGGCCACAGGGCAAGTCTCTACCTCAGAAGTAAAAAGCAAAGAATGAGCAAAACTGAATTTATTTTTTCAACTATAGTCTCTACACTATCTAGGCGCAGATATAAATAGAGCAACTTAAAAAACATGCATACTGGGCCCCTGTCTGGCTGGGCTTGCACAGTTCCTGCTCATCTTGTCACAAGAGCTTATGTGCAACTACCTTGTGGTATCCGGACAACACGGTCCCTTGTATTCATCTACTTCCCTGGCTCTTACAGACTTTCCAACTCCCTCTTCTACTACTGTCCTTGAGCTTTGGGAAGAGAGGGGTGATATAGGTATCCATTTAGGGTGCAACAGGCAACAGATTCTCACTCTCTGCATATTGACCAGTTTTGGGTCTCTGTTTATCACCATCTGCTGCAAGAAGAACCTCCTCTGGTGAGAGTAGAGAGATGCAGTAGTCTGCGGGTATAGCTGTAAGTCATTATGGGTCAGTTTAATAATATGTCTGTTTGGCAGAATGATAGGTGTCGGTTCTCTCCCATGGCATGTGTGGGAGTGAGAGGGGAAAGGGTGTCTGAATAGGATCGAAATACATTGTATGAAACTCTTGAATCAATAATAATATTTTTTAAAAGAGAAGGGTTAAAAATCTTTTGGGCCCCTAATCTTACTCTGGAGAAACTATTGTAAGAAGTGTACTTAAAATGACAAAATTAGTCTCTGGCATTTTCCTGAAATGCTCTAGTGATAGATATCACAAAAACTACTCTGAGTTCCCCCAAAAGGACCCAGAGTAGGAACGGTAGGCTCGAAAGAAGAACCCGTGTTTTTCAAAGTAGATACAGAAGTGCTAAATAATTTACTTCATTGCAGGATCTGAGGTAACATTTGAAAGCTTCAATAAATAAACATAATGGGCTCCCTTTAAAAATGTATTGGTTGGCAATTTATTTACTCATGTATATGCACCTTATGGTATATGACATGCTGCCCTCCCTCTAGGAGGAAGAGTACTCCATGGAACGCTTTAATTGGTGCTGGCAGCTAAATACAGAAACACTTTCCATTTCATACTTAATGTCTTCACTCTGCACACACTTCCATGTCCATCTTTCCTTCCCTCCTTTTTCTCTGCTGTTTCTTTTTCCCTCTTTTCTTCCATCCCTTTTCATTCCTCCATTCTTTTTCCCTTCCTCCCTTCTCAGCTTTTTTCTTTCTTTTTCCCCCTCTAATTTATTCATTCACATTTCAATAAATGTAAACAAATTTGTCTTCAAATGTACAAGTGAAAATATATAGGAAAGTATGGTAGGGTTCCTGGTATTATAAGTGATATACTTAAGGGATAACACATAAGAAGGTCATACAGAATTCATGGCACATAGCTTGTCTATTATTATGACCTTTCTGGAAATTCATTGGAAAATGTATAGGCAAAGTGTAAAAATGAACATACCTGACACACTAACCCAGTAATTCCACTCCAGGTAGTTAAATTATTGGAAAAAAAAATAAACCCCTGAATATGAGGAAACTGTATGGGAAAAATGTTCACTGTGACATTGTTTATTACAAAATCAATAATTATCATAAATTTGATACAACCTAGTGTGTTTAAGAAGCAATAGCGCCACTACACAACCAGATTAATTCTAGCTTATGTGGGGTTGGAGAAACTCTCCAGAAATAGTTCCTGAGAGAGTTGAGAAGTAACCAAAGTTTGGAGGCAACAACTATGCCAGAAACAAAGGCAACAAATCACGTTTAATGACCACTAAGGGATGTCCAGTGAACAAGGCTTTGTCTTGCCTGTATGTGATTTTCCTTGTTGAGCACCTACTAGGTGACAGTTTACTAAATATTTAATTTGTGCTTTGAGATAAACTTGCTTAAGCTTCCCAGGAATTCCAAAACTTAATAAAGTTATCATAAGCATCTTTCTTTTATTTATTTTATTTTTATTATTTTATTTTTATTTGATGTGTATGAGTGTTATGCCTGCATGTGTGTAAGTGTAGTGGCCATTGAGGACAGAGGAGAGTGTCAGATCCCCAGGAGTTGTTACCGAGGGTTGTTATCTGCCATGTGGGTGCTAGGATTTAAACCCAGGTCTTCTGCAAAAACACCCAGTGCTCTTAACTGCTGAGCCATCTCTCCAGCCTTATTATTATTATTATTATTATTATTATTATTATTATTATTATATTTTTGTATGTGAGTGTATTGCCCAAATGTATGTGTGGACCTGTTTCATGTGATGCCCACAGAGATCAGAAGAGGGTGTCCGATCCCTTGAGACTGAAGTTATGGATGGTTTTTAGCTACCACATGGGTGCTCAGAACCAAACATGGGTCCTCTACAAGAGCAACCAGTGGTCTTAACCACTGACCCATCTCTCCAGCTTACATCCTTCCTTTAAATGTCATGAAATGAAGTTCTGAGAGAGTTAAGCTGCTCAATGCCAGACAGATAAGCAGGTCCGGAGCTTTACCCACAGGCTCTTAGCCAGTGTGTTGCTTGTTTTATGAAAACCTAACTGACTGGATACAGATGTATATGTAAATGATTGGAAACACACACACACACACACACACACACACACACACACAAATGTGAAGAAGGAGCTTATTCCTGGGGCCCTGGGTTCATGTATTTCTCATGTAGGGAAAGGGTTCTCACAAGGGTGCCTTACATCACGAAAGCCCACTACAAATTCTAAAGAGTCAGACAGCAGTCCCTCACACTGTGACAGTAGGATGATGATGATTAGTATGAAGGATGGGGAGGACCATATTACCTATAAACCTAACTGAAGTGCGTGGTCTGACCATTCGCATCACTATAGTCTCAGCAGCCTGGAGGATTGTTGTGTATAGAGTACTTTTCCTGATTCTGGCTTAATCAAATGTGGCCATTAAAGAGAAAGGACTACAATGCTATTTACATGGCAGTTCCCAAAGCTTGTGTGCATACACTTTGATTCTCACAAGAATGGTCTCAGCTATGCTAAGCAAGATTTATTTGCCTTGCTTGTTAGGTAAAGGAACTGAAGGTAAATGTGACGTCTATGGCAATACCTTTATGTCAAAAAGTAATCTGAGCACACGCTACAGCAACTTGAAAACATGCATATTCTTTGACCTCCTTAATCCCATTCAGGATGAAAAGCCCTATGGAAATAATCCAAAAGTAAACAAAATGTTGGGTTCTCAAAGAAATATAAATAGTATTTGTAATAACAATAACTAGAAACTATCAACATATCTAGTAGCAAAGCAAAGATTAAGGAAAATATGACATATTTATTCTATGCACTACATCAGAGCAAATAAGATGGTCTTTCAGCAAAAAGGATTTTTTATTGTCATTTATTTTATTTTTAACTTTCTCATTTTGTATGTATGAGTGTGTGTTTGTGTGAGTTTCTATTCACTGTGTATGTACAGGAGCCCATGGAAGCCAGAAGATAGCATCAGATATCTTAAAGCTAGAGTCAGCAGTTGTGAGCCACCATGTGGGTGCTGGGAAAGGAGCCTGGGTTCTCTGCAAGAGCAGTAAGTACTCCTAACCACTGAGCCATTACTCCAGCATGTTATTTATTTATTTATATCCTAAATGTTTTGCATGAATCACTGACAAATTCCATTACACCCCTATAAGGCAGACAAAGCTAAAGCACAGAAAGTCTAAGAACTTCACCCAGCCACAGTCGCCCAGTGTCAGAGCTGAGCTGCAAACCCAGGGCTCCTAGGTCCTGAGCGCCACTCACATATTAGTGCTCTTGTGTCTCACAGATAGCTAAACACACACAGAGTACTTACTGCATGCTATTGGCTAAATGTTTCTGTTCTCCTAAACATATATTGAAATCCTTGCCCTCAGTGTGATATTGGAGGGGGCCTTTGAAGTAATCAGGTCATGTGGGTGGAGTCCTCATCATGGAATTAGTGCTGGCTACGTTCTGAGTTGAATGTGGCTTGGGTTTTTAGTCAAGGATCCATTATGATTAGGGTCTTATTCACTATGGTAGTAGGTAATGTCTTTGAAAACTTTTAAGACGTGGTGCCTCGAGAGCAGTCTGGGGTAAACTGGGGTAAGCTGGGGTGAGCTGGGGTGAGATGGGGTGAATTGGGGTAAGTTGGGGTGAGCTGGGGTGAGCTGGGGTGAACTGGGGTGAACTGGGGTAAGCTGGGATGAGCTGGGGTGAGCTAGGGTGAGCTGGGGTGAACTGGGGTGAGCTGGGGTGAACAGGGGTGAGCTGGGGTGAGCTAGGGTGAACTGGGGTGAGCTGGGGTGAGCTGGGGTATGGCCTCAAAGGGCTTGCTCCCCACATGTGTTTCCTAGTGGCAGATGTGATGGTTGGCTCTGACATGTGCTCTGGAATGTGCTCTGACATGTGCTCTGACATGTGCTCTGACATGTGTTCTGGCATGTGCTCTGGCATGTGCTCTGACATGTGCTCTGGCATGTGCTCTGGATGTGCTCTGGCATGTGCTCTGATATGTGCTCTGGCATGTGTTCTGGCATGTGCTCTGACATGTGTTCTGACATGTGCTCTGGATATGCTCTGGCATATGCTCTGGCATGTGCTCTGACATGTGCTGTGGCATGTGCTCTGGATGTGCTCTGGCATGTGCTCTGGATGTGCTCTGGCATGTGCTCTACATGTGCTCTGGCATGTGCTCTGGCATGTGCTCTGATATGTGCTCTGGATGTGCTCTGGCCTGTGCTCTGACATGTGCTCTGGCATGTGCTCTGGATGTGCTCTGGCATATGCTCTACATGTGCTCTGGCATGTGCTCTGATATGTGCTCTGGCATGTGCTCTGACGTGCTCTGGCATGTGCTCTGATATGTGCTCTGGCATGTGCTCTGGCATGTGCTCTGACATGTGCTCTGGCATGTGCTCTGGCATGTGCTCTGGATGTGCTCTGGCATGTGTTCTGACATGTGCTCTGGCATGTGCTCTGGATGTGCTCTGGCATGTGCTCTGGCATGTGCTCTGACATGTGCTGTGGCATGTGCTCTGGATGTGCTCTGGCATGTGCTCTGGCATGTGCTCTGATATATGCTCTGGCATGTGCTCTGGCATGTGCTCTGGATGTTCTCTGGCATGTGCTCTGGCATGTTCTCTGACATGTGCTCTGGATGTGCTCTGGATGTGCTCTGGCATGTGCTCTGACATGTGCTCTGACATGTGCTCTGACACCAGCCATGTGCCATCTGCCATAACATCCTCACAAGATCTAAGCAAAACTTTTAGCTACACATTTTCTTCTTGTGCTGGAAAGATGGCCTAGCAGTTAAAGGAACTTGTTTACAAGAGGACCCAAGTTCAGGTCCCAGCATCCACACTGGGCAGCTCGGAACTGCCTGCGGGTCCAGCTACAAGGGGAGTCAAGGGCAAGTAGCCCCACTCTAAAGCCGACACCGTTGACTGTGCACCTGCAGGTAGTACAAAGCTTGCTCCAGTGCTGGATGTTTTTTGACAAGGTGCTGCAGCTCTGATTGAGCATGTTCCATCACGGCAGGTGCAGAATGGTCCCCAAACCTCAGATCGGCCTCATCTTCCAGGTTACTCTATGTGTATGTCCTCTGCATGGTCTGGAATTGAAGAGCATTATCTACCCTCTGAAGCTGTGCCAATCCAGGACGAGTGAGAGATCTTGATTACTGTAGCTTAGAGCTGGGCCTTTTTAAATTCCTTCAGCAAGCTCTGAGAAGAGAATAGTCCTGAAAGGAAATCTGCACAGGAGTCATGCAGAAGACACGGCAGTTTGGAAGGACAGAAAGACCTATGTGATAGTTTGTTAGGACTGACAAACAGAGCACAACCTTGTTGGTTTAAATGACAGAATTTTTTTTTTTTTGGTCTTTTCGAGACAGGGTCTCTCTGTAGCCCCAGCTGTCCTGGAACTCACTCTGTAGACCAGTCTGGCCTTGAACTCACAAAGATCCGCCTGCCTCTGCCTCCCAAGTGCTAGGCTTAAAGGCGTGCGCCACCATGCCCGGCTTAAATGACAGAATTCTATTTCCTTATAGTTCTGTGGCAGAGACATTCAAGATCTAGGCATCAACAGAGGTGGTTCTTCTGAGACCCTCACTTTATCAAAGGGAAAGGAGACCCAAAAAAGCTCTATTTGGGTCTGGAGAGATGGCTCAGTGGTTACAAGGACTGGCATAGGTTCAGTTCCTAGCACCTGACACATGGCAGCTAACAATTGTCTGTAACTCCAGTTTCAGGGGATCTGACACCCTCTACTGACCTCCATTGTCGCCGAATGATGCAGATGCACTTACAGACATGTAGGCAAGATACCCCTAAAATAAAAATAAATAAATAAATAAATGAACAAAAAGTTTAAAGTGCCCAGCCACATTTTGGACCTACAAATTTTCTTGCCTCCTAAGATTACAGGGATAATGGAATTCCATGGAATCACTGTCTAATTTTGAATATAAAAACATTTATTTTTTGGACTTTTTTAATAAAATACTTTATCGATGTTTTGTGTATTTCATATATCATTCCTCAGTCCAATTTAGACATATTCCCTTTTCCATATCTTCTACCCTGCCCCAGTTCATGCATTCTGCCATATATGTCTTGTATCTTTTTCTCAGTCTTTAAAATATTTTTTTTTCTGCAGAGGTTTATTGTTTGGGCAGAAGTTAACTGCTTCAGTCAGTTATTTGACCTAGTCCTTTTGCCGTTGTTGTTCCCTCCCATTTGTATTGCTCCAAAATATACCTATATATATATCACATATATACCAAAATTATGACCTCTGAAAATAAACTGTATTTTAATTCCAAAATATGTTTAGGAGTTCACATTTTTCCCTTTAATTTTTATATTACTCTAAAATATGAAAACATAACTTCCATCCATATACCACAATTACAAAATCTGAAAATAAGCGATAAGTTAATTCTAGAGCTTGTTAAGGGATTCACATTATAACACCACAGTTGCTTTTAGATAAAAAGAAATAGAACATTAACATTGCTCAACTTGCCTTTCTTTTTTTTGGGGGGGGGGGTCTTTTCGAGACAGGGTCTCCCTGTAGCCCTAGCTGTCCTGGAACTCACTCTGTAGACCAGGCTGGTTTTGAACTCACAAAGATCTGCCTGCCTCTGTCTCCCAAGTGCTAGGATTAAAGGCATGTGCCACCACACCTGGCTTCAGCCTTGCCTTTCAACTAGGGATTTGGTGCTAGCATCCACAAATGAGGGATACCATTCGTCATTTGTCTTTCTGGGACTGTGTTACTTCATTTAGCATAATGGCTTCAAGTTCCATCCATTTACCTGCAAAGTTCATGATGTCATCTTTTTAATTAATTTATTATTTATTTATTTATATTATTATTATTATTATTATTATTATTATTATTATTATTTGGTCTTTTCGAGACGGGGTCTCCCTGTAGCCCCAGCTGACCTGGAACTCACTCTACTCACTCTGTAGACCAGGCTGGCCTTGAACTCACAAAGATCTGCCTGCCTCTGCCTCCCGAGTGCTAGGATTAAAGTTGTGTGCCACCATGCCCGGCGATGTCATCTTTCTTTACTGCTGCATAGAATTCCATTGTGTAGATGTACCACATTTTCTCTATCTACTCGTCGGTTGAGGGACACTTGGGTTGCTTCCAACTCTTTGCTATTGTGAATAGAGCTGCAATAAACATAGATGTGCATGTATCTCTGCCATAGGATGAGTCTTGTGGATATATACCCAGGAGTGGTATAACTGGGTCAGGTGGTAGGCTCATTTTCAGCTTCTTAGGAGTTCTCCACACTGCTTTCCATAGGGGTTGCAATAGTTTACATTCCCACCAGCAGTGGATGAGTGTTCCCCTTTCCCCACAACCTCTCCAGCATTTGGTATCCTTTGTTTTCTGGATCATAGCTAGTCTTACTGGAGTAAGATTAAATCTTTTTTTTTTTTTGAGACAGGGTCTCCCTTTATTCCCAGCTGGCNCCCAGCTGTCCTGGAACTCACTCTGTAGACCAGGCTGGCCTTGAACTCACAAAGATTTGCCTGCCTCTGCCTCCCAAGTGCTAGGATTAAAGGTGTGCGCCACCACGCCTGGCAAGATAAAATCTTAAGGTGGTTTTAATTTGCATTTCTTTAATTATTAACAACAGTGAACACATTTTAAGATGTTTCTCAGCCATCTTTACTTCTTCATTTGTGAAGTCTCTGTTCAGCTCTTTACTCCATCTTTTGAGTGGGTCATTTGAACATTTAAAAGGAACTCTGGTTGAATTGGAGGGAA
This sequence comes from Rhizomys pruinosus, assembly GCA_009823505.1. Classification (NCBI taxonomy): domain Eukaryota; kingdom Metazoa; phylum Chordata; class Mammalia; order Rodentia; family Spalacidae; genus Rhizomys; species Rhizomys pruinosus. Next base: position 965,666 of record VZQC01012607.1, read on the forward strand.
AAGAATACTATAAAGGGTCTTTAGTAGAGGATATAGAAGAAATCGGTGCTCAGCTTGAAAACTGGAGATCCAGAAGACTGCAGTAGGTTATTTCCTGTCATAGTGAAAGCTGCATAAAGTTAGTCTGTTTGAGTTCAGAGAGATTCAATGATGCACGTTTGAATGGAGGAAGACTTTGACCCAGTATCAAAAAGAGATTCTACTAGAATGTCTAAGTTGAAGCTGGATGTGGTAAGGTATGTCTGCGCAACCATTGTCTGGAAACTGATGCAAGAGACTCACAACTCCTAGGCCATCTTGAGCTCCATAACATGAAGTCCTTTTTTTAAGAAAAACAAACAAACAAACAAACAAACAGCAAAGTTTAAATGCTGGAGTTTCTATCTCAGAAGGTGTGAAGGCTAAAGACAGCGTTTAGAAATCTCACATAGAGTAGACCAATGAGTATGTCCTTCTTTGGGTTGGAGCTCTCTACTAAAGCATCTCCAATGTTGAAGTGCTCTTACCTTTGAACCATTTTTTTGAAGACTAAAGAGAAGCTCATAGGCATGTTCATGTAATATAAGCATCTCAAAAGAAAACAGGGATTCTTATGAAACTCACTGCAAAGAGTAACAAATGTCTCATAAAATATGGAACTGGAGATGAAAATGTTCTTAAGGACAGAAGCCATGTCTCATCATGCTGTGCTTGGTTTACAAAGAGTTCTCTCAGCCTGAGAATTCACTTCACTTCCCATGTGTGGCACATAGACTTAATTAAAATGAATTTCTGACCTTTGACTCTAAAGAAACACAGCTTGAATTTGATACCCAGTTTGTTGGAAAAGCAGTCTGGGCTGGAGAGGTTGCATGGTTCAGAGCACCTTAGTGACCCAGCCGTAGGAGAAGGGGTCAGAGCTTTTAGAGCACAGGATGATGGTTGGGCAGCTAGCTGCTATAAATCTTATTTGGCATCAGAATTCCTCAATACAGGGATTCAGGGCTCTTTGTTTTGATTTGGGGTGGAATTTTGGAAAAATACACTTTTGTATTGCTCTTAAAAGAAATCCTAATGTGAGTCACTGCACTACATTCTGGGTCTGTTCCCCATGTTGTTCACTTTCCCATTTCTCCAGCAAAATGGAGCTTTATCTTACAGGAATTCATGGGCACCTATTACACACCACGTGTCAAATTATTCTTGATGTAATTTTGTCTTATAACCCCAACTTAGCAGTGTGGAATTAGAAGTTGGAGCCTATTTTATTCTCACTGTGCCAACTCCTACAGCATTTGCTATGACCTGGCACAGAGTTGATTTCTTAGGTATCAGTATGGTTCTGAGGGTGTACAGATAGCAACATTCATAGTATATTATCCACCTCCCCAACTCAGGCAGGGAAACCCACTCAGAAAGCACCTAATTGCTCTATGATTTGACATAGCAGGGTAGTCAGGCTGGGATGAGGGTGATTAATTACAAGTAGCATGCTGTGCCGCCCTAGAGGCTGGTAACCTCTGTTACAGTCAATTAGCTACCAGACACAGTCATTTAGGTTGTTATTTATTACTAGGTATGTCTGAGAACTGAATACTGGAAGGCAGAGAACAAGTGAGATCTGTCACTACAGGCCTCCAGGCGGAAGACCCAGAGAACACAGGGAAGCACCCGGGGCCTTTCTCAAATCAGGCAGCGAGAGAAGATCCAAATTCTCCCCCCTACAGATTTTAATACACAGGTTGAGGTTGAGCTGAACAAATTCCCTTCAATCGGGGTGCACAGAGCACCAGGATGGCCTTGGAGGTAGAAAATATAGACATACAGAAATGGAAGTGTAAAATACTGGGAGAGAAAGGAGAATGTACCAGAGAAGAGAGCGATCATGGTTAGCAGTTTCAAAGAGGTGTGGATGACTATAATAAATGGGCTGTTGATGAGAATATGAAAAGAAGATCTTAAACAGTAAATCATCATTACTGGAGGAATAAAGGAAAAAGGCTGGGCCAGGACTGCCTGGAAGGAGGTAGAATTCCAGAGAGATCTTAAGGATAAAGGAAAGGAAAGTGCTGAATAGACTAAGACGAACAGCTTAACCATCACAGATACCTCCTCTCAGATGTTCTACTAGACATTTTGAGAGACAGTAGTATTGTAGAGTAGAAACCTGGGTGTTGAGACCAGATTCAACATGACTTTGAAGATCCTGTTTCGCCACTAACCTTGGGCTAATTTCTTAGGCCATCTGGGACTGTTTCTTAATCTATGAAAAGGAGGAAGATGCATATCTCAATGTGGTTTTGAAGAAAGATTGGGAACACTTGGCAGGTGCTCAAAAATTGTTTCCCAATACATTCATGCCGCTTAGAACAGACCCATAAGGGCTCATCCTTCCCACACATGAAAATATGAATGCACAGAAATAATGGACTTTGTGTCAGGTGTGCAGGTGCACACTTCTAATCCCAGCACTTGGGGGCAGTGGCAGGCAGATCTCTGTGAGTTCAAGGCCAACTTAGTCTACATAGTGAGTTCCAGGCCAGCTGGGGCAATAGGAAGACCCTGTCTCTAAAAGACCATAAATAAATAAAATAAACAAGAAATTATGTAATTTATACAAGATCATAAGGTGGTAACTGACAGAGCCGTAACTGAAATGCATGTTTGGGACTAGAGATACTACTTCAGTGATAGAGAACAAACCTAACATATGTAAGACCCTGTGTTCAATCCTTAGGACCCCATTAACAAACAAGCAAATTCATTGTTGTTCGATTCTGAAGTTCATGCATTTCTCCTCATATTTTTGAAGAAGAGTTGAGCAACATGGACTTATTTAAGGGAACATGAATACAACATTTTGTGGGAAATGAAAGTCATGGAAAGGAGTATGCTTGCTGTTGCTGACAAAACAGTGCATACTAACACTTATAATTGGCTTCAACTGCTTTAACCTCTTGTTACCTCTGCACAGCCCCTTTCTGCATCCCTGCTTTTTCATCACCTCTGAATTCTGCTGAGCCTCTTAGTGCTCTTGTCCTTTCCAAACTGCAGCTTTTTCATTGTAGAGCTGCATAAGAGTAATCAGTAATAAGCATGTCACAAACCCTACTGAAACTTCTGACAAATAAATCAGTCCATTATGTTTTTTACTCAGCCTCACTTAAATCATCAAGACACAGATGGAAAATAGCAAGATCCTTTTCCAAAATATCTCACAAATGGCCTCTAGCCCAGTTCCCCTCTGGAACCTCATAAGCTTGGCCTCTGCTGTCACCATTACTCTCAGTGCTACTGTTTCCCAGTCTCCTACTAGACTGGCCCATTAAACACATTAAATGGCTCCTCGAGTCCAAACTTCATCATTTCTTCTGAAAACATCATGGTCATGTTCTTCATGGCAATGATCCCATTTTCCTGGTACCAACTTCCATCTAGTTTCTTTTTTGTTGCTGTGATAAACCCTGTGACCAAGCAAGTTAAGGAAGGAGGTCCGTTTCAGCTTACAGGTCCAAAGGGAAAGAGGCTATCATGGCAGGAAAGGCGTAGCATAGAGGCAGGAGCCCTTCCTGTGAATCTGGATAACCACATTTTCATCTACACACAAGGAACACAGAGATAGCAAGAAATGGGGAGAGGAAGTAGATCTTCAGAGCTAGACCCCAGTGATGTAGTTCCTCCAGCAAGGCTCTGCTTCCTAAAGTTTCCAAACTCTTTAATTGAATTTGCAAACATTTTATTGAGAATTTCTGTATCGTGTTTATCAGGGAAATTAGTATATACTTTTCTTTGTTTTATCCTTATCTAGTTTTGGCATAAGAGTAATGCTGACACTGTGAATTAAGTTTTTTAATGTTTGTTTCCTTTCTAGTTTATAGAACAGTTTGCAGAGCATTGGTGTTTGCTTTTCTTTAAAGGTTTGGAAGAATTCCACCATAAATCCATCTGGTCCTTGGAGTCACATTGTTGGAAAGCTTTTATTACGGCTTCAATCTCTGTAATTGTTATGAATTTATTTGTTTACATATTTCTGATTTTATTTGGCAGGTCATAGGAGTCTAGTAATGTAACTATTTCATGTGTTTGAACTGAGGAATTTTTGTTCCTATTTTATTGAATAGATTCTCTATGTCTTAAATTTATCTTTCTATCCTAAGATTTGGTTTCTTGGTCATATTCTGGGGTCCATGCATCTTATATTCATGGTCCCTTTTTGAAAATACTTGAATGTAATATTTCATCACTTTGTCTTCCACCTGATGTTGTTTCTTCTGCTTCTTTATCTGGTCCATTGGTCATACTTACCTTCAATTGATTTTTTTTTCGGGGGGTATTTTTGAGACAAGGTCTCCCTGTAGGCTTGGAACTCACTATGGAGACTAGGCTGGCCTTGAACTCAGACATATCCACCTGTCTCTACCTCCCAAGTGGTGGGATTAAAGGCATGTGATTAAATGAGTTTTTCATTTATGACATTTCTATTTACTTTTCAAAAATATCAATTACTTAATTTTTCTTCTGCATTGCTGATTTTTTTTCTCTAGGGCTTGAATTGAATCCATCTGCTTCTTTCTATCTTTTTTCAGGTCATTCACCAAACTTGCAATCTTCATTTGGCATTTTACCTTTTCAGTATTTTTGAGGTCTTCTGTAGTTAGGATCTTTTAGAGTTGTGGTACCTTGCTTTCTTATGTTTCTTGTACTTTTTGTTGTTATTTCCAAATCTATTGGTCTGAATATTTCTCTGGATATTTTTAGGGGGTACAGTTTCTTATTGAGCAGCCTACTCTTGAAGTCCCTGTAGGCTTGGAACTCACTATGGAGGCTAGGCTGGCCTTGAACTCAGACATATCCACCTGTCTCTACCTCCCAAAACAGTACCACCAACTGGGTACAAAGTGTTCAAATACATGAGCATGGGGGGGGTATTTCTTTTTCTTTTTTTTTCTTTCAAGTAAAATATATTTTTATTTTTTGATGTTTTTCCATTTTTTATTGAATTTTTGTGTATTTCATACAGAACATCGCAATCAATCATGTGGAAATAGAATCATACAAGCTTCACAGACCCTGTTCTTATAATCCTGCAGTAGTGGAATCAGCACACGCAAGATCCATGCAAGCATGTAGACAAAACCCAGGATAGAAGTGTGGAAACAGGCAGCATGTCCCAATCTTAGTAGAACAACTCTTGGCAGGTGATTACTATTGATCTTCTTAAAGCAAGGGACTTTGGATGGGCTGACAAGACCTCAAGGGATGACCTTGCACTGGAGGACATTTCTTATTCAAACCACTACACATAGGTTGATCCAAACTTGAATCTGTAGAATGCAAACAACTATCATGGTGTATGAGCTTCTTAATGTGTTCTTTATTTAAATTTTCAAGTACGTTTTTTTTCTTTTTTTTGGTCTTTTTGAGACAGCATCTCCCTGTAGCCCCAGCTGTCCTGGAACTCGCTCTGTAGACCAGGCTGGCCTTGAACTCACAAAGATCCGCTTGCTTCTGCCTCCCAAGCACTGGGACTAAAGGCGTGTACCACCATGCCCGGCCAAATTTTCAAGTATCTTATTGGACATTTCTGAGCTATTTTATCAAAGAAATTGGGGGGATATGGTATGCAAAGGAAAATTGAAACTCATTAAAAGAAAAAAAAATCCCCCCAAATAGAAATATTATGAACATAGTTAGATGAATGTATGAAGGGGAATAATAAGTAAAAAACATTAAAAATTAGCAATACAACATAGCAAAAATATCGCTAAACATATAGAATAAAATAGGAGTGGCTAGGGAAATGATGCAGTTGCTAAAGTGCTTGCTTTATAAATGTGGGGACCTGAGTTTAGTTCCCAGAACTCATGTAAAAATACGGGGCGGCAGTGCATGCCTGTAATCCAGTGATGAAGAAGTAGAGACGGGACAATGCCTGGGGCTTGTTGCCTAGCTCTTCTAGCTGAATTGGTAAGTGACAGGTTCAGGAAGGGCTTTGTCTCAAAAAATAAGGTAGGGGGACTGGAGAGGTGGCTCAGTGATTAAGAATACTGGCTGTTTTTTGTAGAGGACCAAGATTTGGTTGCCAGTACCCACATGGTGGCTAATAACCATCTGTGAATCTGGTCCTTTGTCTGACCTACATGCATTTCTCACATAGGTGCACTTATGGACATGCAGGCAAAGCACTCCACTCACACACATAAAATAAAAATTAATTAATTAGTTAATTAATTAATTAATTAAAATAAGGTGGAAAGTGACCAAGAAAGACACCCATTGTCAAACTCTGGCCTCCACATGCATAACACACATATGAACATGCACCTCCCTCCAACATGTACACACATTCTAACATGTGTACACATATACATGCACAACAAGGGAGGGGGAAGAATCACATAGGGAAAGAGAAGATGAAGTTTTGTGGCTGCTTTTGGCCGAGTCCTGAGCTGTCGGTGGCTGCCATTTATATGTATGAATGCGTAAGGATCTGGACTCACTTTCCTTTCAGTTTATCTGTTGCCGCGGCTGTACTGGAGTCTGCTGTCCACCAGAGCACAAGTAGAGATAGCCATTTTTCCTTCTTTGCATAGCAGAGGCCTCTACTGGCTTATCTTTGCATTTTTTTCCAAGCTGGCAGATTCTCTCCCCCTCTGAGTCTCCCCAGATTATCCCCCTCTCCCTGACAGCTGATGTTTTTGCTGGATGCTGTCTCCTAAGCACATTGGGAGTGTTAGAACTACCATAGTACTGAACTGGTAAAGGCAGAAGACCCACTTTCAAGGCTTCCCAGGGACCAACCAGGTTGCTGAAGGGATTCTGCTGTGTGCTTCATGTACTAGATACTCAGGGCTCTCAGACTCAATGGTAGACAACGACAGATGGGTGGCTTTAGAATTTGATCTACACCTTGGCCTCAGGCTTGGACCTATTGAAACCTGGGAAAAATTTCAGTTGATGAGCCACAGAAGACAGGGAGCAGACTATCACCCCTTATGTACTTTCTACCCTCGGCCTGCCACTTGCACCCTTTGTTCAGTTTGTGTGCTGCCATCCTGTTTTTCACAGCTGCCTCTCTGGGCTTTTCCCACCCAATGGCTCTACCAGTCCTGTTTGGGGCTCTTCAACCTTAGTTTCTAAACAGATACTGTCTCTCAGGATAGTACTCAGAAACTGCCCACTAAGTCATGTGGAATGACAAAATGAGATTTCTCTCTGCTGCTGACCCATCCCCTCAGAAGAATCCCTGTCTCACCAGCACCCACAACTGAGTTTGACACTTGTGGGGATGATGGCCTTGTCCTAAGTATAGGAACTGTCTGCTTTTGCTTGGCTTCCTTGTTAAAAGTGGCTTCTGTGACCTTTTGTCCACCAAGGAACTTCATAGTCAAGGCTTGTTTTCAGCTCTTTCTTTCCACCATCACATTTTTTCCTGTATCCTTTTGCTTCTTGTGTGGATTTCTAAAGCTTTTCTATTGTCTTATCTTAGGATAAGGTGTGTTGTTTTCTTCCTCCGACTCTATGGTTCATCAGCTGCCACAAAGCCATCATGAGTACAGCATCTTGCCTGGAAGGCCTACCTGTGCTTTGTATTTCTGACATCTTGACTATGATAGGTCATGATGAAGTTCTTCTCGACCATGTCTATTTGGGATTCTAAATGCATGGTGTTTTGGATATCCATTTCTTTCTTTAGGCTTGGGAAATCCTTGGCTATAGTTCCACTGGATGAATTTTCTGTGCCTTTAAGCTGTATCATAGTTTCATCTTTTACCCTATGAATTTTTAGGTTTAGTCTCTTGAATGTTTTTCAAAGTTCTTGGAAATTTTGGTCATAGTCATTAACTTTTTCTTTCTATATCTGTATGGATCATTGTCTTGACTTGTCCTCCGTCATTGAAATCTATGCTGCTTGGCCTTGTCTCTGGAAGGTGTTTTCCACTCTCTCTGATTGATTGATTGATTGACTGACTGACTGACTGACTGACTGATTCAAACATTTCTGTTTGACTGCTTTTTCAGTATCTCTGTTTCTTTTTTTTTTTTTTTATTTCTGAATGTGTATGAATGTACTGTCTGCATGCAAGTCTGTGCACCCGTGTCGTGCAATGCCGCGGAGTTCAGAAGAGGGTCTCAGATTCCCCTGGAATTGGAGCTTCAGACGGTTCTCAGCCGCCATGTGGGTGCTGGGGATCGAACCCGGGTCCTCTGTAAGAACGGTCGGTGCTCTTAACCGCTAGGCCATCTCTCCAGCCCCATGTTTCTTTACTGAACTTTCCCACCGCATTTCTCCAGTTTCCGTCTAACTTACTGATCATTTCATCCACTTTGGTAACTTTTAGTCTGTGTTGTGAATAGATTTCCTTCCTTTATCTGTTTATTTGTGTCCTCTGTAGGTCACTAATCCTTTTTTGGGTCTAAAATCCTTGTCTGGCATTTCAGCTATCCCATAACCTTCCTTTTTCTAGTACTGAGAAGCTTGTGAAGGCGGCAGAACGGACCGCTCTCTCATGAATTTTGTTCCTTTGTTGCGCTTTGCACATCTGATGGAGAGTATGTCCCCTTCCATTTTTATTTTTCCCCTTTCCCCATTGTTCTTGTTTCTTGTATTTTACATAAATGTTTCTGGCAAGTTGTCTTCCTTTGAGTTTATGTTTGGAAGGAAGCCAACTAGAGTAACAAATGTAGCTTTCACATGTGAACTTGTGATAGTGTCAGCATCAGGCACAGGACCCATGCCAACTGGGACAAGGTCTCAGAGTAGAGCAAGAGAAATGGGTGGGGAACTACAAGAAACTGTCGGATGAGGAAGAATACGCCTTACCTAGGATTTCTCTATGTGATGACTAGACTCCAATAGGTCTGTTTGCACAGAAGGATGTCTGGGTTTGGAAACTTGACTGGATAGGGCTTGGCTTGGATGTTGTAATGCGTGAGTTCTGATGGTGGGTTGGGACACTGGGGGACTGGGTTTGACTGAGAACCATTGTATGAGTTGTACAAATGCTCAATAAAAAATATCATAATATAAAAGAATAAGTCAGCACAAATATTCTCAATAAAAGAATTTCAAAATCCAGATGGAAAAATCATAGCTTTATTTTCAGATTTTGTGATTGTTAAAATTATAGTTTTGGAGATCTTTTCCTACTGTGGAATTATAGAATTCTCTCACCATTTTTTTCTAATAATTTTCATTTTTATATTTAAATGCATGGTTCATTTGAAATTTATACTGGTAGGAGTTAATTAATATATCTATTTTCTCAAGATTATTTATCCATTTATTAAATATAAGAATTATTGAAAAATTTGTCTCCAATGACCTGAGCTAGTCCTACTTTAATTTTTTAATAACTTTCTATTCATATTTAGGTTTATTTCTAAAGTTTTAATCTTATTTTTTAAACCATTTTATTTGCTATTTTTATCTTATGTGTATGAGTATATTGCCTGCAGGTGTGTAAGTGCACCTGTGTCGTGCAATGCCCATAGAGGTCAGAAAAAGTAGTCAGATCCCCTGGAACTGTACAATTGTTAGACACCATGTGGGTGCTGGGAACTGAAGTTGGGTCTTCTGTAAGAACAGCTGGTGTCCTTAACCATTGAGCCATCTCTCCAGCCCCTAAAACTTTTAATTTTTAAGTGGATCACTTTCTATTCATGTGTCAATATATATAGTTATACTTGTTAAGGCATTTGTGATGGTTAATCGTGGCAGTCAAGTTGATGGGATTTAGGAAACAACCTTTGAGGCATATCTGTAAGAGATTTTTCTAGATTAGGTTAAGGGGGTGGGCAGACACACTCTAAATGTAGATGGCACCACTCCATGGTCTGGGGCTTCCAGACTGGTTGAGAAGGGGAAGGGGAGCTGAGCAAAACATTCATCTCTCTCTGCTTCCTTACTGAGGACGAACTGTGACCAGCGGCTTCAAGCTCCTGCTGCCACAGGCTACGTGAGGACCTGTCTCAAAACATAAAACAACGGAACATTTTTAGCTTGAGGATAATCTAATATAAACCATTTCTTATGATTATGCCTAATAGTACTTACCCTCTCCACCTCATACAAAACTATGACAAGTAGAGGAGACAGTGGGCATGACAGATTGCTTTGTGATGCTCCAAATAGTATATAAATGTAGAGACCCTTAGTACAAAAAATGATTAAGGCAGAATTTTAAGTAAATTTAAACTTACACATTTATGTAACTCACATAGTAAGCTGAAAAGGGGCCCCTACACATGTCTATTTCCTAATCCATTGAGTCCATGAAGGCTGTTTTATAGGGCACACCCTATTATATAGGATGTGTCCACTAAAAGACTTTCCTTGATTATCAGGCAATGATAGATTGGAAAACCCAAAGGGATTAAAGTCAGAGGAGATGGTGAGAAGATTGATGATGTAAGCAAACTGGAATGATGACCAAGAAGGAATCACAGGAATACAAGCAGTCCTAAACACTTAAAAAGACAAGGACATAATTGGTCCTCTAGAACCTCCAGAAGGAACTACTGCTTAGCACGTCGGTGTTAGCCCCTTACATCTCATTTTACATCACTGATCTAAAGAATTATAAGAATAAATATGTGCCTTGTTAAGCTCTGATATTTATAGTAAATTGTTTTAGCAGAGAAAACAACATGCTTGTGACCTGGGGATTTCACTTCTACACAACTAACTGAGATAAATTTAGCAAGAAAGATATAAAATAGTGATTACAATAATACTGGTCACAATAACAAAAATGGAAAATCTCAAATGTTCAGTGTTGACAGTGGATAGATGAATTCTAATGAAATAATAGTCAACAGTCAAAATACATAAATTATAGCGATATGAGAAAATCTGAATGAAAGTGAGCAACATGCTTTTTGTGACTAATTTAATTTTGAAAACTTATAGGAAATTCAATACTTATTTCCTCTGACTCATTTGAAAATAATTTGCCAGTCTGTTGCTATATTCACCATGAGAAATTTAAGGTATATTTTCCATATACAAAGCGTTCTCTTTTTAAAATTTTTATTTATTTTATTATGTGTATGAGTGTATTGTCTGCATGTAGGTAGGTGTACCCATGTCGTGCAATGCTGCGGAGGTCAGAAGAGGGTGTCGGATTCCCCTGGAACTGGAGTTAAAGATGATTCTGACCCACCATGTGGGTGCTGGGAATCAAACCTGGGTCCTCTGCAAGAGCAGTCAGCGCTCTTAACCACTGAACCATCTCTCTAACCAAAGGCATTCTCTAATATAACTATAATGCAACCATCAAAATCAGAAGACTACATTAATATCTGACGACCACCATATGGCTCACATCTCGCTTTGGTTTTGCCAACTCTTCCAAAATACACTTTAAAGCAAACGTGCCTATTTCAGAACCATACATGGCATTTACTTGTCATGTCTTGCTAATTCCTTCTTGTAGAAGAATTCTTCAGTTTTTCTTTGACTTTTTGTGACTTGTTGGCTTTTGAAGATTGCTGTAGAGTACTTCACAGCACATTCCTTGATATGAATTTGTTGGATGCTTTATGATTAGATTCAAGTTATCTATCATTGGCAAGACTCTTCCAGAAGCAGTGCTATGTTCTGTCAGGCGCATGATTTGCTCATAGCTGATGAACTTCACTTTGATCTCTAGATTAAAATGGTGTCTGCAGCCTTCCCTGTGAAGTTAACCCTTTTCCCTTTAACGATATAATTGTAAAATAAAAATGGCAAGTTCAGAGATTATACACAGTAAACTATCCTTTTGTAAATATAAAAAGAACTAAATTTAAGGAATGCTTGTTACAAATACATATAGATGAAGAGAACTACCTAAGAAAAAAAGAAGGAATGGTCAACATAGAATTTAGGCTGGGCAGAAGCAGATTCAGAAGAACGTCTGCATCTATATAAGGTATTCCAAAATTCCTGGTGTTTACACTGGTTGATGAGCTTAGAAAGACATACTACTAAAAAATCAAAAGCTAAGGAAGGTGGAAAAGTAAATAAGATAACTGGATTAGCAATGAGAGAACTATAGGTTATGATTAATCCAAGTCTATGTACCTAAGGTACAAATTTTTATTTTATTTTTTTTAAGATCCAAATTTTTAGAACTTGAACTATAACAAGTAGGTAGGGGAGAGATATTGAGGAGTGGAAGAGAACTTCTGATGTCACTCCAGTACCCCAGCTCCCATTCGTACCCATAGTGACAGGGAACTTGCACAGTGGAAGGAAGTTGCTGTTCCTCACTACCCTGTTCCTTTGGCCAGCTCCGATTTGAGCCCAGAGACTGGACTCTACAGACTCTGCAAAGGTACTAAAGCTCATTTTGATAGTAAAATATAGGAAAATCATCTCCTTCCTGGAGTAATTTTGCATCCCTGAAACATTTGTATTTTTCCAAATTCATTTACATTTCACAAAGAACACATAAAGGGCTAGGTAATATAGTATTCAGTGATTGAGTACCTCCTGCCTACCACTTGTGCAAACCCCTGGATTCAATGTCCAACACCACACACACACACACACACACACACACACACACATACACCAATAAACTCCCAGAAAGTTCCCAAGTCTCTTCATCTAATCTCTGGTTCTTTATGTACAGGTTTGGCATAGTTGACAGGCAGGCTACTACTGGAAAAAGTTTTAATCACAATTGCATCTGTAATTACTGAGTGACAAATGTATCAAGATAAATTGTTTCATTCCAGTGGGTTCAAGGCACCAACTTAGTGATTACCCATTTTCTTTGCCCCAGAGATTCTGATTTAGTAGGTCATTAGACATTTGCATTTTGAAAAAAATGACTCAGATAAATATCATGATACTTGTTGACTTTGAGATTTCACTACACATTACTTATTCTATGGTTTTAGTACCTTTGTTTTTCTGCCTGTTCCATTCTGCCAGGGATGCCCATTGAGGGTTGTTCCATAGCAAATAACCATGCAGAGATGAGCAGTTGAAATTCTTCCCTGTCAGACCACCTTTAGCTGCACTCAGTTTGATTAGGAGTTGGAACCTGGTTCAAACAAGTTTAGTTATAGGTTTTTATTGAAATTTCCAAAGCCAGATAAGGAAATTCAAGTCTGAATCTGGCCATTTTATGTGTCTCAGCAAACAGTTCAGTATTATTAGCTTGGGTAACAGAACATTTCAGAATAAAACTGATAGAGTGAAAGGAGGGGATGAGAGGTGAGTGCAAGCTGAGCTCTGGGGTGTTTTCCCTGGCTCCATCCAGTACACATGCCCAGCATTCTTCCTGCCTATGGGTAGAGTTAACTTGCATAGTTCGTACTCTCTCCTGTCCTCTCTCTGGCTCAGCTTTCATCCCAGTCTGTGAAAATTTTGATTTGGGTTAACGAACTATAGACTTAATAGCCATAGATAGAAAACTGCTAGCTGAACTAGGGCGGGGAAATCAAATCAAGGGATGTAAAAACAAAGTTCATGGCTTGTCAGGAAAGAGAGATATCTATTAATCCTCCATGTTAGAAAAAAATGTATTTGAGGGGCCGGAGAGATAGCCTAGCGGTTAAGAGTGCCGACTGCTCTTGCAGAGGACCCGGGTTTGATCCCCAGCACCCACATGGCAGCTGAAAACCATCTTTAACTCCAGTTCCAGGGGAATCCGACACCCTCTTCTGACCTCCATGGCATTACACGACACAGGTGCACCAACCTACATGCAGACAATACATTCATACACATATGAAAATAAATTAAAAAATATTTAAAAAAAGAAAAAATGTATTTGAATATGTGGTGAAATTTTCAAGGTAACCAGACTCCGGGTCAATTAAAATGCGTATCTTTAAAGTAAGTAGAACAAAATAAACAGAAGGACTTCTACATTTATAAATCTCCCCAGTGAAAAAACGAAAATTGAAGCAAGGTGTCTTCCTCAATGAAAAGAACAACGGTATGAAATCAACATCAAGTTATAAAAGCACTGGGTAAATCCATACCCAACAGGCTACATTTGTCTTATCAAACTGACAACCTAGATACATATACCACATACACAACATGCTAAAGTTGTGATTTATAAGTTTTGAGCTTTGATCTCAAATTCTACTTCTAGGAACATATCCTAAGAAAATAATTAAGTGTAATTAAAAGCAATGTATCAGGGCTGGAGAGATGGCCTAGCAGTTAAGAATGCTGACTGCTCTTGCAGAGGACCCGGGTTCGATCCCCAGCACCCACATGGCGGCTGAGAACCATCTTTAACTCCAGTTCCAGGGGAATCTGACGCCCTCTTCTGACCTCTACAGCATTGCACGACACGGGTGCACAAACGTACATGCAGACAGTACATTCATACACATAAAAAATAAATAAAATTTAAAAAATATTTAAAAATAAATAAAAGCAATGTATCATGAAAATGTTACACAAATACTTTAATTTATAGTCTTTTATGTTACTTTCATAACAGAATTCTATGAGATTACTATCCACTGAGATGGAAGATAGTATTTATTAGCAGTAAACAGGAAGATAGTCACAGAAGTTTAAATAATAACAAGATGTAAACCAATATAAATTGAGCTTTTACTAATTATTTCGTATTTTTATATACCTAGAATAGTTTTGGAAAGGATTCATACCATGGTACTAAGGGATTTCCTTTCCAGAATAAGCTTGTCCTTTTCCTTTTCCTTTTTTAGCTTGTCTTCTACAGGCTAAAATAAAAACTTTTCCTAGAGTGACTCAAAGTTAACCCAAATCTTTATACTCAAATTTCATTTGAGCCATTTTACAGCCCATGGAATTCAGAAGGGAAAATATGATCATTGTCCACTTCTACTCATGAGAAAATGGCCAAAGCAAGGGGAAGAACAGGCAGGGGTCCTTGGAACTTCTTCCCCTGGTGACAATACTCTTTCTTTTGCACGGTGAGTGCTGGTGTAATAGGGATGCCTAAGTACTCAGCAACAGGTTAGCACTTCAAATATCAGGATGATACCACGTGGCACAATAAATATTGGTCTATGGACACAATAGGAAGAGTACACTAATTAAGAGTAGAAGAAAGGGCCATGTGTGGGAGTGGATGCTTGTAATGTCATCTGAGAGGCGCAGGAAAGAGAATTCTGAGTTCCAGGCAGCCTAGCATATATAGTGAACTGCTCTCAAAAAGTGAAAACAATGTAAAACAAAGCAGAAGGAAGCCTCAAGGAACATAGGAATTCTAAGTATATAAAAATGTATGGACATGTGTGTGTGTGTGTGCGTGTGTGTGTGTGTGTGTGTGTGTGTGTGTGAGAGAGAGAGAGAGAGAGAGAGAGAGATAGACAGACAGACAGACAGAGACAGAGAGACAGACACAGGAACAGAGACAGACACAGGGACAGGGGCATAGGAACAAATACAGAGACTGGGACAGAAACAAGAGAATCATCTTAGGAGTATATTTAAATAAATATTAAAATAGTTTAGCATTTTCTTAATTTTTTTTAAACTTGAAAGTACATTACTCTAAATGGCAAATCTATGTCAACCCATCCCCTCCAGCCCCAAGTCTCAGGAAGACCTTGAATGTAAGAAGCAGAGGATGGAGAGGAGTGCTGTGAAATGCTTTCTCCTAAACATGACGTGGCTATCACACTCATGAACTCACAAATTGCTGGGGTTACCTGTGCAAGATCGAGCTGGCAGAAATTCAGGCTTAGATGGCATAAATGCTCTCCAGACTGACCCTTGACTGAGGAGCTATTGGCAGTGGATAATTGTGGAGAGAGAAAATTGCTCATTTAGGAGGATATGGCAACTGGTAGTTTTCCTATGCTCCAGTGGCTGGCCCCACACCCAGGCACATACGGGCACCACTAACTGGGTTTATTGCGACATATATACATATAAATACACACACATATGGTGTGAAGTTGGGGGTGTGTTGGGAGGAATGTGGGGGTTGGAGGGAGGAAATGGGAAGTATATATGTTCATATTTCATTGTATACATGTATAAAAGTCTCAAGAACAAAGAAAAAACATTTTTAATGTATTTAAAAATTTTTTATTTATTTTTGTATGTGTATGAATGTACTGTCTGTATGTAGGTCTGTGCACCCATGTTGTGCAATGCTGCGGAGGTCAGAAGAGGGTGTCAGATTCCCCTGGAACTGGAGTTAAAGACGGTTCTCAGCTGCCATGTGGGTGCTGGGGATCGAACCTGGGTCCTCTGCAAAAGCAGTCGGTGTTCTTAACTGCTAGGCCATCTCTCCAGCCCCAGGAAAAAAAATTTTTTTTAAAGAGTATTACTGGCCAGTATAGGTTCAATTGTGTTTTGCTAAAGCATGGGCAAGCTGACAACTAAATTAAGTAGATGGGCCACTGACAGCTCCCAGGAAAGATGACGCACAGGAGGCTACCTATGTGTGAGCTGGTAAAGGAGTCAGAATAAGAAACTAGAGACTTCATTCCAAAGAGAGAAATAGAGGAGCCACAGAAATCCATGAAAGGAAAAAAAAGGATGCTAGAAAAGATCAGAGAAACAGACAGACACACAACAGAGAGAATTAAGCTGAGCACAGTCCCTGCTGCACAGTCCCTTGGCGGGGTAAGGGCGAGGCAAAAGCTACATCCACAAAATGAAACGAACGAAAGCCAGGAGTTCTACCCTCAGCACAATCCCACAGCCCCACAAAGAGTTGTGGGTTTTGATGCTGACAGTGATTCCTCTGATAGACAGGTCAGTTAGCATCGTGCTGTACACCCGGGAGGGCAGTGGCCGGGTGCCAGCGTGAAAGAAAATCCATTGCTAAAAATTGAACTACACCAGGGGACTGAAATTAGGGAATCCCGCAGCTCAGGAAGTTGCAATTTAGCCTGCCACAGGCCCTGAGTGAGGGAAAGCCCAGAGAGGCAGTTGTGGAGATCAGTTGGGCCAGACATGGGCACGCCAATGAGCTCCAGCGGCAGGAAGCTGGGCTCAGGCTGGGACGTACAGAAGGGTGAGGGGCGAGCAACATGCTGGATGCCGGAGAATGGGCTTCATCAACTGAGAACTTCTTTGGAGTTTGATAGTGTGGGTCACATTCTGAAGCCTTCATATCTTCTTAAAAATATGTACTACTTAATTGAATGATAAGGTATTAGATTACCCTATGACATTCATATATATGAAGTTTTCTGAGTATTTTTAACTACGTGTATGAATATTTTGCTTTCATGCATGTAAGTGCACTCATGAGTGCAGTGCCAAAAAAAAAAAGGTGTCAGATCTAGAACTGGAGATCTGGCAGCTACCATGTGGGTGCTTGGAACTAAACTCAGGTCGTCTGCAAGAGCGGCCAGTGCTCTTAAACACTGAGTCATCTCTCCAGCCCCCTTTCATACATACATCTTTGATTTCTTTGCCTCTTTCCTCCTTGACCCCTCACCTCCCTTATTCCCCCACCTTCCTGTGCTTAAACCTGCCTACTCCCAGTATTCCCCTTTCTATTATCATATTACCCACTCTCCCACCCCAACCAGGCCCAGGGAACGTTGCAGAAAAACAAGCAGAAAGAATGTAAGAGCTGTAAGATAGGGAGAAGAGCTGTGAAACATCATCTTCTATGCAAGACACAGAAACTACAACCATGAACTCACAGTGGGCGCTGTTGTCTGTACTGGGTCTGCCCAAGGATGGGAGAATCAACAATGAGGAATGGATGATGGAGGAACCCAGGGCCCCCACCCTTCATGAATGAGCTATCGCCTATGTATAGGTTCTGGGAGAAGGGGAGTTATCATCTACAGGTGTCTGTCCACCAGTGATCCCACTAGATTCGGTTGAATAATTCCAAATTGATGGTCACACTGACAATCTTGGTTAAATCAGTGGGTCACAAAATAAATAAAAAGACAGGACGGGGATGGTGGCGCATGCCTTTAATCCTAGCACTCGGGAGGCCGAGGCAGGTGGATCTTTGTGAGTTCAAGGCTGGCCTGGTCTACAGAGTGAGTTCCAGGATAGCTGGGGCTATAGGTAGACCCTGTCTTGAAAAGACAAAAATAAATAAATAAATAAATAAATAAATAAATAAATAAATAAATATGCCACTGGGGAAGGTAATTGTAAGAAAAAGGTAGGAGTTGACAGGGATGGGAGAGGGTGAGGGAGTGGGTTGGGAGGGGAGAGTAATCAAGATGTAGTTTACATGGGTATTAAATTGTCACAGAATAAGCTTAATCAATAAAAAAATAATCTGGATCCATTGGTATAGAGCCCGAGAACTCTGAGGTTCCAGGGGGTGTGAATGATGCCCGCAGTGGCATCCACCAGCCTGGTGGTTGATACTCATAGGTACTAAAATAGCCAGCACTCCCAGCTAATACTTTATAAAGCATGATCTGGAGAGTCTCAGAACAGTGAGAGAATCTGCTAGATCCAAGAACACAAGTCGGAGTGTGGCCAGGTGAGGCCCCTGATTCACAAATGGATGATTTGAAGGCCGACGTGATGGACATCACTTACGCAATATAGACTCAACAACAGCATAAAAGAGAAGATCCTCAGGTTTGAATGTTCCCTGTGCATATGGCTGTCTCTAAATTTTGAGGCCCTAGAAAGAGGATGCTGCAGCGCTTCAGCTCCACCCACCCCACGACTCTTCATTTCTTTTATTTCTTATACTTATATCAATATTTTACTTTATTATATCTTTTTATATTTTTATATAAATATATTTTATATTTTTATATAAATATTTTATATTTTTATATTTTCTGACTATTCCTCTTTATACAGTCATCTAAATTTGCTCATGCATTTTTCCATTGGGGAGCAGTACATTTTCATAGTTTCTTTTTTTTTCTTTTTTTATTTATTTATTGATGTTTTATGTATTTCATCATTTTTTTATTTCTGTTCAGGCATATTGCCCTATCCCTTCCCCCCACCCCACCCCATCCCATCCCAGATCATGCATTCTGCCATAACTGTCCTGTATCTTTCTCTCAGTCTTTTTTTATGCTTAGGAATTGACATTTTCCTCCATTAATTTCATATTGCTCTAAAATATGGATACATACTCTCCACCCATATACAGTAATTACAGAGTCCGAAAATAATTGGTGGGTGGATTCTAGAGCCCATTGAGAGATTCACATTATAACAATATAGTTGCTTTCAGATAAACAGAAATATAACCACAGTGTTGTTCAGCTTGTCTTTCATCTGGGGGATTTGGTGTTAGCATCCACAAATGAGGGAAACCATTCTCCGTTTGTCTTTCTGGGATTGTGTTACTTCACTCAGCATAATGACTTCAAGCTCCATCCATTTACTTGCAAAGTTCATAATGCCATCTTTCTTTACTGCTGAATAGTACTCCATTTTGTAGATGTACCACATTTTTGTCATCCACTCGTCTGTTGAGGGGCATTTGAGTTGGTTCCAGCTCTTCGCTATTGTGAAGAGAGCTGCAATAAACATGGATGTGCATGTATCTTTGCTGTAGATGATGAGTCTTTGGGGTATATACCCAGGAGTGGTATGACTGGGTCAAGTGGTAAGCTCATTCCGAGTCTTTTAAGTGTTCTCCACACTGCTTTCCATAGTGGTTGTACAAGTTTACATTCCCACCAGCAGTGGATGAGTGTTCCCCTTTCCCCACAACCTCTCCAGCATTTGGTGTCTTTTGTTTTCTTGATCTTAGCTAGCCGTACTGGAGTGAGATGATATCTGAGAGTGGTTTTAATTTGCATTTCCTTAATTATTAACAATGTTGAACACTTTTTAAGATGTTTCTCAGCCATCTTTAATTCCTCACTGGTGAAGACTCTGTTCAGCTCTTTACTCCATCTTTTCAGTAGGTCATTTGTCTTCTTACCTCTTTGTTTTTTGAGTAGTTTATATATTCTTGATGTTAATGCTCTGTCAAATGTGTCACTGGTAAAGATTTCTTCCCACTCTGTGGGTTTTCTCTTCACCTGCTTGATTGTTTCTTTCACTGTACAGAAGAAGCTTTTGAGTTTTATGAGGTCCCATTTGTCAACTGTTGACCTTACTTCCTGTGTGGCTGCTGTCTGATTTAGAAAGTCTTTTCCTACACCTATGTCTTGTAGGCTGTTGCCAACTTTTTCTTTTATCACCTTCAGGGTTTCAGGCTTTACATTGAGATCTTTGATCCACTTGGAGTGTTCTGTGTTTCATCCCCCTTTCCAATATTTAGTACTATTTTTACTTTACCTTGTTGTTTCATTATAATCTTATTGTTTGATTTTATATTCTTTTTCATACATTTACATAATTTTGGTTTTGAGATTTTTCATTATTAAGAAATCTGTTTTGTGGGGCTAGAGAGATGACTGAGCAGTTAAGAGCACTGGCTGCTCTTGCAGAAGATCTGGGTTTGATTCCCAGCACCCACATGGCAGCTAACAACTGTATGTAACTCCAGTTCCAGGGATCTGGCACCTTCTTCTGACCTCCACAGGCATTGCGCAATGCAAATGAACTTTCCTACATGCATGCAATACAGTCATACACATAAAAAATAAATGTTTTTTTTTTTTTAAGAAATCTGTTTTATTTTTCTGGTTTTTTTTTTCTCATTTTTCTAATCCCTTGCTCTGTTCTATTCTCTTCCATAATCTTTTCCCCTCCACTTCTTTCTCTTTTCACTTTTGGTCCTCACTTCTGTTCTGCTTCTCCTCTTTCCCTGTCTCCTTCCTTTGTCTTACCAACTTGTTCTACAATGGCTTTTCCATTTTCAGTGTTCTTTCATTGGTGTTATATGGGTGGGCCATGGATTTATTTTAAGTGTATTGCTCTATTGTCTATGGTTTGGTGCTTTTGCTGTTTCTTTTTCACTGAGTGGTACTGGGGAATGAGTATTCAAAAATAAGCCATTCAGTGTGAAAAACCACCCTCCCTCAAATCCAGAGAAAATATCCAAACCAATAGATGCACAAATCCCAAGACAGAAATAAAAGAACCATCAAAGAGCACAGCAACAAGACTTCTACTGAACTCAGAGATAATAAAATCTCTGAAAATTGCAGAAGTTTACTGGTAAAATGATGAATGACTTGAAAGAGGACAAAAGTAGGAAGATAAGTTCAATCTATGTCCCAGAGATAAGGTCAGCAACATAGAAAACATCCAGCAAAATGAATGAAAAAAAACCTCAGCAATGTGGATGAGAAATAAGCCGCATGAAAGAAAAATTTAGCAAAGGAATTGAGATTTTTGAACTATGAGAAGGGTTAAAAAAAAACTCAATGAATAAAATGTAAAAAAAAAAAAAAGTGGAAAACGTGGCCAATGTATTTGACCAACCAGGGAATACAGGACAAGGTTGATGAAATATCACATTTAATCATCAACAAGGACATAAAACGGGCCTGGCCCAAACCAGGAATTCTGGGTAATGAACAAAGCCCATGAACCCATAGGATAGAAGAAGCTGAGATAAGCACTAAAGGCACAGAAAACCCATTCAATGAAATCATAGCATAAATTTCCCAAACTTAGGAAAGGGAAATGTACATTAAAAAACAAGAGGCATTTAGAACCCCAAAGACACAGACACAGAAGAACCTCTCCACAAAATATTATAGTCAAGATGCCGAAAGGACAATGCAAAGAAACAATCTCAAAAGCTGTTAGGGAAAAACGCCAACTCACCTACAAAGGCAGACACATCGGATTGACAGCAAGTCTTCTGTCAGCAGCCCTTAAATTCAGGAAAGCATATAATAATATATTTCATACTTGGAAAGCAAATAACTGCCAACCAAGTTTGCTATCTCCAGCAAAGTTGCCTTTTTTAAATGACAGGAAAAATAAGGACATTTCAAGACAAGAACAAACTGAATCAATTCATGACTGCCAAGCCAGTATTGCAAAAGATCTTTCTAGAAATAGCAAGTATGGAGGAAGAAGAAAGGCAATGGAACAAAGACATCATCATCCAAGAGCATAGGAAAAATAAATTTCAAGAGTGGAATGGTTGCACAAGGCAGTTCTAGGGAGGAATCTATCCTGTCAAGTACAGTAAACTGGCATACTTGTGATATTAGCCGGGAAGAAGTAAGGAACAAAAAATAATCCAAACAACTAGAAAATTAACCAACATAATTGCAGAAATTAGCATACACCTCTCAATACAACTTTAGATGCCTGCAACTCAATAATAAAGAGACACAGACCAACTGATTGCATTACAAAACTACATCCAGAATTCTGTTGTCTCCAAGAAACAGACTTTACTGGTAATGACACCCATAGACTGACACTGAAAGGATTCAAACAGTATCATGTAAATGAATACCGGAAACAAACTGCATGAGCTATTCTTATCTATAATAAAGCAAGCTCCAAGCTGAAAGCAATCTACAGATTTAATGCAATCTGCATCAAAACCCTAATAAAATTTTCACAAAATAAGATAAAGCAATCCTAAAATTTATATGGATACACAAAAGACCCCCCCCCAAAGCCAAAGCAATCCCTATTCAAAAGAGCAATGCTGGGGATATCATAATATCTAGCTCAAATTATATTAAAGGGTCATGTGACAAAAAGAGCCAGTACTAGACCCAAACCAGATATGCAAACCAAAGGTACCCACATAGATACCATTGCCTAGTTTTAAACAAAGTTGTCAGTAATATACATTAGAGTAAAAAAAAAAATAACCTCTTATAAATGGTTTTGGGGGCTGGAGAGATGGCTCAGTGGTTAAGAGTACCAATTGCTCTTGCAGAGGACCTGGGTTCGATTCCCATCACCCACGTGTTGGCTAAGAACCATCTTTAACTCCAGTTCCACGGAAATCTGACACCCTCTTCTGACCTCTGCAGCACCTACCTACATGCAGACAGTATACTCATACACATAAAATAATAAATTAAGAAAATAAAAAAAAAGTTTGAAAAAATGGTTTTGGGAAAACTTGACTTCCACATGCTAAAGAATTAGAGTAGATCCATACTACTGCCCTCTCACCACAAATTTAAATTCCAAATGGGTCAAAGGCCTTAATGAAGACCTGAAACTTTGAAATTGCCAAAGACAAACATAGAGAATGTACTTTAAGATAGAAAAATAGGGGCTGGAGAGATGGCTCAGCAGTTAAGAGCACCGAGTGCTCTTGCAGAGGACCCAGGGTCAATTCCCAGCACCCACAGGGTAGCTAAGAACCATCTTAACTTCAGTTTCAGGGGAATAGGACACCCTCTTCTGACCTCCACAGCATGACATGGGTGCACTCACTTACATGCAGACAGTACACTCATACACATAAAATAAAAAAACAATAAAAATAAAATAAAAATTAAAAATAAATAAAAAGAAAAAATAGGAAAGGATTTTCTGAAAATGACTACAGTATCATAGAAAATAATCCCAAGGATTATAAGTGGGATTATATGAAATTAAAAACTTTTTGCACTGCAAAAGAAACAATTGCAAGAACAAACAGACCAGGGAACTTCATTGACATCTGTGGAAATTCATATTCAGAATATATAAAGAACTGCAAAAATTAAATAACAACAAATTATCTAATCAATAAGCAATAAACTGGACAGACAGTTCTGAAAAGACATACTGTGTCCAACAAGTATTTGAAAAAGTGTTAAACGTTCCATCCTTCAAAGACATGAGACACAGCTTTTCAACCTTCCAATATGGACTGAAGACTCATGTCTCTCCAAGAATCCTCCAAACTCTCAGTGCCAGATGGGGACTGATGAGTCATCCAGCTTGTGGACTGAGCAACTACTGAGGTTTCAGCCTCTTCAGAGTATAGACTGCCATTGTTGGACTACCCAGGCTGTATCACAGAGACCAGTACAGGAAGATCAAGACAGGATGTGGTGCTTACTGGACTTCATTTGGTGACCATGGGAAGGGAAGACCCCAGTGTGGAGCGCAAGGGCAGGACTGATGGCTGTTTGGGCTTGCCAAGGAGGAGCCTTCAAACATTCCTTAGGGTAAACATGACATCTTTCAGCCTAATAAAGAAAAAAAAAAAAAAAGAAATCATAAGCTGAAGATGCTAAAACCTATGATGTCATAATCTTGATATATGGGGCATGCATATATGCGTATTTTGGAGTGATGCAAATTGGAAGGAACAACAACAACAGACTGGGTCAAAGAACTGACTGAAATGGTGAACTTCTGCATCGAAAATTTTAAAAGAGACTGAGAAAAAGATGAAAAACATGTTTGGCTGAATGCATGAGCTCTGGTGGGGTGGGGTGTCAGGAAAGGGGAATGGACCTAGATTTGATTGGAAATTTTGTATGAAATACACAAAGCCTCAATAAAAACTGGCTTTGGAAAAAAAAGTGTTAAACATTCATAGTTGTCAGTAAATGAAAATCAAAACTACTTTGAGATTCTATCTTTCCTCAGGTCAGAAGAGCTAGAATGAAGAAATCAAAGGACAACAAATTGTGAAGAAAGTGGAGCTCTTATTCATGGTCGATAAGAAGGTAAACTTATGTAGCCACTAAGGAAATCAGGATGCAGGTTCCTCAAAAAAACTGAAAACACAACTACCATGTAGCCCAACTGTCTTGCTCATGGGTAGACCTGAGGGACCCTTTATAGCACACCACAGAGATTCTTGTAAATGCAAGTTTATGGACAGACTCTTCACAGTAGATGGAAAATATATCCAGCACAGATGTCCATCAACAGATGAATGCATAAAGAAAATGTGGTCCGGGTATACAGTGGAATTTTATTCAGCTGTAAAGAAAATTGAAATGACGGTATTTGCAGGAAAATAGATGCAACTTGAAATCATTACATTAAATGAAATAAGTCAAATCCAGAAAGACAAATGCAATATGTTTTCTCTCATACATTAAACATAGATTTAAAATTACATATTTATGTGTATGTGTATACATGCATGGGTATATATTTATGTGTGGGTGCTTGTGTCTAGGTCACAAAACTTATAAAGAGAGCATGAGATAGGAGGAAATTATCTTAAACAAGGAGAAATACAGATTGTAATGGAAGACAGGTAACAAGAAGGCAAACAATGAGACTAACCTGGAAAAGAAAAGGAACAGGGGAGCTATGAAGAAGAGCAGTGGGGGTGGGAATAGGCTATAATCACACACAGATACGAGTGTGTGCGCACACGTATATATGAAGATGTGATGTTGACTCCATTACTTAAGTAGAAGGATCGGCAAGATACTAGAATAGAAGATGACAGTAAAGTGACCAAATTTTCTTGTTTATCTTAGACTGAGAGTTTGTCTGGGGTTCTCAGTGCCAAAACTTGGAAAATCTTGGGCAGATTAGGACAAACTGGACCTGATACAAAGGAGAAACCAAAAAGTTGAGGCAAAGTTCAAAGTCACAAAGAGAAAAAACAGTGAGCAGAGCAGAAATCTGAACAGAGCTCATTTCCTTCTTTGTGTTTTAATTGATGCATGATGTGCATATATGGAATACAATATGATAATCTGATACATGTATACCATGCATTCTGAATCCTAGAGTTGAAGGTGCAAACACTGATTTTTTTAATGTATCATTTGCTAGAAAGAGAAAGCACATCCAGGCTTCAGATGATTTACTGCAGAAATGTGCGGTATGGAGCTGGTGAATTGGGCAGCTGATATTCTGGGTTTGCAACTTGGCTCTGCTATTAAGTGTTCTGGGGCTAATTCCCCAACAGCTGATGTTTGAAGTAAAAAAAAAATAATAATAATACCATCTTATGGAGTCATACTAAGCACCGAATGAGATAATACTGCTAAACTCATGCTTGGCAAACATCAACTCCAAAGGATTAACAGTGGTTACTAATACAATCTCCAGTGACATGGGAACCAAAGTCTTTCTATGTCCACAATAGTCTAATTTCTAGTTCTCATCCCAACTACTTCGGAGCCTGTTCTTAATTTACACTCACCTCCCCACCCTGCTGTCTCCTCTCTGTCTGGATTGTCTTTGTAATTTATCCCTTAAACGAGTTTTAAGAGGATAGCCTTTGTTAGGTTGACCGTGCTCCGGTGGCTAGCCACACACTCAAGAGTATATAAGCAACATAAATTGGACTTGATGTGTTTAGGAAGAAAAATGAGGACACATCAGTGGATTGGAAAATTGAGGTGGATCTGAGAAGAGTTGGGATATGAATATAATTTTTAAAATGTCTGAAATTCTTGAAGAATTCATAAAAGATTTTTAAGCATTATTTATAAGCATGGTGGCTCACATCTTTAATCCCAGCAATCAGGAGGCAGAGGCAGACAGATAGATCTTCATGAGATCAAGGCCAACCTCGTCTACATAGTGAGTTCCAGATGAGCTGGGGCTACAGATATACCCTACCTCAAAAAAAAAAAAAGTATTTTTAAGCTCCATCCCTTTTTGTGAAAACACCACTCTGGCTGTCTCCCTTAGAGAAACCTGTCACCTCCAGGGAGAAGTATTTTGTATTATTATCCTCGAGGACCTTGTAAGGACAGAGTATCTCAGCTGAGAGGCACTACAGAGTTGTAAATGATGTCCTCTGCTCCCGCTCATTCACACCCAGGCTATTCCACTAGGACCAGTCATGATGATGAAGGTAGAAAGCCGCTTCTGCCTACTACATCTGGAATTTAGTCTTCAGGGGGCCTGGGAATTGGAACGCAATCATAATTAGGTTACAATTGAATTTAGCAATTGTTTGCCAAAGATTAATAAGGAGATGAGAAGCTGGCCTAGAAGTAAGAAAAGAAAGATAATTTCTGTGCTGAACTGATCTTTGAGAGCCTCAACCCAAGACCGTTTTATTTAACTTTTGGAAATGCTGTGACTTCATCTGTTATTACCGATGGAAAATGAATAAGCAAGAATTACATTGCTATGGCTGGGTGTGGTGGTGCACGACTTTAATCCCAGCACTCAGGAGGCAGAGGCAGGCTGATCTCTGTGAGTTCAAGGGCAGCCTGGTCTACAGAGCAAGCTGCAGCAGGTCAGCTGGAACTAAAGGGAGACCCAGTCTCAAAAAGACAAAAAAAAAAAAAAAAAAAAAAAGGATTACATGGCTATGGATTTTGTTGTAGAAGATGACCTGCCTTCAGGACTGCATGGGAGAATTTCCAGAGGATTTCTGTGAATATTTGTCAAACAGTGGGAACATGATAAAGATGGTGAGTACAAGTAGGAAATAGGCCGAGATCTCCAAGGTCTTATACCTAGAGTTGAAATAAATTCCACAGAACATTAAAATGAAAGAACGTTTCCCTGACAACTCTGAGTTTTCCCTATGGCAGCAATATATAAATTTCATTCATCAAGTATTTTTTAAAGAATTAGATTGGCACTGGAGATCTAGGCATCAACAAGGGACTGCCCTTTTCTTGTTGGCTCTCACGGTCAAATGAAGAGGACAAATAAATAAGGAGATCAGATTGTTATCACTCAAAATATGTACTGAAAGTCTGGAAACTTTTAAGATTGGGTAACTGGTGAATCTGAGGGGTAGTGGTTGAATTTTGTTTTGTTTTGAGGCAGAGTTTTACTCTCGCCCAGGCTGGCCTGGAACTCACTGTGTAGCTCAGACTCGTTTCAAATTTGCAGCAATACTACTGCCCAAGTATATTTACACTGGTTTTACAGCTGTAAGCTGCCAAAAAGGGTTGGAATTGAGGCTTTAAGGAAAGTTTTTCCGCAAGGGGGATTATTGACCCAAACTTCAATGAAGACTGGAGGAAGACTGATATAAGTGTTTTAACAAGACCCAGAACATGAAGTGGCTATGGATTGTACTTGAAATAGAGATGGGGAAGGTAAGAGTGGATAAATTGGGGTGAGGCATGCAAGACCATGGAAAGCAAGCAAAGTACTGTGAACTTTATTCTTTAGACCATGTAGAATCAAAGGGTTTTGTATAGAAAAGATTGATCTTGGAAAGTTTGTATTGATAACAGTGTAGAAGGTGAATTTTACAAGATAAAGCTGGAATTAAAGTCAGTTAGGAGGCCCTTGCAGTAAAGAATATTGATGGCTTAAATTAAAGCAGTGACGGTGGTTATGGAGAACAACATAATTTAAGGATATACAATACTATCAATAATCAGGATAGAAATAATTTTATAACATGTGCTGTAAGGTAAGCACTCTTCACATACAATACAGGTATGCTCATAGCATACCTGCATTGTAGATATTATAATTTTTCTTGCTGTATAGGTAATGAAACTCAACCAATGGGGTTCAGAAACTTGTCAAAGGCCACTTGCCATCAAGATAGATCATACTAGGTGGTGTAGTGTCAGGATATGATTGTACTTCAGTGAAAGTTTCATTATCTTGGTAATGAATTAAGGTCCAACAAGAATCTGAAATAAGCTTACCTCCCAGGTGAGCTCAGAAAATCAAGCTTCTTCCAAAATTGTCTAAGTAAGAATATCCAATCAGGATACAGAGACTGAAACTTGAGAATGTGTCTGGATTAAACAGACAGATTTAAGAATTTCCAGAAAGGGGCTGGAGAGATGGCTCAGTGGTTAAGAGCACTTGCTGTTCTTCCAGAGGACTGGAGTTAGCTTCCCAGTATCCACACCATGGCTAACAACCTGCTGTAACTCCTTTTCTAGGGGGATCAATCTGATGCCATCTTCTGGCCTCAATGGGCATTGCACACATGTGGTACCCACAGACAAAATACACATAAAATAAAAATAAGTAAAAATTAACAGGAAGAATTATCAGGAAATAGGTGGCAGTTGAAATGATGAATGAAAGAGAATATAAAGGACTAAATCCCTAATAAGCAACGGGGTCACTGAGAAGCAATAAAGATGGTATACTTCCTGCTTCTCCTTAGTCTGTTAAGAAGGCCTTATTTTTTAACTTCTGAAAGGCCCCTTCAACTGGCCTGCTTAGAGTCACATAGCCCTGGATATTTCAGCTTGAAGATGTGACCCATCAGTTGAGCAATGAAAAATAAGGGGAGGGAAATCACTTAAACCCTTAAAACCCAGAATCTCCCCAGCAGACACTGGATTTCAGTTTCTGGGACCCCTTTCCACTGGTGGAGAGCTTCATCTTTCTGTATGAATGTTTGTACATATGTGTGATTCTCTCTATATATGAATGTGATTATCTTTTAATAAAAGTTTGTTGGGGGGTGGATGAAATGCACACAAAAAAATAAAAGTTTGTTGTGTGGGGGGGGTGGATGGAAAGATTGCAAGAGCTAGGGAGGAGGTGTACAACCAACTGGGAATAGAGTCCTACAAGTTCCTAGAACCTTGCTCTTATGAACCAATAGCAATGGTGTCAGAATGCACAAGACACATGCAAACCCAAAAACCCAGTACCGAACTGTGGAAATGGGCAGCAGGCCCCAATTTTAGCCAAAGAACTATTGGCAGCTGATTACTGCTGGAAGAGGAAGAGCTGATCTTCTTAAAGAAGGGATTATAGATAGACTGACTAGAACTCAGTGGATGAACTTGCACTGAGGAACATCTGGGAGACTAACTTGATATCTTAGACCTTAACACAAATGACAGAATGCATGAATTCTGGTAGGGGGTTATGGGAGGGTGTCAGTGGAGAAGAGGTAAAAAGATGATGAAATACACAAAAAATAAATTTAAAATTTCACAAATTGCTTGTTTGGCTGCTGCTCTTTACTGGTCTGAGATTTTTTCCTACCTTTTAATTCATTAACTGGCTGTGAAAAAACACCCAACAATACCACTAGACTGATAATGTGCCAACTGTAACAAGAATATATAAGATAAAAAAAAAAAAGTAGAAAAGAGATTAATAGAGATGAAACAATACCAAGCTATAATGGGTTTGAGTTTTCCATAGAAGTCAATATTTAATGGTCTAGTAGAGAAAGACTTATCTATATAGGAGATGGATAAGGAACATTCATAGAGTTAGAAAGGCTGCTTTAGAATGAATTCATGGAAGTAAAAAATAATGGATCTTTAGAAGAACAAAGGGCACATTTTTCCTCATATGGAGAACTGATGTCTACATATATATGTGTAAACAGGTTTATAAGCATGGGTAGAGTCTAAAATGCTAGAAGAGACCAAGAAAAGGAATATTAGATGGTGAGGAAGGTTAGAGAGTGAGCAAAAGAACACACGAGGACGGGAAAGAGGAAAAAAGTCTGAGGGCAGAGTGTAGGGGAAGAATACGTTACGAGGGGATGGAGGAGATGGGAACAAGGAAAAGAACAGAAACATGCGTGTTCAATCATATCACAGTGGGACCTAACACATCATATGCTGACTTAAAAATAAAAACATAACCAGCCATGGTAGTGTACGCCTGCAATCCTGGCATAAGGGAGGCAGAAGCAGGAGAATCTCTGTGAGATCAAGGCCAAACTGGTTTACATAGCAAGTTCCAGGCAAACTGGGGGTACAGAGAGACACTATCTCAAAAACCCAAACAACAGCAGCAGCAGCAGCAACAACAACAACCAAAAACATAAGGCATGAAGGAAGGGGATTCCTGTAGGTGAGGGAGGGAAATGATGAGAAGACATGGAGAGTGAAATTGTCTAAAATTCATTACACATGTACAAAAGCATCAAGGAATAAAAGTTAATTTTTTTAAAACTTTAAAAACGTCCTTTAAAAACAGAGAACACCAGAACCAAAATTCTACCAAAATGCAGAGCAAGGGCAAAACTGTGACTATCCATAAATTTTAACTAATAGAAAAATCTCACTATGACCTTGGAAAGGGCAGTTTGAAACGAACCAAGAGTTTCCATAGAGTGAAGTGATATAGAGGCAAAATTTTCAGGGCATGAAGTGCAGATTACTTTTTGCAGGTCAGTTTAAAGTCTATCAGAGAGAGTTCTTTCAGGAGAACACAGCCACTATATTAATAAAGAAATTGGGGATTCGTTCTAAAAATTAATCTCCATACAAACGTGCAGGAAGCTGATGAAATGATAACGTTATAGGAAGAACTTGGAGAATCAGAGAGATAGCCACTGAATAGAACACCAAAGAAGCGCAGGCCAGATTCATGGATATCCCATCCGATAAGTAAGTCTCATTGCTTACAAGGGATGGAAGGAAGCTCAGGGGGATTTCTTGGAAACTGCTGACCCTCAGGTGGTTGATGGCTTTATGTGGCTGCTACCTCTCTGGGTTTGCTGGTAGACCTGGACCATTTGTTGTTTGGCAGGGATAGCAGCCACGAACATGTTCTAGACACAGAGCAGAGGGGAGTAAGGGTGAGCTATGTCCTCTGAGCACTTCTGTCCCTCTCCCTCTGTCACCATATCAAACAGTGGCAGCCCTTTTACAGTAATGCCTTCTGTTTTGCTTCTATTTTTCCAGTTTCCCTGTCCATTCCTCTACAGGGAAGAATGTCCTGAGAAAAATGGCTCACAGCCTTAGCCAAGCCAACAAAACACAGTCCATTGTGAAAGCAGAAAAATAAGGGGTAGAAGTGTTGCTGTAACAGAGGACCCTGGGGACTGCTACAGGGAGGAGCGTTGAAGTATTGCAGAATGGTGCACATGAAATGCCAAGGGTCTGTGATAAGATAGGTGTGGGAGAGCTAGCTTATGGGAGGACAATGAACTCTGACTTCTTAGAAGGGAAAGTGGCAAGGGTGCATGTGGCCACTGATACATTCACAGGAGGGAAAGCAGGGTGAAGATTATAAGGCCTTCCACAGAGACTGGGAAAAAGAGTTGGTGAAGCTCAATACAGAGAATAGTCATAAGTAAAAACAAGGTCATGGAAATTCTGTGAGGTCAGAAGAGACTGGTAGGCTTTAAGAAGGGACATGTGGCTCAAAAGCACATGACTGTAAACTGCGTAATTGAATGAAGACTGAGAGACTGGGAGTTTGGTTGCTAAGAGCAGCATGGACAAGAGAAAGCACTGTTTCCACTGCTCTGGAATAAGAGCTGTCGCAGCACAAGGTGTGATTCAGCACAGGGGAAGCGCTGCATCTGCAGCACGTCTGTGTCCAGAGGGGGCTGGATGCTATTTAATGAACTGTGGAATAAAGTGTTAATAAGGAATCAGGAGGAGGGGACTGCAGATCCTCCAAGGGACAGCTTGCCTGAATCTGTAACAATAATTAGATCAATATTTAGAGCCGAACCTCTCAACCTCAGCACAAGTGACCATTTATCCTGGACAATTCTTAGTCAGAAAAGGCTGTCTTGTGCCTTTTCTGTTGTTGTGCGGCCTCTCTCGTCCTTGCTTGGTGGACGACAATAGCATTCCCCCATTTATAACACCTGAAAACTTCTCTAGACATAGCCACATGCCTCCTGGAGAGCAAGAGCACCCTGATCAAGAACGACGATTTGGGAGAAAGTAGCCAACATTTTTCTTTTATGCCAAGCTGAGCTTCCATTGTCCTAGGAAGAAACCATGTGTGAAAATCTAAAGGACTTTCCTAGGACTGAGATATATGACTCAGTGGTAGAGTGCCTGCTTAGTATTTGAGAATCCCTGGGTTCTGTGTATAGCACTGCAGAAACATTTGAAACAGACTTCTTTTTTTAAAAAAAGGAAACAATATGAAATGTACAAAAACTCAATAAAATATACATTAAAAAAAGAAACCAGCTCTGCTTCCTCTGCCTGCTTGAAGATGTGATCACTCAACCTTATGCTCTACCACCAGGCCTCTGCCCTGCTATGGACTCTATGTCTCTGGACTGTAAGGCAAACAAATTCTTCCTTCTATAAATCAAAACAAAGCATAACAAAACAAAAAATAAAAATAAATTTAAAAAGTAAACAACCTAAAAAACAAGTAAAATATCAGTAAAATTACCCATGGTTTTCTATATAATAAAATAGTATGTAGCCATTAAAAATAATGTGGGCCAGGGGATGCATAGCTCAGTAGGAGAGTATTTACTATCATAAGTGAGGAGTAGGGTTTGATATCTAGCATTGTAATAAAATATGAAATAAAATAAATAGGGCAAAGTATTAACATGAAAATGTCCCAGAATTAGAGTAAAAAGTATGTATGCATGTATATAGGTGTAGATATGTTTGCCATGCCAAAAAAAATGCTTGAGAGGATATATACCAAAATGTTAAGAACTGGAAATCTTAGAGGGCAGGAATTGAATTTTACACACACACACACACACACACACAATTATATATATATATTATATATATATATTATGTATGTCTGAGACAGTCTCATTTAGCTCACACTGGCTTTGAACTTACCATGAAGCCAAAGAATACCTTTAACTCCTAATCCTCATGCCTTCACCTCTCAAGTGCTAGAATTAGAGGTATGCGCCATCATGCTGAGCCACTCTGTACTTCCTATAAGCATAAATGATGGTTTTAAATATTTCTTTCTTTATTTAGTATGTGCAAGTGTTATCCCTGCATGTATATAAATATACCCATGTCATGTAATGTCTGTGGAGGACAGAAGATGGTATTTGGTCCCCCAGTACTGAGGTTATGGATGGTTGTTAGCTGCCATGTGGGTGCTGGCATTCAACCCCGGGTCTTCTACAAGAGGAGCCAGTGTTTTTTTTTTGTTTTTTTTTTAACATTTTTTAACTTTTATATTTATTTATTTTATGTGTATGAATGTACTGTCTGCATGTAGGTTTGTGCACCCCTCTTGTGCAATGCCGCGGAGGTCAGAAGAGGGTGTCGGACTCCCTTGGAACTGGAGTTAAAGATGGTTCTCAGCTGCCATGTGGGTGCTAGGGATCAAACCCGGGTCCTCTGCAAGAGCAGTCAGCGCTCTTAACCGCTAGGCCATCTCTCCAGCCAGTGCTTTTTACCTGCTGAGCCATTTCTCCAGCCCAGGTGCTGGTGTTGAGTTTTTAAAAGTCGATGTCAGGAGAGGCACATGCCACCTCTGTGCCATTTATTTAGTTTGGGTTCTGAAGCTACAATGCCAAAGAACCATCATCTGACTGCAACTTCAGCTCCTCGAGGAATCTAAAGTAGGTCTTTCTGGAACAAATTTTGTCCTAATGCTGGAGGATGGGTAAATAAGCTTGGTCCTATAAATCACTCCTTTATGAAGGAAAGGTTCAGATAGGGAATCACCTTGGAGAACCTAGAAGAAAGTGGACTCTGGACAGTGGCCTGGAAGAACCCCCTCCTTCTCATAACTGAGTGATGGGAAAAGCCACCCCAATCTTCTCTTTGGGAAGATTTGCTCTTTGGACTAAATTGACTGGGAGCTTCTTCCAAGCAACAGCCGCTCTCGGGGCTGCATGAATATCTTTAATTACCCACTAGCTTTAGCAAGCAACTCTTTCACTTCCCCACAGGCCATAACCCTGAAGAGGCAAAGCCTTCAGGCTTCAGTGAGTCAGCCCTGACAGGGCCAGAGAAGAACAGAATTGGGGGAGGGCAGCTGCTCTAGGGGATCCTGGGCACCAGAAGCCGGTTAAACTGTGGGCAGCTAGAATGTGAATACCACTTCTACAGAGCCTTTTGTTTGGGGGCTCAGTATGGGGGCCAGGAGGGAAGGTAGAGGAAATGAAGAATCCTCTTAAAAACAACAGAAGTGATTTCTTTTTGTGTATTTATAAAGACAAGTTTTAAAAGAGATTTGTTTGACAATGAGTCA
Source organism: Rhizomys pruinosus (assembly GCA_009823505.1). NCBI lineage: Eukaryota > Metazoa > Chordata > Mammalia > Rodentia > Spalacidae > Rhizomys > Rhizomys pruinosus. Next base: position 1,000,206 of record VZQC01012607.1, read on the forward strand.
TCCCCAACATTTGATGGATATGATTCAGATGACCTTCCCTGACAGCAGATTCTGAAAATACAGGCTAAAGTTTCCTGATTGTTCAGAAACCCTCAAAGAGTTCTAAGAGGAACTATCATCAGCTTGATTTTTAATCGGCCAGATCTTTGCTGGGGATGTTACTAGTTTCAAAGCAAACAGTAACCACCCCTGGCTCTGTCCAGTAGAATGGATGCTTACCATCTGGTGCAGAACATAGACATGGGGGGAATTCAAAGGTCTTCAGTTCTAAAGCCCCTTCTGTAATCATCAGGATGGTGACATGACTGAACAAGACACTTTACCAACCTCAACTTTTGTTTTCTTTCATGTAACATGCGATTTACCCTCCTCAGTTCTGAGTCTCCACCGTCCTTCCTGATGATTCAATACTCATCCAGGTTAACAATCCATCGTCCGGGGCCTTGGCATTGCTACTTCCTTTCTGGGCTATAGGTCTCCCTCATGGTCTAAACCCCTGTCTCTTCACTACCATATTCCTAAACCTGGACCATTGTGCATAGCAGCAGCCAACAGGTACACATTCATTTATCTGAGTACCCAAATGTCACCTTTTTAGTCTCATTTTTTTCACCTGTTTTCTTCTGCCTTCTCATTAGGTCTAGAATAGATATTTCTGTCCAAGCTTTGGGTAATTATTAAGCCATTTGAGGAAGACAGCTGGCTGGATACATTTTGAGTCTTTACTCTGAATGGCCATCCATATGGCCATAGGGGTGTACCTCTCAAACTTTCGGCTGTGAGAGTCCAATCAGCAGTCCCAAACTGCTGAGCTCTAAATTCATTGTCATGTTGGTTCTGACCACTTCTGCCAAGGTTACTCCCAGCTGATGAAGGAAGACCTGGTTCTAACAGACACATATCTGCTCTGGTGAAAAAGTTTGGCTTAAGGATTCCCCGATTGCTTTGCTAAATTCTTCTTGGAACTTTAACGTCTAAGATGCTTCCAACCAAGCTCTCACTTTCTTTTCCTCTCCTCCTTATTTCATTTTCTTCCATTCCTCTGTCCCTCATTTGGAGTCAGGCTTACCCCTCAGAGGTCAATGGTTCTACTCAGGTGTTTTTACCCTTCTATACCATAGCCATTTCCTCTAGCACACTCTTTTTTTTTTTATTTTATTTATTTTTGTATCTGTATGAATGTAGTGTCTGCATATAGGTTTGTGCACCCGTGTCGTGCAATGCCGCGGAGGTCAGAAGAGGGACGCGGATTCCCCTGGAACTGGAGTTCTCCTGGAATTGGAGTTACAGACGGTTCTCAGCCGCCATGTGGGTGCTGGGGATCGAACCCGGGTCCTCTGAAAGAACAGTCGGTGCTCTTAACTGCTAGGCTATCTCTCCAGCCCCTCCTCTAGCACACTCTTGTCTAGATTAATCTTGTCTTGGTATCTGCTTCTTGGAGGACCTGGACTATCATAGCCAGTTTCTCTGAGAAACTCCCCTACACCCATTGAACAGGTCTGTTGTTTGTATGAACTTTGTCCCTCACAATTTAGACTAGAAATGTATTAATCACATTTTCTTCTCAAGGAATTTGGAATTGGGAGTCAGACATAATAAACTGGTTCTTAGGTGTGGCTGAGACAGAAAGAAACAAGTGATAGCCATGAATAGTCAATTTCTGTCCATGATGTATTTGGAGATGCAGAAAAAGTCAATCTAGTCTGGAAAGAGAGAAAATGGCACAAACCTTAGAGACCCAGAGATAATATCACCTTGGAATCTGACATTATTCCCATCCCTTCCTTGTTATAGATCTATCTTCAGAAACCTATCTGGCCTCAGAATCAGCAAGATATTTAGGACCCATCTAGTACCTTCTGCTTTTGATTTAAGCTAGTTCCATCTGAATTCTGTTGTTTGCACTTGAAATTATCTAGACCGAGTCAGCATCCAGACTAATGAAGCTCTAACAACAAAACAGGCCCATCGTGGAACGCAGTGGCAGGTAACAAGAAACTCTTTTGTAGAAGAGCCCGTATAATCCAAGTCACGACACAGCTGAAAGTGAAAGGCAATGCTTGTGAGAACTGCAGTGATACTCTAGGATTAATACACAAACTAGGGCCTCTTGTGCTTGTACTATGAGTCATTTGGCAGAAGAGTTAAGACTGAGGGGCTGGAGCGATGGCCTAGCGGTTAAGAGCGCCGACCGCTCTTGCAGAGGACCCGGGTTCGATCCCCAGCACCCACATGGCGGCTGAGAGCCGTCTGAAACTCCAATTCCAGGAGAACTCCAGTTCCAGGGGAGTCCGACGCCCTCTTCTGACCTCCGCGGCATTGCACGACACGGGTGCACAGACTTGCCTTTCAGACAGAATATAACATTCATACAATATGGAAATAAATAAAATTTAAAAAAAAAAAAAAAGACTTGAATACAGTTGTGGTAAGACCCCCTTTCAGGATTTATCTGAAGTTCCAGTCATCTACAGAAAAGGAATTTGAAACTGCTTTTTGAATGCCCTCAATCTGCCAAAAAGAAAACTGAAGGACCAATAAGCCCAGTTGTATTTTAGTTAAAAATATAGGAGCTGGGCTCCTACCCCAGTCTCTGTGCTCTTTCCTACATGCAAGAGACCTCAAAAATCTTGATTGTTCTTCAGTGTAAGGGGATAGCTCCTGCCATCTACCAGAAATCATCAAGATTTCTTGCAGCCATAGTCTTAATACATTCCATAAGAGTTGTTGTTGTGCCATGTGGTCAACTGTATTTTTTCTAAATGGTTGCATGGTCATCTCTGACCACATACACTGCTTAAATGGTTCTTTGTTGTTCCTTCATTAAGAGGGAACATACTAGTTTTCTGCCACCTTTAATCTGAACTGAGTCCTAGGAAGGTGTTCATGATAATATAGTATGAGGTGTGTTTTTCAGCTTTCTTCTTGAGTTATTTGAACTGCTTACTTAGGAAATTTCATTATGCGACTACAGACATCACACTGTGAGATGTCCAAGCCATCTAGAGATGCTTTCGCCACCAGACCAACCAAGATGCCAATGGATAGCTAACATCAGCTCCCATCTATGTGAGTGAGTCGCTTTGGACACCCGGTCTTGTTAGCCTTCAAATGAGGCAGCCCAGCTAGTATGTAACTACAATGGCACGAGCAACAGAGGAGAACTGCACAGTGGAATCAGGCCCAATACCCAAACAATGCTCCATAGTAATGAAGGTTCTTGAGGGCCTTTAACATTTTTTGGAGTAGTTTTTTTTTTTTTTTTTTTTTTCCTATGTCACAGCAGATGATCAAGACACAGAATCCTCTCTCTAAATTCAAATCAGGCCTATATTATTTAATTTCTGTTGCTGTGGTAAAAGAAGAAAACTTATAGAAGGAGAGTTTATTTGGTTTATGGTCCCAGAGGATGAGTCCATTGTGGTGGGGAAGCTTGGTGGCAGAAGAGGCTGGAGCAGAAAGCTGAGGACTCATCTCTCAGAGCACATGCAGGAAGCAGAGAGAGAGCAGGCTAGAAATGGGGCAAGACTACGACTCCCCAGAGCCCACCTCCAGTGACCCACTTCCTCTAGCTAAGGCTGTGCCTCTCCAAACAGCACCGCCAACTGACCAAGTGTTCACATCCTTGAACCTTTGGGAGACATTCTCATCCAAACCACCAAAGACCTGTGCTTGGAATGGGCCCCCTCTCTAGGTACCTCGCTCACTTCCTAATTAATGTCACTGACAGGTCTCCTTATAGGAGAGCTTGAAATACCATTCATCTGAGATTTAGTTCTCTGAGAAACTGAATTCCGCTGGGCTCTTTCCACAAAATAATCAAAGGTAAACACAAGAATACTTGGTGATCAACTGGGCATGGTGACACATGCCTTTAATCCTAGCACTTGGGAGGCAGAGGCAGGCAGATCTTGGTCTACAGAGTGTGTTCCAGGACAGCTGGGGCTACAGGGAGACCCTGTCTCAAAAAAAAAGACAAAATAAAAGAATACTTGGTGATCTATCCATGACCTGGCCCCTTTACCTCTGCCATCCGCAAACTCTGCATTACAATCTGACAAAACCTCACAGCCTCGATGCCCCATTCACGCTGGCTATTTGATCGTGCCATGTTATGCCTCTATTGAGGTCACATTTTGTATTCTGTTCCCATTACAGTTCATGTATTCCAGTATTACTCATTTTTCCTGTAGATTAAGACTGAATGTCTTTCTCTCAGTAAGGTCTCCCTGAATGGTCTTTATTCAGTCATCTTAACCGAAACACACTTTGACAGAACGACCTGTCCAGTTTATTTTAAATATTTTTTTAATTTAATTTTATTTTTGTATGTGTATGAATGTACTGTCTGCATGTAGGTCTGTGCACCCGTGTCGTGCAATGCCGCGGAGGTCAGAAGAGGGTCTCGGATTCCCCTGGAACTGGAGTTCTCCTGGAATTGGAGTTTTAGACAGTTCTTAGCTGCCATGTGGGTGCTGGGGATCGAACCCAGGTCCTCTGCAAGAGCAGTCAGTGCTCTTAACTGCTAGGCTATCTCTCCAGCCCGACTTGTCCAATTTATAAAGGAGGATGTTAGCCTCTTAGCAGTCACGCAGGCCTTTATATTATCTGTCTGTCTTAGCTGTCATTTTTTCATCTCATTTTCATCATTAAGTCAGACATTGACCAAGAAATGTTCTATGAAGCAAAACTGAGGAGGATCAATATAAATAACTGAATAATTTTAGTAAATCTCTTTCCTCTTAAGCAACTTCCTTCATTAGGAACCATTTTATTATTTACTACCAAGAACCACACTAACCATAGGAGACCTTTATAAAGCATTTCCTATATACTAGGACCTCTTCTAAGCATCACACATGCTTGTGCCTACAATCTTCACAGTTCAATGAAATGGTATTATTATGACCACCATATTATCAATGAAGAAACTAAGTCAAAGCAAAGGGAAATCACTTATCCAACAGCCTGTGGCTCACAAGGAAGGAATTAAGATTCGAATGTAAACATTCTGATTCTTCTTTTTTTAATTTATTATTATTATTATTATTATTATTATTTTGGTCTTTTTCGAGACAGGGTCTCCCTGTAATCCCAGCTGTCCTGGAACTCACTCTGTAGACCAGGCTGGCCTTGAACTCACAAAGATCCGCCTGCCTCTGCCTCCCAAGTGCTAGGATTAAAGGCATGCGCCACCATGCCCAGCTAATTTATTATTTTTTATGTGTATGAATGTACTGTCTGCATGTAGGTTGGTGCACCCGTGTCATGCAATGCTGCAGAGGTCAGAAGAGGGCATCGGATTCCCCTGGAACTGGAGTTAAAGATGGTTCTTAGCTGCCATGTGGGTGCTGGGAATCCAACCCGGGTCCTCTGCAAGAGCAGTCGGTGCTCTTAACCACTGAGCCATCTCTCTGGCCCCCAAAACATTCTGATTCTAAAGCCTCCCTTTCAGTATTGCCTTCCCACAGGTAGTCACCAGTGGTTTGACTTTCGGGGGAAGGTGCTAGGTCAACCTCTTCTAGGAGACACTCAGGACCCATCTATGGCAGCTGTGGAGCCAAAATCTCATAGGTTAATTTTGTCTGTCATCAAAGGCTATAGGACAGAGGAGAGAATTGAGATGGAAGCCAAGAGAAAGGAACTGCTATGAATAGAGAGTCATCCCTTGGGTCAACTCCACTCATCTCTAGTCATTCATTTATCAAGCACAGGTAGTTTCATTCTTAACAAGCCCTGTGCTAGGAGGTAAGGATAGAGAAGTCAGTAAGAGAAGTTTGTACCCTTGGAGCCATCACAGTTCAGGGAAGAAGACAGACATGTAAAATTATGTCATACAAAACTGATTCTCAAGATCTGGATTCAAATCTTGTCTCCATCCATTAACAAGATGAGTAACCTGAACTTCAGAATATATTTTCCAACACAGGTGAAAGTACTGACAGTGTGCATTTCAAGAAATCTTTATTAGCATAAATGAGACAATTCACATATAATGCATGACAGGTTTTATGCATGATGTATAAGCAATTATTAGAGGTTTGAGAAAAAGTGTTATAAAAAATGAAAATGATAGCAAACCTGATGGGTTTAAAAGAAGCAATGGTAGGACTAAAGGGCTATGTGGATCTGGAGGAGAGCAGCAGGGTTAATTCCCTTGGGGGAAAGGGAAAGGATGGAGAGACGAGAAGATGGATGCTGAAATTGGCTTCTACGGTGGCTAGGGGTTTACCAAAAGAGATGTGGGCAGAAGAGAAGGGAGAAAAGCAAAACTGAGGTGGGGGGGGGCGATTCTAAGTAGGGAAAACTGTCCTGGGGCAAGAAAATCAATACAGAGCTGATGTCAGGCTAGGTTGCAAAGCAGCTTTCTTGACAAAATGTAGGTATAGCCTATGAGCTACTATTTCCCAAGGTCTGTGAAAGACTCATCTCAGAGGTTGTTAACAAGTGCAGAATGAATGACTTCTGCACCCCAGCAGCTTTGGAAAGCCCGTAGCTGAGTGAAGGTGGACTCTACTCCAAGATTCTCCATCACCTCTAATATACTAAGGGTCTTTTCTCACAAGAAGCAGAAAAGTGCAGCATTTCCTTAGAAAGTTTGCCCTATAACCTGCATTCTAAGTTCTGAGAAGTCCTGTTCTGCAAATGCTGCTGAAAGTGTGATGACAGAGGTTGTGTGTTCAGAACCATGTCAATGCAGATCCGTTAAACATGAAGCACAGAGGTTTGGGGACTGGCATGTGGGTAGAAACTGAAGATGAAGAATAAGCAGAGAAGACTGCACAGGCAGGCTCCCCTTGCAAAAACAGGAGACATGAACTCTGTTGCCAAACTACCTGCCTCTGAACCTTAGCTTTAACTTTATCTTTCCATGTGTCAATCTCTGCCTCTGTAAAACGAGATTGACACATGGAAAGATAAAGTTAAAATATGCTTATAAGGGTTGGATGAGTTCATATTAATAAAATATTTAAAACGGTGACTGGTACATATTAACACCAAAGAGCATTTTGCTAATTAAATGCAGAGATCAGGAAAAAATTCTCAGGGGTATTTTGTCGAGGGAGTCTGAAAGTAGTGTGTGCTTGGACAAAACTCTCTTGCTCTCCATTTCTCTATCTTGTGGCTCCCTTTCCCACCAGACCAGCCATGCAATTTGAAAAGCAAACTGAGGTTCACTGTAAGTGTTCAATTCACAGCAATTCAAACAAAATACATTTAAAATAATAAACACCTGTTTTAACTACTAAATATGAATATGTAATATTATATACATGGAAAATATAAATAGTGTAGGCCATGAATGTGCCACTGTGGTGCTCAAGGAGTCTGCCATGTGAGTGTGACTCTGCTGTTAGCCCAGAAATCTCCAGTTCTGTGTGCTGCTGGAAAGGCAGCACCTTACCATATTAAAGATAATGCCAAGATTCACAAGTAAATATTGTGCTTGTCACATAGTTCCTATATGCCAGCCAGCCTGAAATAGTGCTCAGCTGGAGGATCATTGTTCTACATGTGGAACATGCATGCAGTGTTGATTCTACCAGAGGCATCTTTGTATAGACTTTTGAAAGTGATCTTACTCATGTACTGTTTTTGTCCGCTATACATTAGAATATCACTGCCACGTAAGCTAAGACTCTTAAAAGAGAGAACTGAGACTGTGACCTGGGTCTTCTTGACTCTGAAGACCTTGCTTTTTCTACTACATAGACCCTTGTAGATGAGTGTTTGTGATTCATCTACTTGTTAATTCATCACCTTTTAAAAGGTGTCTGAAGCCTACCAGGAATACTGGCAGATGCTGAGGATTAGGTGAAGAATAAATCAGGCACAGTCCCACTTTCATGGGTCATTCCAGACTCTGGCTAAGGGGCTGAGTAGGAAATGAACTAACGAGGACAAAATGGAGAGACTGACTCATACGATCATGTGGTATGTCCACCATCACTTGAACCTCCACAGTAAGCCAGCACCTGAGTTAGAAGTAAAAACCTAGAAGCCTAGAAGTAACAACCGAGTCAAACAAAACCAGGGGGCACGAGGGTGCAGCTCGATGGTAGAGCACTTGCCTGGCGTCTATGAATTTCTGGATTCAGTCACTAATACTAGAGATGGAGGATGGGGGAGACGGGGTTAACTTTCAGATGATACTCAACCTTGGTTCCCAGTTTAGTTTTTAATCTCTCTGTTTCTCTCTGTCTCTGTCTCTCTGTCTCTCTCTGTCTCTGTCTGTCTGTCTGTCTGTCTCTCTCTCTCTCTCTCTCTCTCTCTCTCGTGTGTGTGTGTGTTGCTATGGTATACCTGTGGAGGTCAGAGGGCAACCTCTGGTGTTAATCCCCACCTTCCACTCTATTTGGGGCAGGTCCTTTGTTCTCTCTGTGTACATAAGGCTAGCAAGCACAGAAGATTTCACTTGCTCCATCTCTCATCTCATCATAGTAGTGCTAGGGTTAGATGTGTGCTACTTATGTCAGGCTTTATGGGGGTTCTGGGGATACAAACTTAGGTCTTCACTCTTGCATGGACCATCTCCGTAGCCCAGTCCCCAGTTTTTTATTTGGAGATTACATAAGTTAACAGATATAAAACTCTTAAAAGAGAAATAAATAAATAAATAAATAAATATATATATATATATATTTATATATCAAAGAAATGTTTTTGTTATGATAAAATCCCATAGAGCCACATAAATCTTTGGGGAGTAGTTAGCTCTTTCCCTGCACCATTGGTTTCCCCCTTTTCTGTGGGTGTCTAATTACCACATTCTGTACTCTAATGTATTTTTTCATTGATGCTTTACTTGGTTGGGGTATTGTGATAAAAATGGTTTGAAATTACTTTCTATTCATCTTCTTGAGATACAGAGTGTGATTTCTGTTCTTTTGAGTATTAAACCGAAATTAACTCTTTCTTTAGCAATGGAATGCAGCTGGAAGAGTGTTCTAAAATTCTAAGTGAGTAACGCAGAACTTGAAACTTCTTGGGTATTATGCAATGGTCAGTCAGAGAAAGCTAAGGCATTTCTTGCCTTGTAAGAAACCTGATCCCTAAGGCCACCACACTCAAGAGGCCCCATAGCAAGGCCTGGAGATGACATGTGGGGAGAAATGCCTGGGTAGCCCCACCATGTGCCAACACTTGACCCTCTTCTCAACTGACACCCCACACATAGTGAAGATCAAGAGGAGTAATTCTTGCCAAGCCTGGCCTATGACTGATTCATGAGCAAAAGAAATAAATAAGGCTTAACATGATTTATTTTGTAGCAATAGGTAATTAGAATTTTAAAATCAGTCCAAGAGCAGCTTCTTTTTTTTTTTTTTTTTGAAGTGCGGAATCATATATAAAACATGACGTGGGTTTGATAATGAAGAAAGGACAAACATCTGTGAAGCTGGAGAAGGCTGGTTGCAGCCTCTCAGGTGTCCACCTATACATTGCTAAAGTAACTTGGCTTGAAACCCAATTCCCCTATTGCTGTAAAGATTTCTCTGGTGTTCTCTACAGCTCAGACACATTTTAGGAAAGGAATGCTGGGGATAACAGAGTCAGAGCTGATTCACAAAGCCAAAGCTAAAAGAGGAAATGATTCATGTAAGGATATGATTCCACTCAACGACACTTTACTGAGCGTCTATGATATACCAGCCTAGATACTAGTGATGTACCAGTGAAATCCTTGTGGGATTATGGATGAGAAGGTAAGACCAATCATTCTGTAAGAGCAATGACAGGGTTAGGACTGGGGGGAGTAAGTTAGTGATAGAACAGTTGCCTAACATATGAAGACCATCGATTTGATCCTCAACACCACAATAATGACAAAAGTCCATACCGGAGATTATGAGTGGGATTCAATGGGAGTCCAAGAGAAGGTATCTTGAATGTTACCTGAAGAACTCAGGGGAAACTTCATGGTGCTTGAATGGAGTATTGAAGTATGATCAGAAGTTCCAGGAAGCCACAGGATAGGTATCTGCAGCACAGTGGTTAAATACAGGCCAAATGGAAGCAAAGTGATGCTTCTAAGGCCTGGCTCTATCGTCATTCTCTTTCCAGACTAAAGCAAGTTACTAAATGTTTTTGAAGTTCAGTTTAATTTTTTTATAGTAAAATTAAGCATTTGGTGCCTCATAGAATTGTTCTGAAAATTGAAACAGTTAAAACAGATAAAGGATTTAAAAGAGTTGCTAATATGTTGTAAGCAACGGCAATATTAGGTCCAATAGAGAAAAGGGCAAAGGCAAGAGGCAAGAAACAACATGGTAAAAGTAAGGGTAATCTAGTTCACAGTGGTTAGTGTGAAGAATTGAGGGAGCCAAGGAATGGTGTGTCGACAGTCAGTGGGAGATGAAGCTAGAGAAGTCAGTAGAAACCTGGTTTTGAAAAGCCTTTGGGTAAAATAAGATTTTACCTTCTAGGGAAGTTGTGCTTCATCATGACATACTCCTAGGCGGACATATCAGAATCACCATTTGGGCAGCATATTTTTTCAAAGCAATTCTGATATTATAAACTCCTATTGTTTGCTTGAACATATACAGTCAAGCACAAAGACAGGGAAATTCTTCTAAAGGGCCAGGTCCTCTGCCTGTAGCTCTGATGATCTGCCACTTCAGAGAAAGGATGAAAACCATACGGAGGGCATATTCCAACATTTTCAGGAATGAAATATTAAAACTGGGGGCTGAGCCCTAAATGCTGAAGTAGAGAATGGGAAACATTGAAGGATTGCAGTCAGCTAAGAATCGGATGCAGATGTCTTGCATTTCCGAGACATCACCATCACTGTAGCAGCCATTGGACGGCGGCACTGGGATGGCAGGAGAAGCTGGCGAATGCCAGAAAATGGTAGGAGGGTAGTGTGATGATTCAGGTTAGAGATTCTCAAAGCCTTCATTAAGGAAGGGATGATGGAGCTGGAAAGCTTGGATACCATCTTCATGCTGGAATCGATGGATATCATGAAACTAAACAGTGCACCATGAGTGGGTGAAAGGAGTCGTTGAGGAAAGGGGTGGGGAATGTGGCTACTGGGGTAGAAAGACTCGGGGAAGAAAGGATCAGATCATAAAATTATGTTTGAAAATTTCACAGTGAAACCTAATTTGCATGCTAATTAAAAATATTTTTTAGCCAGGTGTGGTGGTGCACACCTTTAATCCCAGCACTTGGGAGGCAGAGACAGGTGGAGCTCTGTGAGTTCAAGGTCAGCCTGATCTACATAATGAGTTCCAGGACAACTGGAACTAAAGGGTGACTGTGCCTCAAAAAGACCAAAAAAAAAAAAAAAAATGTAACAAATATTTTTTACAGGACTGGAGAGATGGCTCAGTGGTTAAGAATACCTACTGCCCTTGCAGAAGACCTGGGCTTGAATCCTAGCACCCACATGGTGACTAAGAACCGTGCATAAATTCGGTTGTAGGGGACCCGAGTCCACTTCTGATCTCCTTGGGCATTGCATGATACACGTGAACTTATACATGGAGGCAATACGCTCATACACATAAAATGAAAACAGTAAATAAAATATTGTTTTATAGACATTTCGAATAGCTGAATATTCTAGGAGTCCTTACCCCGTGGCAGGACTCTTTGACTCTCATAATAAGGGTCTTTCCTTTGTGTCTCTGGTCACACTGTTCTTACTTCCTCTGAACTCAAGTTTCTTCTGTGAGGATCTACAATAATGCAGGCCCAGGTCTAAGCAATAGAAGTGAAGAGCATGATTGTTTTTCTCTTAGGATTATCTCATTGTATGTAGTCAAAAGACCGCATGTTATTTTGACCCTCTAACTTATGGGGTTTTTCAACCGAGAGCCAGAGGGTCAGGAAGGTCATTTCCTAAATCCCCGAATCTGGCCGGTTTCAAACAGGTGCAGCCTTGCGTTTCTCCTTCCTGACTTTTTAACGTTACTTTCACCGCCAGGCAGCGACATAGTGGGAAAATAAGGGCAGTCAATGCTATCCTGGCTTCACACCCAAATCCCTGGGGATTAGACTCATCGTCGTATTGTGACTTGAAGGCTTTGGACAGGAAAAGCCAAGGCATAAACCCTCATTGGTTGTAAAGCCACACGGGAAGGAAGCCAGCCATGTTTGAGAGGCTCATTCACAAAATCTTTCTGATCTCCACGAGCTTCAGTCAGTGTCTTGATGCTTGTGGTTCAAACCCCCCAGGAATAACCCTAAGCGCACAGCCTGCTGGATGCCACTCTCTCATCCTGGGGAAGAGGAAGATGCCCCTCCCCAGCTCTGATCTTGGAAATCTATCATTTAGAGAAATGCTCTTTTCAAACCTCGTATTTTTATAATAATTAGAACGATCAAGCAAATGAGCATTATGCCTTCAGTCCACACAAGCCAAAGGTAAACAGAGGTTAAACAGTGAGTGAAAAGGGCGACCTACACAGGCACACTAAAGATCTTTTCATGAGAAGAGGAGGCCGTAAAAGGAGTCTCAGAACCTGATCTAGGCAAGAGGTTAGGGACGGAAGGCCAGGCTTCAGGGTTCAGTGTCACGCTTGTGCTTCCTTCACTTCAGGCTGAATGACCAACTAAGGAGAAACAGCCTGGGGACAAGCCACAGCAAATGTGTTCTGGGATTGTTCCAACCAGCCATTCCGAGAGCCTAGACTCCACATGCACCTATGAGAGAGGCCAGGAGGCTGGGTAGGAGTAAGAGAATTCAAACTTTCTGATCTGAAGGGTATGGTGATGAGGCTTTGAATATATCCAGCAAATAGGCTCCAGAGGGCTGACCTTACACAGGCCCTGAGATCTGGATGCCCCCCACCCGCCTGTGTAATCACATAATTGGAGATCAAGGTTTAAAGAAACTGGACTCAGGGAAGTCAAATAAATTACTTGGGTTCACATATCCAGGAAGAAATCCAGGATATGTTACTTTAAATATCAGATGTTTCCCATTAAATCTAATGTCTACAAGTGTCTACAGAGGAATTCAAATTCTGGGCCCCACAATAAAAAATAAATAGAGGTAAAGTAATGGCAGGAATCAGTCTGACACTAGGTACCACTAACTGGAAATGGCATGAAGCCAGGGAGGCTTTAGAGATGCAGGGGAGGAGGGTAGCTGGAGAGATGGCTCGGCAGAGCCCTTGCTGCTGTTGCAGAGGATTTGGGTTTGATTCCCAGCACCTACATCAGGTGGTTTACAACCAACTGGAACTCTGCTGGGGGATCTGATCCCCTCTTCTGGGCTCCATGGGCGCTAGGCATGCACATGGTACACGTCCATATATGCAGGCAAACATTTATACACACAAAATGAAAAGAAATATTTTATGAAGATACAGTGTGCAGAGAGAATTCTGGAAAGGCATCACAGGGCAACCAAGATGGGAAGATGTTTGCTTACGAGCCAGGAATTCATAAATTGGTCTCTTTATTGTTTGCTGCCGCAGCTTCGTAAGGGGATGCATGGATGACTATAAGCATTGCTGGGCAAAATGAATATGTGTGCTGTTTATCCATGGAGCAGCAAAAAAGAGTACTAAAATGTAACTTTTTTCTGCCTTTTACTCTGTCAATATGTCCTAATATTTTTCATCTGCTCTTTAATGCTGTCCCAAGCATGGGAATTCCTGCCAATGGGGTGCAGGCACAGACTCCTTTCTAAGGCTCTATAACTTGCTCAGCATATGAGTGGCTCACACTGAAGAGTTCCCCATCCTGCCACCCAATATGGTCTCCAAGTTGAAAACAGGGAAATCACTTCTCCTGTGCATAGACTCAGCTCCATCACAATGTGTAGGGACCGTAAACCCTGCACTAGGACAAACTCACCAGCAGAATCAGGGGTAGTCCAGTCATGTTCAGTCCAGGAAGGGACAGCAGCTACTGTTACCTCACCACAGCTTGGACTCTAATGCATCTGCACTTAGTTTCCTACCAGATGCAATAGGAGGGGAGTAGCACTGGGAAGAGGTGGAAAAGGAAGTCGAAACAGGCCAGAGTTTGAGAGCTGGGGACAACTCATCTTGTGTGTAAGCAAGGAAACAGAAGGTGGTGGTATTGGGGGACATAATATAAACTCCCAGTCTTTGAAGCAGGCTTTACCATCCCATCAGTTTTTTGTTTTTTTTTCAAGCTGGAGTTTCAAGCTGGGTCAGTTCTTACTAGGGTGGAACTCACACTTTATTTTTTTTTATTATTATTTTTTAATGTATATGAATGTACTGTCTGCATGTTGTGGAGGTCAGAAGAGGGTGTAGGATTCCCCTGGAACTGGAGTCAAAGATGGTTCTCAGCCTCCATGTGGGTGCTGGGGATCGAACCCGGATCCTCTGTAAGAGCAGTCGGCACTCTTAACCTCTAGGCCATCTCTCCAGCCCCCAGGTTTTTTTTTTTAAAACAAAACAAAACAAAACAAAACAAAACAACAAAACAAAACAAAACATAAAGTCAGCTGGGCGTGGTGGCATAAGCCTTTAGTCCCAGCACTCAGGAGACAGAGGCAGGTGGATCTCTGTGAATTCAAGGCCAGCCTGGTCTACATAGAGAGTTCCAGATCAGCTGGGGCTACAGGAAGACCCTGTCTCAAAAAGACCAAAAAAATAATATCACAAGGTCAAAGATAAAAATTGCTAAACTTTTGCTGGGCATGGTGGCGCATACCATTAATCCCAGCACTCGGGAGGCAGAGGTAGGCAGATCTCTGTGGATTCAAGGCCAGCCTGGTCTACAGAGCGAGCTCCAGGACAGCTGGTACTAAAAGGGAGACCCTGTCTCAAAAATACCAAAAAAAGGATAAAACTGAAAAAAAGAAAAAAAAATTGCTAGACTTTTAAGATGATAACTACAGACCATTAGAACCCAACAGCAGGGTTCTCTGAAGGCAGGCCCTTAGCTATGCACTTATGAAATTGGCAACTTGTTCTGGGACTATGCATGCTGCACAGCAGTGGTTTTCGACTATAAATATCATGCAGGAATCAAAAAAGGACAAAGGTTCCAAACCTTCCAGCTTCCCACTGCCCATGTCCACAGGGTTTCTAGGATCTTATGGTGGAATCCTTCGATTGTCATGTCAGAAGATAATAAAACTGTCACTGTTTTATGCTTCATACTACTACTTTATATATTTTTTTATTTATACTTTTTATTTATTTATTTTTATTTATTTATTTTTTGAGACAGGGTCTCCCTTTAGTCCCAGGTGGCCTGGAGCTTGCTATGTAGACCAGGCTGGCCTTGAACTCACAGAGATCCTCTTGCCTCTGCCTCCCAAGTGCTAGGATTAAAGGCTTACACCACCACACCCGGCTTAAAGATGGTTCTTAGCCACCATGTGGGTGCTGGGATTCGGACCCAGGTCTTCTGCGAGAGCAGTCGGTGCTCTTAACCACTGAGCCATCTCTCCAGTCCCCATACTGCTACTTTTAATGCTACCGATGATATTGTAGCTGCTTCTTCACCAAAACAGGTAAGGGCTCCCTCCCTGCTTGTGCCTGTAGGTCACTTATTAAGAGCTAGGAAGTAAGGCCTAGGCAGAGGGAGGGATGGCTCTACGGGTAAAGTGCCTATTGTGCAAGCATGACTACCTGAATTTGGATCCCTAACCCCCACATAAAAGCCAGTTCAGAGGCCCATGTCTGTAAGCCCAGTGCTGGAGAGGAGTTGGAGGGCTCCTCTGTTCTACCCTGCCCACCACCCTACCTGATACTGTGAGCTCCAGCTTTAGTGAAAGATCTTGTCTCAAAGAACTAAGGTGGGAGCAATCGACGAAGACGCCTGACGTCACCTTCGACCTCTGTGTGTGCACATATGGGCATGTGCACTCCCACACAAATATACATACATGTACATACAACATATACACACAAAAATGAAAAATAAATGGAGCGAGGCCTGGTTCTTTCTTTTTTTCCATTTCTTCTACATCATATATTAAATAATTTGGGAAAACTCTACTAGAGTTAAGGTGACTATATAACTAGTGCATCGTCCATGTTGCATATGAAAGGGAGTTTAATTAATAATGGCACTAGGATAGCAGGCAACCTGGGGGCATCTTGTCGTCCTCTCAGGACTGAACATTTGATTGGCTTACATGGTGTCACACATTAACAATGTCCAACACTGCTCCCTCAAAGCAGCTTTTGAACTTACAACTCAAGCATCTAAATCTTCCTGTGCTCAGAATGGCTTCCTGACTCTCCCAAGAGAAGGGTTAGTCTTTCCCTGATCTATTCCTGTGAGCATCACTAATCTCACTATCACCCTATACTATTTTTCTACCAGGAGGCCTAGCAATTCCCCAAATTCTGATTCCCAGTCATACTCTGTAGAATCCGGGATTTACCATGTAAGTGAAGATACACGTGTGTCATGGTGTCATATAGTTATTTCCTCTAAATAAAACATTCATTCCCTCCTGGAGAGAGGTAGGACAGCTAGAAGCTTCAGAAGTTAATAAAACTTGTATATTAAACAACATTGGTTTACAGACTCTGATAAAAACGGTAATGCATCCGAGTTAAATGGAGATATAATTCACTGTTGTGTAACAACTATTTATAGTGGGTCCTGATGAAACTTACTTTCTAGGTGCCACAAAGGTTTTGATATGAGAGACTTTCTTGCCTCCCCCCCAGAACAAGGAGAAATATGACAATGATGGGGTTGCTCTCCAACTGTAAATTGGAGACAACTATTATAGAGGTAATCTCTTATAAAACTGGTAAAACTGCCTTCTTTAATTGACTAATAGACATAGAACTGTGAAAAGGATTACTCTCTGTTCAGAACCAAATATAACACTAAAGTCCTTAAACTATGCGCTTAAGCAAAATATATCAATACAGGAGCTCTGACATCAGTAATGGATTATTCCACCAGGGAGATGTTGGCCAGGGGATCTAAGGTCCCACAAAAGGTAAAGGCTCCTTGCCTCTAAACTGGGATACCTGCAAGAAGAGAGGCGATAAGGCCCTGCTGCTGAAGACCTGATGTTAACATGGAAAAGATGCATTGAGACCACACATGCAAGTGTACAGATGGCCTCTGGAATACCAGAGAGTGTTACCAAGGGCCACTAAACCAATAAAGCAAATACGGGTCTCCTTGAGTCAAGCAAGACTCCACCGTCAGCACCAGCTACACCTCACCTGCCTGGAAATACTGTGCAGCAGAGGCAGCCATATGCCTGTATATCCCAAAATCTTAATTGGCTATCCTTGGATCTCTCCTTGAGGGAATACCCCATGCTGATGCACCCAAGCTTACTATTTTCTCTACAGGTTTAGGAGATATCACTAAGACCACAGTAAGACCCTCCCCCCCAGTAATTTAACACGGACAATAAAAACCATGTAGATAGTTGCTGGATCACATTGCAGCCTAAAAAACATATTGTCTATACAAAGTAACCTACCATACTATTATGCTGCTTAATATCCATCTATTTATCTAATTGCTTGTGCTTACATTAGTCAGGTATGAAAGGTTTTACTTCCTGGGACCCAGACTGTCAGCCCATGAAATGGGAAACCACATGCCAGGTAATTGACCAGAATCAAGACACCAGCTCCTAGAGGAGAGTGGACTGTTCTGCTTCTCATCCACTTGTTTGCCCCTTTCTTAGCCCAGGGAATAATTGTGTAAGAGGGGTGTGCGTGGTAGAATGTAAGGGCTGCGATTGGGGTGAAGGGGGATTGAGGAGATGCAAGGGTGAGAAACTCAGCAATTGTAGTCTGGACCTCATTTGATTAACCTGATTGAACATACAACCCCTCACCCCCCGCTGGAAGGTGGGGTGGCTGTGGGTAGGTGTTTGGGCAAAACAGCCTGCAATTGGTTTACATGAAGGATGCTTTTACTCAGGATTATCACTTATAGCTAAAAATGGAAAAAAAAAAACTGGAGAATATGAGGGACAGTCATGGCAGCAATGCATGATCTCGGTTGGGGTGGGGGTGGGGGGTGAAGGGAAGGGGAGATATGCCTGAACTGAATTGGAAAATGATGTATGAAATGCACAAAGCATCAATAAAAAAAAAATGTTGTGTAAAAAAAAAAGAAGTTAGTAAAACTTACAAGGCTTAGGAAGCTCAGAAGAGTACATGGTTCACAAGGACCCTCCCGGAGAGTGTACAACAATAACATTGCTGGGGAGGAGGAGACTACAGTGAAGCTGCCTGAAAGCCTGTCAGAACACTAGAGGGATGAGCTTTGTGAGTCTGGTGGGTCTTCCGTGATATAACTGCTTTGGAGTCACCCATGCTCCTGTAAATAACCCCAAGAAATTCAGTGGCTCACCAAGCTGGGCCTAGAGGGTGTCTTTGCTTTGCCCTGCCATCTGTAATGGAGTGAATACCATGTACCAGGTCACATCTCCGCACGATGTGTCATACAGCTCCTATGTCCCTGCTGATCCATGTTTCCTCTTTCTGAGTGTTGATGCCACTAGTTGAGAAATCTTAATTGGCCTTAAATAGGATAGTTCAGAGTTCAGAAAAGACGTTGTTAATGGTTAATGATTCCAGTCTAAAGGTAGAGTTCACTATTGCTTAATCTTTTTTTTTTTTTTTTTTTGTCTTTTTGAGACAGGGTCTCGTTGTACCTCCAGCTGTCCTGTCCTGGAACTCACTCTGTAGACCAGGCTGGCCTTGAACTCACAGAGATCAGCCTGCCTCTGCCTCCCAAGTGCTAGGATTAAAGGGGTGTGCCACCACGCCCAGCTAAAAATAATTTATTATTTTTATTTTTAATGTGTATGAGTGTATTGCCTGTATGTATGTAAGTGTATCCATGTCATGTAATGCTCTTGGAGGTCAGAAGAGAGAATCAGATCCCCTGGAATTGGAGTTACAGGTGGATGTTAGCTGCCATGTACGTGCTGGGAATTGAACCCAGGTCCTCTGCAAGAACAGCCAGTGCTCTTACCTCCCGAGCCATCTCTCCATCTTGCTTAATCTTTTTTTATAAAGGTAATTACTCAGCCCAAACTATTTTTCTTTTTTATTGTCATTAAACTTTTTCCATAGGTCATACATCATTTCTCAATCGAATCTAGAGTCGATTCCCTTTCCATGCCCGCCACCCCACCCGAGTCCCTGCACTCTGTCATACATGTCCTGCATCTTTTTCTGAGTCTTTCCAGAGTTTTGTTTTTCAGTTCTTTTGTTGTTGTTCTCTCCAACTTGTATTGATCTAGTATATATACAAATACATACATAGTTTTATATATATATATATATATACATAAATATATACATACATACATATGTACACATATCACCTGAATTGGAGGATTTTTTTTTCCTAAAAGATGTCATGTTTTCCTTAAAGAAGTGCTCAAAGGTTCCTCCTTGGCAATCCCAAACAATCATCAGGGGGATCAAACTATTCTTCTAAGAGGGTAAAACCATTTGTACCTGTTCTGAAGGGACTATCAATAGAAGAGAGATTCCCTTTATATTGCTGTGCCCCAATTTTGTCCCTCAGATGCTGTCCCCTTTTCCTCCATAGGAATGTTGTCACAGGAAATCAATTCATTGGGTCTCCCATTTGATATCTGAGATGATTTTTTTATCTCCATATTATTTCTCTTGAACAAGAAACATCTTTTTGAAGAGTTCTATTTATGCCATGAAATGTAAGTGTAACCTTTTGCATTCCTTTGGGGAAAAAAAGAGAAATACTTCAAGGAGTTACAACTTCAGTGCCAGCCTCAAGCACTGGGAACTCTGGACTTCAGAGAGGCGGTGGGATTCACCTTTCAATAGGGCAACAGTGGAAAATCTGCTCTTAAACTCTCAAAAACTAAATTATAAGGGGACCAAATCTTGACACAAACAAGTGAAAATATTTTTCCTCATTTCATAATGTTAAGGCTAAAAGTTTGCCATTCAAATAAGGATGTTCTCACTATGCCTCCTTCTATCTCGGCCTCACTGTGTAATCGCCCCCTTTTTACTGTTATTTCAACTAGGACGCCAAGACAAAGATTTTTTAGCAATAATTCTTTTTTTTTTTTTTTTTTTTTTTTTTGTCTTTTCGAGACAGGGTCTCCCTGTAGCCCCAGCTGTCCTGGAACTCACTCTGTAGACCAGGCTGGCCTTGAACTCACAAAGATCCGCCTGCCTCTGCCTCCCAAGTGCTAGGATTAAAGGCGTGCACCACCATGCCTGGCTATTCTTTAATAATTCTATAGCATCCATGTTTAATCTCACCAAACACCATAACCACCATAAATGTGTGGAATAATTATGTTCAGTCATGTGAGTGTTATGGACTTGTGTTTCCTCAAAGTTGGTATGTTAAAACTCTAACCCCAGCGTCTCAGAAGGTGACTATACTTGGAGGGAGGGCCTTGAAAGAGCCACTTAAGTTCATTTTAGGTAACTGAGTGGTTCTTAATCTAATATAACTGGTATCTGTAGAAAACAAGAGGAGAGGAGGACAGGGGAGAGGGGGGAGGGAAGGGATTTAGAGAAGAGAGGAGAAAGAAAAGGAGGAGGAGGAGAAGGAGGAAGAGGAAGAGGAGAGGGAGGAGGAGGAGAAGGAGGAGGAGGAGGAGGAGGAGGAGGAGGAGGAGGAGGGGAAGAGGGAGAGAGAGAGGGAAGGAGAAAGAATTTATAAGCAAAAGAGGGAGGCTTCGGAGAAAATCAAACCTTTTAACATTTTTTTTTTCTTTTTCTCATCTGTATTTACCTTTTGAAGCAGAATGTGACTCGGGCACTACATTTCCATTCACAAGCCTTGATAAATTACAAGACCTAAGGAAGCTTATGAGTTTTGTTCTCATACGTTACTTTGGAAAACAAGCCATGTAAGGGAATCCTCCCATCAAGTTGTTTCTGCTTACATACTTATTTCTAGGACTAGTGCATGCAGAATTAACTACAGGTGATGGAAACCTTAAGATTCTAGAAGTTGAAACTCAAGCCATTCTAACAACTTTCTTTTTAAACATGAAGATATAGCTCAGAACACTTTAGTGACAAACGACTTTGGTCTACTAAAGAATCCAGCTTGACAGCTAAACACTTCAGAGCACAGTAGGTTACATTATGTCCTACAACAAACATTCATTCTACTATGAGCCACGGTGAAACTAGAAAAAGCCTCACTAGCTTCACTTTACCACCTAAGGTATCACGGCATCACTTGACAGTAGAAGGGATCTTATCTTCCCCTTAAGTTAGCATGCCACATGGGTTTTTTAAAAGTTAACAAAAATAAACAAAAATCCTGGAAAGTATATTATCAGAAGGAATGAAGGTAAGTATTGAACATGTGGTCGAGTGGTTCTTCCGGTGATGAAGTTCAGTCTACTTCTTCCATGCGTGATGAGTCATCATCTCCTTCAAGGGGTGGCATCTCCTCAGTTACAGCAGCACTGTTGTCATTTAGCAGTGGGATCATCCTCAATACCTAGACCAAGCTTGATCATCCTGTAGATCCTGTTAGCATGTGTCTGGGGATCTTCCAGACTGAAGCCAGAAGACAGGAGTGCAGTTTCATAGAGCAGGATGACCAGATCCTTCACAGACTTGTTCTTGTCAGCCTCTGCTTTTTGCCTTAGGGTCTCAATAACAGCATGGTCAGGGTTTATCTCCAAGCGTTTCTTTGCTGCCATGTAACCCATTGTAGAGTTGTCTCTTAGGGCCTGAGCCTTCATGATTCTTTCCATATTTGCTGTCCACCCATACATACTTGTGACAATACAGCTTGGTGATGTCAACAATCTGTTTGACACAACCACATTTTCAACCTTTTTTTCCAAGATGTCTTTCATGATTTTGCAGAGGTTTTCAAACTTGTTTTTTTTTCCCTTCCTGTTTCTTTTTCTCTTCTTCATCTTCTGGAAGTTCCAAGCCCTCTTTGGTGACTGACACTAACGTTTTGCCCTTAAATTCCTTCAGCTGTTGGACACAATACTCATCAACGGGCTCAATTATATAGACCACTTCTAAGCCATGCTTTTGGAGCTGTTCCACAAAGGCTGAGTTAGCCACTTGGTCCTTGGTCTCACCTCTGATAATATTTATGTGTTTCTGATTTTCCTTCATTCTGGTGAAGTAGTTCTTGAGAGAAACCATCTCATCCCCAGAAGCAGAGGTGTAGTATCGAAGTAGCTCTGAAAGCTTCTTCTGGTTTTGAGAGTCTTCATTAATTCCAAGCTTGATATTTTTTGAGAACTGCTCATAAAACTTCTTGTAGTTCTCTCTATCTTCTGCCTGTTCAGTGAACAGTTCTAAGCATTTTTTGACCAAATTCTAATAACTTTTAAAATTTTGCTTTGCTGCAACATTTCACAGGAAATATTTAGAGGAAGATCCTCAGAATCCACCACACCTCTAATGAAATTCAGATACTCAGGAATTAACTCCTCACAGTTATCCATGATGAAAACTCTGCATACATACAACTTAATATTGTTCTTTTTCTTTCTGTTTTCAAACAGATCAAAAGGAGCACATCTTGGGACAAAAAGAATGGCTCAGAATTCCAACTGTCCTTCAATTGAAAAATGTTTCGCTGCCAAGTGCTCTTCCCAATCGTTGGTTAGGCTATCCATATTCTTCTGTTAGTAATGTCATCAGGATTTCTGGTCCAAATAGGCTTTGTTTTGTTGAGTTCTTCTTGGTCAATGTACTTTTCCTTAATCTCCTTCTCCTCCTCCTCCTCCTCCTCCTCCTCCTCCTCCTCCTCCTCCTCCTCCTCCTTCTGAACCAACATCTTCTATTTCAGATTTATCATCTGACTCCTTTTCTTCTTTTACTTTCTCTTCCTCTTTCTCTTCCTTTTCTTCTGCTTCATCATCACTCACTTTTTTTAATTTTATTTATATGAATGTATTGTCTGCATGTAGGTTTGTGCACCCGTGTCATGCAACGCCACGGAGGTCAGAAGAGGGCGTCGGATTCCCCTGGTCTCCTGGAATTGGAGTTACAGATGGTTCTCAGCCGCCATGTGGGTGATGGGGATTGAACCTAGGTCCTCTGCAAGAGCAATCGGAGCTCTTAACCGCTAGGCTATCTCTCCAGCCCCATCTCTCACTTCTTTTTTTTTTTTCTAATTAAATTAGTTTTTATTGATGCTTTGTGCATTTCATACATTTTTTCCAATTCAGTTCAGGCTTATTTCCCTTTCCCTCCCCCCCACCCCCACCCCATCCCAGATCATGCATTCTGCCATAACTGTCCTGCATCTTTCTCTCAGTTTTTTTTTTTATTTTTAGCTATAAGTGATAATCCATGAGTACAAGCATCCTTCATGCAAAACCTATCTGCAGGCTGTTGTGCCCAAACACCTACAGCCCCACCATCCAGTGGGGGGTGACAGGTTGTTTGTTCAATCAAGTTGATCAAATGAGTGTCCAGACTACATTGCTGTAGTTTCACCATTCACCCCAATCGCAGCCCTTACATTCTACCACGCCCCCTCTTCCTCAGGTTGTTCCCTAGGCTTAGAAAAGGGGCACAGGTGGATGAGAGGTAAAACAGTCCACTCTCTCTGGAGCTGTTGAATTGGACTCCTTTTCCACAGAGTGTAATGGGGTAGCCAATAAACTGCGAATGTTTCTTCACAATCTCCTTTATTCTCCTTTCCTCCAAGTACTCAGTTTGGTCTTCTTTCAGATGTAGAATAACCTTTGTTCCACGACCCATATGCTCCCCTGTGTCAGTCCTCACAGTGAAGGAACCCCCCTCCCCTACCGAGAACTCCCAGGCATACTGCTCATCATCATTATGCTTGGTTATTACGGTCACTTTCTCAGCCACCAAATAGGCCGAGTAAAACCCAATACCAAACTGGCCAATCATGGAGATATCAGCACCGGCCTGCAAAGCCTCCATGAAGGCTTTGGAGCCGGACTTGGCAATGGTGCCCAGGTTATTGATAAGTTCGGTCTTGGTCATTCCGATTCCAGTGTCCACTATAGTGAGGGTTCACTCCTGTTTGTTGGAGATGAGATTAATGTGCAGCTCCTTTCCAGAATCGAGCTTGCTGGGGTCCGTCAAGCTCTCCTACCGGATCTTATCCAGCTCGTCCGATGAATTGGAGATGAGGTTCCGCAGAATGATCTCTTTGTTCGAATAGAAAGTATTGATGATAAGTGACATCAGCTGAGGGATCTCTGCCTGGAAGGTGAAGGTCTCCACCTCCTCCTCCTCCATGGGCTGGTCTTGAGTCTGCGTTTCCTCAGGCATCTTTGCTGGATGATCGCACACTCCCCACAATGAACAGCACCGCCACGCTGAGGCAACTCAAACCTTTTAACATTTTGACCTCTGACTTTTAGCCCCTGGATTTTGAGGAAATAAATTTCTTTTATCTAAGCCCACCAGTCTGAGTACTTTATTATACAGACCTAAAACACTAGTACAATTCTTATCTCATCCATTCAGAATTTACTCTTTTCAAATTCATTTTACATTTGTGTGTGAGAGAATGTGCCCTATGTGTTCAGGTGCATGTACACGTGTGTGTGCATGTAGAGGCCAGAGGGACAGCCTTGAGTATCTCACCTCAGGATCATCCACCTTGTACTTGAGACAGGGTCTGTCCCTGGCCCAGAACTCACTATTTACACTAGAATGGCTGGCCAGTGAGCCCCAGGATCTACCTGTTCCATTTACCCAGAGCTGAGATTCCAAGTGCACATCCACATGCCTGGGTTTTTTAACTGGGTTCAAGGGATTGAACTCAGGTCCTCAGGCTTGTGAGACAAGCTGATTACTGACTGATCTATTCCCCCAGTCCTCATTTTCCATTAAAAAAAAATCAAGCCTGTTAAAGAATAATTTACATATCATGAGGAATGAGTATTTCAAGAAATATAGTCATAATTAAAATTAAAACCCATTGAAGACACAGCTAAGGAAACGAAAATGTAAGCCGTGTATGCAATAAAAAACTCAGTGCATGGATGCATCAGACAAGATGCTTACATTAAGAATATATGAGCGCTAGGCATGGTGGCACTCGCCTTTAATCCTAGCACTTGGGAGGCAGAGGCAGGAGGGTCTTTGTGAGTTCAAAGCCAGCCTGGTCTACATAGCGAGTTCCAGGACAGCCAGAGCTACAGGGAGACCCTGTCTCAAAAAGACCAAAAAAAAAAAAAAAAAAAAAAAAAAGAATATATGAGCAATACTTATATCTCAGTGATAACGTGTGAAGATGGGCAAAGATTTAGCCTGATATTTATCCAAGAAATATATGCAAATTTTCAACAAAATGAGATGAAAAGTTATCAAACATCATTAGTCATCTGGAAAAATTAAAACCATACTAAGAGATCATTGCATTACATATTCAAAAGGATGGCAAAGATATAAGACAACTGTTATTCTCGTTTCATTTTCATTAGAAAAGTAAAATGATAATTTAAGAAAGTAAAATTGATTGTAAAGTAAAATGCTGAGAAAAGTTAGGTTTTCATTTTCCTTTAAAAAAATCGAATGAAAATACTTATTATGCATGGTAGCAGTTATACTCTGAGGAATTTACCTAAGAGAAATAGTAGGTAGTTCAAGTCGAAACTTTTATACAAATTCACATTAGCTTTGTTAATACCACAAGATGGGAAATAAACAAAATATCTACCAATAGATGAATAATTAAACAATTATGGTGATCTACATAATGTAATGAATTTAGAAACAAGGAACAAATCAATGACATGTGTAATATGAATGAATTTCAAAAACATTCTAAAGAAACCAGATGTAATGGAATCTATACTATTCATACACAATTCTAGAAGAGGGAAAACTAGCCTACTGAATCAGAGAGAAGGAGTTTTGATCATAACTAGGGAGTGAAAACTGACTGCACAGGGGCATGAGAAATATTTCTTGTTTTGTGATATTAGTTTTTACATTTATATCTATGATTAATTTCACATTATTTTTCTCCATGGTATGGGTAAGGGTTAGGTTTTTTGCATATGCATATAGCTCTGATTCCAGCACCATTTGGCATCTATTTTTTTAACTTTGTTGAAGCAAACCTAGAGTTTTAGATAACTCCTTCTCTACCTACTTAAAAAAATATATTTTTACTGAAGTTTTGTGCATTTTATAAATCATTTCTTATTCCAATTTAGACTCATTTCCCTTTCCATGTCCCCTGCCCCACCGAGTTCATGCATTCTGCCACACATGTCTTGTATCTTTTCCTGAGTCTTTTTAAAGTTTTTCAAGGATTATTGTTTTTGAGAGAACTTTACTGTTTCAGTCGGTTCTTTGTCCCTCTTATTTTGTTGTTGTTGTTCCCTCCAATTTGTATTGCTTCAACATATGCATATATATGCATATATATATATGTGTATGTGTGTGTCACACCATTATGTCATCTGAAAATAAACTGTATGCTATTTCCAAATCATAAATCATATTTCAGGATTCACATTTTCCCTTTTAATTTTATATTACTCTAAAATATGCATACATACCCTCCACCCATATTCCAAAATTACAATGTCTGAAAATAAGTGATATGTTAATTCTAGAGCCCATTAAGGGATTCACATTATAAGAGCACAGTTGCTTTCAGATAAAGAGAAATATAACATTAACTTTGCACAGCCATGTTTATTGCAGCTCTCTTCACAGTAGCAAAGAGCTGGAACCAACCCAAGTGCCCCCCAACTAACAAGTGGTTAGAGAAAATGTGATACATCTACACAATGGAGTTCTATGTAGCAGTAAAGAAAGATGTTATGTTAAGTGAAGTAACACAGTCCCAGAAAAACAAATGAAGAACGGTAGCCCCTCACTTGTGGATATATAACATTAATGTTGTTCAGTTTGCCTTACAACTAGGTACTTGGTGCTAGCATCCACAAATGAGGAATATCATTCATCACTGTTTTTCTGGGGCTGTGTTACTTCACTTAGCACAATATCTTCTAGTTCCATCCATTTACCTGCAAAGTTCATGATATGGCATCTTATTTATTAATTTATTGGATCTGAACTCTGTGATTTTATTGCTCTGTGTACTACAAGTATGTCGATCACCACACTATCGATTATTGTATCTCTACTATAAAGCTTCAGGGACAATTTTTTTCTGTCTTAAAATTATTTTAGCTTCTGTATATTTGCATGTGAATTTTAGAATCAGCTTATCAATTTCCCAAAAATCTACTGGAATTTTAGTTGAAATTATTGTGTTAAATCTGTGAATAAATTTGGGGAGTATGGACTTTTAAAAAATTTTGCATTTATGTGTATGTGTCTCTATGAATGTACACTATGTGTGTATGGATGCCTGAAGAGGCCGGAGCAGGGCATCAAGATCCCCTGGAGTTGGGGTTACAAGTGATTGTGAACCAAACACCTTATGTGAGTGCTGGGAACTTAACTCAGGTTCTCTAGAAGACCAGTAAACACTCTTAATTACTGAGCCATCTCTCCATCCCCAAATATGGATATTTGAATCATAAGGTTGAGTCTTGAATACATGACCATGTGTTTTCTCTTCAATTATGAAAAATTCCAACTTTCTCAGGAATGTACTTTAGCCCTTACTATACAAGTTGTATACATATTTTGCTATAATTACCCCTACATACTTTTTTTTCCCCCTACATTCTTAGTAATAGTTGATGCTATTATAAATTACATTTTTAAGGTCTTATTTTTCAATTGTTTGTTTCTAGTAATTAGAATTACAATTTTTATATCTTAACATTGGTTCCTGAGGTATTGCTAAAGCCCTTACTCCTAGTAGTGCTCACTAATAGAGTTTTTAGAATTTTCTATGCACATGATCATGTTGGACAAAGACAGTTTTACTGTATCCTTTCCAACCTATACCTTCCTTTTTTCCCTCTTACTACCAAGACTTCTAGAGTGTTAAACAGCAACAGTGAGAACAATCATCCATGCTTTGCTCCTTCTCTGTGTCCAGAAGCAGTCATTCTTTTGCTATTAATGTCAATGTTATGTTAAGAGTTTTCTAAGATGTCCTTTTATTCCTAGTTGGTTGATGGCTTTCACCATGACTTGGTGTTGAGTTTTGTCAATTTTTTTTATTTCCATGAATTTTTATTTTTAAATTGTTACATATATTTTATTAAGTTTTTATATATCTCATATAATAGATCTTAATATTTAGACCATCCCCCCATCCACACCTCCTAAAGCCTCCAATGGATTTCATGCATTATGTCATATATTTTAAGGTATATCTGGTCAGGCTAAAAGCAACCCTGAGTGAAAAATGGAATACAGGAGGGATTGCTCTACCAGACTTCAGGCTATATTACAGGACCATAGACATAAAGACAGCCTGGTACTGGCACAAAAACAAATCTGTTGAGCAATGGAACAAAATTGGAGATCCAAACTTGAGCTCATACAATTTCAGACACCTCATATTTGAAAAAAACCCTCAAAGGAGGAAGGATAGCATCTTCAGCAAATGGTGCTGGCAAAACTGGATCACCATTTGTAGAAAAACAAAATTAAACCCCTACCTCTCACCCTGTACAAAAATCAACTCCAAGTGGATCAAGGATCTCAATGTGAAAACCAAAACCCTGAAGGTGATAGAAGAAAAAGTTAGTAACAACCTACAAGACATAGGGGTAGGAAAAGACTTTCTAAATCAGACAGCAGCTGCACAGAAATCCTCACCAGTGCTTCATCTGACAGAGCATTAACGTCAAGAATATATAGACTACTCAAAAAACAAAGAAGTAAGAAAACAAATGACTCACTCAAAAGATGGAGTAAAGAGCTGAACAGAGACTTCACCAGTGAGGAAGTAAAGATGGCTGAGAAACATCTTAAAAAGTGTTCAACATCTTTAATAATTAAGGAAATGCAAGTTAAAACCACTCTCAGATATCATCTTGCTCCGATATGACTGGCTAAGATCAAGAACACAAAAGACACCAAATGCTGGAGAGGTTGTGGGGAAAGGGGAACACTCATCCATTGCTGGTGGGACTGTACACTTGTACAACTATTATGGAAAGCAGTCTGGAGAACCCTTAAAGGACTCAAAATGAGCCTACCACCTGACCCAGCCATTCCACTCCTTAGTATATACCCACAAGACTCATCCTACTGCAAAGATACATGCACATCCATGTTTATTGCAGCTCTCTTCACAATAGCAAAGAGCTGGAACCAACCCAAATGCCCCTCAACTGACTAGTGGATGACAAAAATGTGGTACATCAACACAATGGAGTACTACTCAGCAGTAAAGAAAAATGACATCATGAACTTTGCAGGTAAATGGATGGAACTTGAAGCCATTATGCTAAGTGAAGTAACACAGTCCCAGAAAAACAAGTGGTGAATTGTCTCCCTCATTTGTGGATGCTAACACCAGATCCCCAGATGAAAGTCAAGTTGAACAACATTATTGTTATATTTCTGTTTATCTGAAAGCAACTGTGTTGTTATAATGTAAATCTCTTAACGGGCTCTAGAATTGATCCACCACTTACTCTCAGACTCTGTAATTATTGTATATGTGTAGAAAGTATATATTCATATTTTAGAATAATATAGAATTAAAGGAGGAAAATGAGAATTCCTAAAGATAAAAAAAGAAAGTTCATACAACGGAGTCCAGTCAGCCTACCTAGAGTTTTTCCCTTAAGAAGATAAACTCTCCCTCACCCAGCAGTAATCAGTTGCCAGTAGATATGTAGGGTTGGGGCGAGCTACCCATTTCCCTCGTTTTACACTGGGTTTTTGTCCGAACGAGTAAGCACAGGTCTTGTGCATGCTGTCACCATTGCTTTAAGTTCATATGAGCAAGTTCCCAGAGGCCTGGAAGACTCTGTTTCCTTGTGTTCATAAACCAAACCTGGCTCTTACAGTTTTCCCCTCTCCTCTTCCACAATGGTCCCTGAGCCATGGGGTGGGTGAAGTTTAACATGAGTCCTATCTAGGGATGCACACTTTGCAGTCTCTTATTCTCTATTCCTTGATCAGTTGTGGCCTTCTGTGTATATCGCATTCTGTTGTGAGAGAAAGCTTCACTGGTGAGAGTTGAAGGATATATTAGTGTTCTCACTACTCCCTGTTCCATTATGTTCCATGAGCCTTATAGGCGTAGAGGTTCCACTGTAAATGTGTCACTTAGGGCTGGACGTCTCTCAGACATATATTCTCTGTGTGTGACCACTTGTAGAACTCTGTAATAGCTTCCATCTGATACAAAAAGAAGCTTCTTTGATAAGGATCCATATTTAGCATACAGTTAAACTTTCATCTGTCTAAAGATATGCCAGAGATAGGGTTTTCTCTAGGACTGATAACCTCTCCAGCCATGTGTATTTGTGCATGTTTACAGTGTCACCCATGAGTTCCCCTGCATCGAGAAGGCTTTAAGTCCAATTAGATCATTGCTGATTACCCCCAAGATAAAAGTACCACAACTGCACGACTATGGTTTTTTGTGCTGGTTATTGTTGTTGTCACTAAGCTTTGAAGCTGGGGTTGGACAGTTGATTGATTTTCTCCCTTAGCAGTTTGCATAGTATCTTCTAGCTCTGTGGGAGCTCATCTTCAGGGAGGAGATTTCCAAGTCAGTTCCAGCTCCATTGTTTCAAGTTCTGTGTCTGAATTGTGTTCTCTCTTCGGCAATGGGATCTTATCTTCCATTTCTGGCTGTTAATTAAAGTCTGTAGCAATAGCCTATGTTATTTTGGGAGTCTCATATACTACCCTGACCAACAAATCAAAGGGAAATTTCTCCTGTCTAGCACTATGTTTCTTGTCATATAGCATTCAGGTATACATTGTATGTGTATTTTTCAGTAGGGTTTTGAATTAGCACCTCTCCCTCTGGTTTTCCTATACTTTATTTATCTCTTCTCGCTCTCCCTGTCTGACCTCCTTCCTCTGTCCTCACTTAAAGTGCCCCATTTTCCGTTTGATAATAACTGTCCCCTATTGTCACCCTTCCTTATTCCCTTATGATTCCTTGTTTGCCCTGCCCTCCTCCCTTCCCAGTTGCTTACCCCCATTTCTCCCCATTCCCCCCTTCTACTTCCTCCTATCCCTTTCTTCTGACCTCTTTCTTTCCCTTTACTTCCAAGCTTTCTTTCTATTTTCCTGGCTCCTACTGTTACATCAGAATATATACTCACATATAAAGAATTGGTGCTGGGGGCTGGAGAGATGGCTCAGCAGTTGAGAGCACCGACTGCTCTTGCAGAGGACCCAGGTTCAATTTCCAGCACCCACATGGTGGCTAAGAACCGTCTTTAAGCTGGGTGTGGTGGCGCACGCCTTTAATCCTAGCACTTGGGAGGCAGAGGCAGGTGGATCTTTGTGAGTTCAAGGCCAGCCTGGTCTACAGAGTGAGTTCCAGGCCAGCTGGGGCTATACAGAGACCCTGTCTCAAAAAGACAAAAAAAAGTTAAAAAACAAAAGAATTAGTGTTAAGATCCACAAATGAGAGAGAACATATGTCGCTTGTTTTTCTGAGTCTGGGTTACTTCATTTAATTTAAGTTTCTAGTTCCTTCTATTTATCTGTAAATTTCATCTTTTCTTACCATTGAGTAGAACTCCATGGTGTAAATGTACCACATTGTACTATCTAGCTTCATCAGTTGAGGGACATTTAAGTTATTTCCATTTCTTAGCTATTGTGAAAAGAGCAGCAACAAAAATGGATATATCTCTATAGTAAGATGAGTCCTTTGGGTATATCCCAAGGACTGGTATAACCAGACCATGTGGTAGGTTCCTTTTTATTTTTTTATTTTTTTTAGTTTTTTTTTATTTTCATATGTGGATGAATGTATTGTCTGCATGTAGGTTGGTGCACCCGTTCCATGCAATGCCGCAGAGGTCAGAAGATGGCGTCGGATTCCCCTGGAACTGGAGTTAAAGACAGTTTTCAGCTGCCATGTGGGTGCTGGGGATCAAACCCGGGTCCTCTGTAAGAGCAGTTGGTGCTCTTAACCGCTAGGCTATCTCTCCAGCCCCCCTTTTTAGTTTTTTGAAGAGTTCTCTATGCTGCTTTCCAAGTGTATGTGCTGCTGAAGTGAGAACCATCAAATGCTTTTTAAAAATCCATTAAGATAATCAAATCTTTTTCTCTACTTTGCTAATATGATGAAAACTTAGTTAAATTTCCTAGTATTGAACCAAACTTAAAATTCTCAGATGTGCCTTGGTTCATTTCAGGCTGCGGCAGAGGTACTACCAAGAGCTAAGTGAAGCCCCTGTAGAAGTACAACCACCATACTTCTGGGTGCCTTCCCTTGAAGATATTGTTTAAATGCTGAGAAAGCCCAGGATCAACCACTCAGGGTCAATATTATCTGCTAATCATTCATTCTCCTTTCCTCCTCCAAGCCCCAGAGTTAACGGTTCTTTCATAAAGTGAAGGCTTCTAAGAGTTGGAAATATTTTGGAGATTATTTAGCATAATCTTCCAGCCAATCCTTTCTGTTAAATAGCCATTCATCCTTGACTTGAAGTAACTTGGCAGAGGAAACCCAAAACATCCTAATTTCTCAAATATAATGAAGCTAAAAAAATGAAGCAGATTAGGCTGGAGACATGGCTCAGTGGTTAAGAGCATGTACTTGGGTTTGGATTCCCAGTACCTACATTAGGTAGCCTGTAACTCCAGCTTCAGAGATCTGACATCTTTGTCCTTTATCGGTAATAGCACTCACATGCACATGAGCACACATAGACACACAGATACAATTGAAATGAAAAAGAATGAAATGAAGCAGATTAAGAGAATATGCTGTTACAACTGGGCTTTTAGTTTTTTAAAGGCATTTATCTACTGTTTAATCTGTTTCCAAAAATATTTTTTTTAATCTTTTGAAAGATGGTCTGGCGGTTAAGAGCGCCGACTGCTCTTGCAGAGGACCCAGGTTCGATCCCCAGCACCCACATGGCAGCTGAGAACCATCTTTAACTCAAGTTCCAGGGGAATCCAAAACCCTCTTCTGACCTCCGTGGCATTGCACAACACGGGTGCACAAACCTACATGCAGACTGTACATTCATACACATAAAAAAAAAATCAAAAAGATTTTTACAGTAGGTTCTGCAAACACCCATGTGTTCTCAGGATTCCTTGGGGTCTCCATAGAAATTAGAAGAAAAAAGTGTTTATTTTTATAGTACTGTAAAATATATACTCTGGATGATTTCCATGACCATAGAGAATGTCAGCAGAAAACTATCATGCATTTTCAATGCATATGTTTACTTTCTGTTTGTATTTATAGTCTATTTCAGAGGCTAGTTACAAAGAAGGATTCAGAGTACTTGGGTTGGAATTCTAAGTCATCAAAAAAAAAAAAAGACTTCTAAGTCATCAATTAGCTGTGTGTGTAACTTTGGGAAATTATTTTGTCTTTCTGTATTTCAGTTACCATTATATGTAGAGTGCATAAAATTAGAGTATTTCATTCATAGTATAATTATGAGGATTAAATGAATTATTATGCCATAGTGGTAGTTGAACAATAATAAGTGATATATAAACAGCAATGTCATTAAATAGTACTTATTTTCATTTATTGGTAGAAACAGAAGGACTATGTACCTTAATGATTAACTACCAAGTGAAGATAAAATACTGTCAGCACATTACACAAAGAAATAATAGATAATAGAAAGAATGTTAGAACTAAATTAGAAAATTATGACACAGTACTTTAAACATGCCTCCAAGCATAGACAATGGCCATTTTGCTTCAGTAAAATGGTATCCTTTTTCATATAAATATAATATCAATTTAAAATTTACTACATTTATAGTTTGCTTATATTTAATTGAAAATTGGGGGAAAAAAAGAAAATTGGATTTCAATTTAACACCCCAAGAATTAGCATTATGTGGTATTTATGTTTGGTTTTATGTTACATATATTTAAATAATGTAAGGTCTATGATAGTGTGAAGCTTATTCTTTCTCTGAATGTCCTAAGTGAGTGAGGCATAAGATAGCCAACTTTTATCCAAAGCCACCCATGAGGTTGAGAGTGGGGTACTCTGAGGCAGAAAAACCCAGCCACCACATTTAGGGTCCAAGGTACAAAATTAAAAGAAGAGTTCTAGGACTTTGATGGAGAAAAATAAGGATGAAAATGTGAAAGAAGTGCTATAACACTAACGAATGTCAAGTGCTTTTAAGGGCCAAGCTCTACCTTCATGACAATTCTGTAAACTGTGGCCAGATTCCTTACTTATGAAATACAGAAAACAGGAAAGTTAATAACTCACCTGAGGTCACGGAGCTAGAAATTAGCTAAAGTCCCACTACACCAGTCTTACCGGCTTCAAAAATTATTATTTTATTTTATTTTATTATTTTATTTTATTTTTACCATAGCTTAGTGTCTGAAAGCCACATGTGAGCTCTGAGAAGAAGACCCATGTTTGGAATTCCTGCCCAGGAATCCCAGAGTGTAAGATTTGTTGGAATGACCAGCACTTTTCAGCTTTCAGAGCACAGAAAGAAGAGGCAAGCAGGATGGTTATTGTACAAGCTAATTTTATATGGCAGCTTGACTGAGCCATGGGCATCTTGGATAGTTACACGTTATTCCTGGGCACGTCTGTGAAGGCATTTTTGAAACATTAACATTGGGAGGGATGGACCAAGTACAGTAGATGGATTTCACCAAAGGGGCATGGAGGGTAGTATTAGATAATCTGTTGAGGATCTGAATAGAACAAAAAAAAGTAGAGGAAAGTTGATTTAATACTGCCTGACTGCTAAAGCTGGGACATCAATCAGTATTCTTCTGCCTTCTACACTCTGGTTCTCAGGCCCTCAGACCCAGACTGGAATTTATACTACTGACATTGTGCCTTTTAGGCCTTTAGACTACACCAATGTGGGACTTCTCAGCCACCACGGTCACATGAACCAGGAACATATAATAAATCTCTGTGCATATTTATATGCACAATTACATCTACGTCTATACATACGTACACTATCCATACATAGAGGAGTCTACAAGGGGCTATATCTCGGCAGCTTTTGCTCTAGTTCAAACTGGAAGAACACTTCTACCGGAAATTAATTTCTTTCCTTAGTCCAACTATGCTAAGGAAGAACCACTGGACATTTATTTTCACAAGTGGGTTCATAACCTCAAATAATTATAGATCCAAACATGCCTGGGAAAAAAGACTTACCATCCTCTGTTAATATCATTTTCTGCTAAGGAAGTAGTAGTGTCCATGTGTTCCTGCAGGAAGAATCTTTCTCCCAGAAAGCACAGTTTCTCTCTCTCTCTCTCTCTCTCTCTCTCTCTCTCTCTCTCTCTCTCTCCACTTAAGTTTGTGTATTCTTCACCGCTAAAAAGCTACACACTAAGTCTTCAGCCCCAAATGCACACTCGGTATGTTGGAGTCAAAGTACTTACCTTAACAGTCAAGAACCCCCCCCCCCCAATCCTTCAGAAAGCCCAGCCCCAAGATAAAAAGTCTATTCTGTGAATATGTTAACTCTCTTATTTGCTGCTGCAGTATTCCCTGGAGGCTCTCTGGAGCCTCGGAGCCTGGTTTCTCCAAGTCCAGGCTCCTCCAGGATTCTTCCACTCAGCAGGGAAAGGGGTACTTACTCAACTACTGCCACTGTCAGATGTAGTTTTGTGGAACGTAGTTAATAGAAATCTTTTTATTTTATTCTTTGTAATTTTTTATTATTTTTATTGTATGCATATGAGTCTATTGCCTGCATGTACGGAAATGCACTCATATCATGCAATGCCCATGGAAGTCAGAAGAAGGCGTCAGATCCCGAGAGTTGGAATTACGGATGGTTGTTAGCCGCCATGTGGGAAGAGCAGCCAGTGCTCCCAACTGCTGAGCCATCTCTCCAGCCACTAGAAATATTTTTAAATTACTGACAGCTTAGGAAAAATTTCCAGTTTCCCAACTCATTTCAGGTAACATCATGTAAATTTTTATTAAGTCATAAGGTTTGGAATGACTTTACACAGGCTACCTTCAACTCCATGTATTTCAAACCCAGTTTCTCTTCCTTCATGACCCAATGTCTTGCACATGCTACAAAAAAATCATCTCACAATATGGTCTCTAGCTTTGTGTTTTGACTTCTCTATACCAGGTGAGCCAACCAGCAGAGAAGGCAAGAGGATGGCTCCCTGGAAGCTATCTTTATAAAAGAAGGCCAACCATAACCAGGTAGGAAAGTGAGCTCAAACAACAGAATGGGCTCTGATAATACCAAGTTAATTGTACTTTCAATTCAACTATGCTGCAGAGCACTCACAGTACATATGGCTGCACCAATATTGCTCTATATTCAGAGTGGGAGAACAGGACTCTGGAGTTTGGGGGCAGGGAAGGAGACTGGTTTTAACTGAATGCAGGTCAAAGTAAAATATTGAACATTGTAAATATCATAAAATATTAGACTATTACACAAGCACATATTCCTGACACTTAGACCATGCTCAATGCAAATGAGCCCTAAAACAAGCTTTATTAGCACCTTAAACCCAATCAAAAAGTGGCTAAAGTTATGATGTTACTCTAATTACATTCATTCTACTGGCACCAGTGGCATATTTCACAAGGGTCATGGCTGAGTAAGCTTTTCTCCTCTGGTACCAGGCACAGCACCTTGCAGCACTATGAAAGCTGGCCAGTAGAGATGAAACTTCAAGGGCAGTACCAGCTTCATTTCTCCTTTGTTTTATGACCCACATATGTCCTCACAGTAGGATTTTAGCAAGTTCTGGTGAGAAACTAAGAGCTATGGCCATAGCAAGTATTGTTTAAGGGTCTATGGGACACCACCCCCTGTCAACAGCTCCCAAAGAGGAAGTCCATTCCTGGTATTGGGCTTTTCAACATTATTTTATTTCTCTGGTAGGTTGTCTTCCATGATTTTTAGGTTAGATCATTAGTCTTTATTTTCTCTTAATTTTTTATTGAGCTTTTGTATATGTCATATAACATTTCCTAATTGAATTTAGACCCTTTCCACCATCCCTGTCTGTACACCACCACCACCACCCCAGCCCCACCAGAATTCATGCAATCTGCCACACACACACTAAGTCCTGTCTTGCATCTTTTTCTCAGTCTTTTTTAAATCTTTCAATGCACAAGTTTACTGTTTTGGTCTGATCTTTGGACAAGTCTTTTGTTATTGTTGTTCCATTTAATTTTATATTATGCTAAGATATACTCTAAATACTCCACACATACCAGGTTTACAAAGTCTGAAAACAAGCTATAGGTTAATTCCAAAACACTAGGGATTCACAGTTTAACAGTAAACTTGCATGCAGGTAAAAAAGACATTTAACTTTACATGTTGATGTATGTTTTGATGTACTTTTAAAAAGAGATTTATTTATTTATTTATTTATTTATTTATTTATTTATTTATTTATCTTTTTGAGACAGGGTCTCCCTATAGCCCCAGCTGGCCTGAAACTCACTCTGTAGACCAGGCTGGTCTTGAATTCACAGAGATCCACCTGCCTCTGTCTCCCAAGTGCTAGGATTAAAGGCATGCACCACCACAACCGGCTTAAAAAAGAACTTTATTCTTTCTCATAAATCTTAGGACTGAGGAAAATACAGACATAAACTTTGAGCTATATATATATAGTAATATCAATTAACATGGTATTATTTTTACTAACAAATTACCCACCTGACTTAGATGTAGGGATTTGGTGCTAGGATCCACAAATGAGGGATTCCATGTCATTTATTTTTTTCTGAGACTGTTACTTCCCTTAGCACAATAGCTTCGAGTTCCATCCATTTACCTGCAAATTTCATGATGTCATCTTTCTTTACCACTGCATAGAATTCCATTATGTAAAGGTACCACATTTTCATTATCCACCCATCAGCTGAGGGACCTTTGGGTTGCTTCCAGCTCTTCACTATTGTGAAAAGAGCAGCACTATACATGGTTGTGTACATATCTCTGCAATAGGATGAATCCTTTGGGTAATTAGTCATTTAATTTTTATTTTCATAATTAAACCTTACTCCTATTTATCCTAATGTATATTATTGTCAATGGGAGAAAGCTCTTGTATTTATGTCTTTCAATTTTGGACTTCAATTTGAAACAAGGTTTCTTATCTTCAAATTTATGGTACATTGTTTGTTGTTGGTCAGTAATTTAGGCCCAGGGCCTCACTTTGTTACTTTGTAGTGACACTTATGATTCTCTGATATAAATCCCCAGTACAACATATTGTCTAATTTTGAGTTTAGTGATACCAAACAGAGTCTTGAAAAGGGGATAAAAAATTTGAGTAGCAACACAACGTAATTACACATAGACCAGAACATACTTCTGATTATGTAGCTTCGTGATTTGTATCATTCCCTAAGGAATTTGAGACTGTTTATGACTATATGTATATTGTGTGTTTTTCTCTTTCTAATAAAAAATTGAACAAAAAATGGAAAATAACATTCAGAGGAAGTTGAAAGTTGATATGGAAGAAGGTGGGAGGGATATGGAGGCAATGAAGAATGCTCACATCATGAGCACCCTGGGTGAGC
This sequence comes from Rhizomys pruinosus, assembly GCA_009823505.1. Lineage (NCBI taxonomy): Eukaryota > Metazoa > Chordata > Mammalia > Rodentia > Spalacidae > Rhizomys > Rhizomys pruinosus. The sequence goes on from VZQC01012607.1 coordinate 1,038,724, forward strand.
AAATAAATTCTGAGCCGCTTTGTGAATAAAGTAAAAGGGAAAGCCTAATTTGATACAAGGTACCTGTGATACTGTTCAGAAATTCAAACCAGAACTGTTCTTCCCCAGCTCAGCCTTTCTTGGCTGTAGGGTATAAAAGAAAGTTTTTCCTCCTGGGAGCTCAATAGAGGTAGCCCTGTGTGGCGTTGGTGTGAGTTCTAGAGCCAGCTCTTCTCTACAGTGGTTTGAGGAATGCTTTAAAAATTCCAACCTCTCAGTTGCCACTTTTTGGTACATCCTACTCAATGCAAAGCTGTATCTTTTCTTTCTCAGCCGTTAAGTTGGTGACATTTTGTCCTGTTGGAACAAACAAATCTTTTCCCGTAGTTAGTTTTAAGATTTGAATTGCAAGGTTTCTGATGAAAAAGTTTCATGTCTACTGTATCCCCCCCCCTTTTTTTTAACCCATGAGTCTCCAGAAGACAGTTGTATTATACATAACTATAGGGTGGAATCAAGGCACAGATTTCATCAAAAATTCACCATGTTGTTTTTGGGTGACTATATATGATTAACTTCGGAAGCAAACTTAATTTTTGCATTAAATTCATCTTAAAGAGAGAATGCTTACAAGGTGATACTGTACAACAGGAGAAATTATAGAGACGGGTAGTGGTCTTTTGTTGATGTGCCCAATCTCAAAGTTTATTGCTCTACAGTTTTGTGTAAAACAAATTGGAGACAAGAGGGCGAATGGGTATATCTACTTTAATCTCAGGATGCTATTACGCGTTTTATCAGAGTCTGTAAAACCAATGTTTTTTAATATTACACCATATTTTACTTTTTTACTAAGGTGCCTAAAGCACGCCATGTTGTATCCTTGTAGAGAGTGTCTAGGCAAACTGAGTACTTGCTGACTCCACGTCAAATAATATGCCTTGATCGATTACATCTGTGTCCCTCTCCCCCCCATCCCCCCTTCCCAATTCACCTATTGCCATAAACATCGAACCTTCTGTGGATCCTACATGTAACAACTATTTATAATGAGTCCTAAATGAACTTACCTTCTAGGTGCCACAAAGATTTTGAAATATGATTCTTGCCTTCCCCCCCCCATACGAACAAGGAGAAATATGAACGATGATTGATCGTCGTTCTCCAACTGCCACTTGGACTAACTATTGGAGTAACTCTAAAAACGTCTGCATTATTGGGTATGATCTTTGTGGTATTAAAAAATACGCCTTCTTTAATTGACTACTAGACATAGAACTGTGAAAATGGTTTTGAGGATTATACTTGTTCAGAACCATATTATTAATACTAAAGTCCTTGTGGGCTATGCACTTAGGCAATAGTATATTAATGGACAGGGCTATGACTCAGCAATGGATTGTTCTACAGGGGGATGTTGGCCAGGGGATCCAAGGTCCCACAAAAGGTAAGGCGTCCTTGCCCCTAAGTTGGAATACCTGCAGGAGGAGAGGACTATAGGACCCTGCTGCCAAAGACCTGCGTTAAAGATGGAGGATGTATTTGGACAGGCACATGCAATGTGTAACAGAATGGCCTCTGGAATGCCAAAGGTGCTACCGAAAAGCCACTAAACTACCAATAAAGCAAATACGGGTCTCCCTGAGTCAAGCAAGACTCCACCGTCAGCACCAGCTACAACCTCACCTGCCTGGAAATACTGTGCACAGAGGCAGGCCATGTTGCCTGTATATATCCCAAATCTAATTGGCTATTGGCTCCTCTGGAGGAATAACCCATCGCTGATGCCACAATCGCTTACATCCTCTACAGGTTAGGAGATGTTTATAGGCCACAGAAGACCCTGTCACACATTTTATCAGGGGGAAAAATTCATTCATGGAATTAACAATCATCAAAATATGATGTTTATGCAAAGTAACCTACCATATACTATTAGTGCTGCTTAAATACAATATATATCTAAATGCTTGTGCTTCAATTAGTAGGATCGAAAGGTTTATTCCTGAAACAAACTGTCAGCCCACTGAAAGGAAACAGCCAGAATTGACCAGAATCCAAGTCAACAGCTCCAGAGAGAGAGGACAGTTTTTATTTCTCATCCCCTTTGCCCCTTTTTCTAAGCCTAGGGAACAATTGCGGAAGAGGGGCGTGGTAGAATGTAAAGGCTGCGATTGGGTGAAGGTGAAACTACAGCGATGTAGTCTGGACACTCATTTGATCAACTTGATTGAACAAACAACCTGTCACCGCCCCACTGGATGGTGGGACTGTGGGGGTTTGGGCACAAACAGCCTGCAGATAGGTTTAGCACAAAAGGATGCTTATATTCATGGATTATCACTTACAGCTAAAAAATGAAAAAAAAAAAAAAAACCCTGAAAGATGCAGGACAGTTATGGCAGAATACATGATCTGGGATGGGGTGGGGGTGGGGGGGAAGGGAAAGGGAAATATGCCTGATCTGAATTGGAAAATGATGTACGAAATGCATAAACCATCAATAAAAATTAAATTAAAAAAAATTCTAACCTCTGGGGCTAGAGAGATAGCCTAGTGGTTAAGAGCTCTGACCGCTCTTGCAGAGGACCCGGGTTTGATCCCCAACACCCACAGGGCGGCTGAGAACCGTCTGTAACTCCAATTCCAGGAGAACTCCAGTTCCAGGGGAATCCGACACCCTCTTCTGACCTCCAGCATTGCAGGACACGGGTGCACAAACCTACATGCAGACAGTACATTCACACACATAGAAAATTAAAAAAAAAATTCCAACCTCTAAGACTTACCACTGGAATCGAAGTCTGCAAAGATGACGTGGGGCCCAGAACATTTACTCTTTTAAAATAATTTATTTAATGTTTGTGATTTTCATGTGATATAATCTGATGATATTTAAATACCCTCCTCTAAACACATCACCCCTTACTACCCCCACCCAATTTAAAGTACTCTATTACATATAATACACAGCACATTTACTCTTTAAATCCCTGAGTGTCGCTTGCTACTCTTATAAGATTTTATATATTTGCTGATAAAAGAATGAATGAAGAGAATGAATGTTTGTTATCTCTAAATAGGAGATTATTTTAAGATCTGTTTTATGACTCACCCATCTTTGCATTCCCTAAAATATTTTAGTTATTCATCTAGCAACCATTTCGTAAAGACCTATTATATGCAGGTATAGTATAAGCTCTAGGAATATGTCAGTAAACAAAGTCTTCTAGAGGGGAGATGATGGAAAATAAGATACATGGGTCCGTGTGTGTTTATTTTAATATGGTATGTTTGATAGTGAGAACTCCTCAGATACCATGAGCACATATTTGAATTCATAGGCATTCCAAGTGAAGCCTTATTTCCCAGAAAACTCCAAGGCTTACCATACTAATATAAAACCCATCGAACTGTTTCACTGGAGGCTTAGAACGGTCCCTGGCTTTTTGACTTTCAATATTGGCCACAATGCCTTTTGAAAAAAAAAAATTTATAAAGAGATATGCTTCCTCACGGCACCTTCATACATGTGTCTTTGTACTTGGTTCTCACTCATTCCCATCCTCCTACCCTTCCTCCATGCCCCCTTCCCACTTCTACCCCTTCTCTCCTGCCCCAGTCTGTCTTGCTTCCATATCACATGGATTCCAATACTGTCTCTGTTTCCCACTGTCTTTAAGATCTCCTTACCCCCATGATCCTCTTTCTAGCTTAATGGAATACAAACACCCATATGTAAGTATACATATACATATAATTACATACATGTAATTTTAAACTTAAGTTCCATGTAGGAGAGAAAATATGCAGTATTTGTCTAATAATTATGTCTATAACGTGATTTCCATTTGCTGCTATTTTCCTGAAAATGTTAGTGCACTTCTCTTGACAGTTGCATAAAATTCCATTCTGCATATGGACCACATTTTTTATTCATTCATCTGCTGAAGGATATCGAGGGTAGTTCCATTTTCTAGATATTGTGAATAGTGCAGCAATAAATGGAAGAGTAAATATTTCTGCGGCATGTAAGGGTGAGTCAACGGAACTTAGGCCAATGGGAAAAGCAGGGACAGCCTCTTGAAGAGATGCTGCTTCTTGCTCCCAGGGTCGATCTCCCCCACCTCCAAAAAGTTTGCAAGTGTTACAGAAGGAAGAGCCCACTTGAGGAAGGGTACCTGGATAGGACCAATCAGGGGGAAGGGGAGGGAATCTGGAAAAGGCAGGGCTTTAACATTCTGTAAAACCCAGCCTAAGTCCCATAGCAGACTCCCGGCTCTGAGGCACCACCACCCCGATTGGAGCTGTTTGTCATTTTCACTTTCCTAGCCCTCTCATCTCTCTTTCCGTGGTTGCTGCTCGCCACCTCCCTGAGTCCACCTGCCACTCTCATTTTCTTGCTGCTTTCACTTTCTCCACATTTGGGACTTCCGCTTTTCCCAGTTGTTCAATTCTTTGTTGTCCCACAGAATGAGCACAGCAGATCCCTTAGATTCTAACGCTCACCCCAAGACCCTCATGACCTATGTTCACTTTGGGGGATATACCCAGGAACTTTATGCTAGTTCTACTTTCAGCTGTTCATGGAACTTCCATCCTGGGTTCCAGGGCGGGTGGGCCGGTTTACGTTCTGACCAGCGGCGAATTACTTTGTTGGCATCTTCACAAGAATTTGTTTTCTTGATGATAGCCATTGTAATTAGGGCGAGATTAAACTCTCAAATCAGTTTTAATTTCCATTTCCCAGTTGGCCGAAGATATTAAACATTTTTTTCAAATAGGTATTGGTCATTTATTATTTTCTCTTTTGTTAATTATTTAGTTCATTAGTTCATTTATTAATTGGATCATTTGGGACTTTGGTATTTAATTTTGCAGTTCTTGGTCTATCCCAAAATTAATCCCCTATCTGATAAGAAGTTGGCACAGATTTTTTTTTCCCTTTACTAATGATGTTTCCTAACTCTAGTGATTGTTTCTTTTGCTTCAGAAGGGTTTTTTTATTTCATTTTTTGTCAATTCTTGGTACTATTTCTTGTGCTATTAGAGTTCCTTTGAGCAAGTCCTTTCCTACTCCTATATCTTATGGTCTATTCTCTATGTTTTTGTCAAGCAGGTTCAGATTCAGGTCTTAGATTAAGGTCTTTGATTCATTTATAATTCATTTTTGTGCAGGATGAGAGTTGATGGTTTTACCTTCATTTCTCTATGGGTTTTCCAACTATTTGTTAAAGAGGCTGTCTTTTTTTTTTTCAATGTATGTTTCTGAGAGCTGTGTCAAAAATTGGAGATTTTTGAACATTTTAAATCAGTAGGCTGGGGTCTGGAGAGATGGCCTAGGGGTTAAGAGCACTGAATGCTCTTGCAGAGGACCCGGGTTCAATCCCCAGCACCCACATGGCGGCTAAAAACCATCTTTAACTCCAGTTCCAGGGGAATTCGATGCCCTCTTCTGACCTCCGTGGCATTGCACGACACGGGTGCACAAACCTGCAAGCAGACAGCACATTCACACACATACAAAAATAAAATTAAAAATAAATCAGTAGGCTGGAGCTGGAGAGATGGCCTAGTGGTTAAGAGTGCTTACCGCTCTTGCAGAGGACCCAGGTTCGATCCCCAGCACCCACATGGAGGCTGAGAACCTTCTTTAACTCCACTTCCAGGGGAATCCAACACCCTCTTCTGACCTCCGCGACATTGCACGACATGGGTGCACAAACCTACATGCAGACAGTACATTCATACACATAAAAAATAAATAATTTTTTTAATTAAAAAAAAATCAGTAGGCTATGACAGAGCCCTTGGATGTCAGTCCTCTAGGAACACTTTCCTTCTTAAAAGTTAAACACTGAGCACTTTCACTATAGTCATCTGGAAACAAGATTTTCCCTGGCCATATATAGTGCTGAGCCAATCTACCTCCTACTAAGGGAGCTCCCAGAACTGGGTTGCCCACTGAGCCAAGTGCACATGGTCATTGACCCCCAAGGAATGTTGCCCTCTTGTCTTTGACTCTCCTTTAGCATATGGGGACTGTTCCAGTATCCATTATCTGTGGCGCCAAGAAGCCCGAGAGTTCCCTGACAGCAGGGCTGGTAGTAGGCCTTGCATTGGAGGCTGCCTGACGACTAGGGCACATCAACTTCCTATTCCAGCTCATTGTTTTACAAGTGGTTATCGCCACCTCATCCCCCAGTCTGAAACAAGTAGCAGCTTTATAGCCTACTTACAGAAAATGGCTCAGCACTTAGGCATTCAGGTGCCCTAGGGTTAAAAGTGAAATTAATTTCCATTACCTATCATAATAAATCACTTCACCCAATACATGTATGAAATTCCATTGAGTAGACTCAAGACAGTCTGGGGCCACAAAGAAGAGCATATGTACTTCATCCTGCACTTAGTTAATATCTCTACTTGAAAGAACTCTGATGGGGCCCTGCAAGCAGGTTCTTAGAGAGCCAATGGAGTATGAGGCAGCCATAAAACACAGGCAAGTAGCTGGCCTGGTTTTAGGCTTATTTAGGAATAATATAAAAGATATACTTATTCATGGAGATTGATGAATGTATGGATCTAACTTATTCATGGAGATTGATGAATGTATGGATCTATATACTTGGGTTGACAGAAAGATAGATAAGGTTTAGGTAGAGGAGAATGGGGAATTCCTTCTTTCCTAGAACACTTTCCAATCTCCTTCTGTTTACAGCCTGTTTGCAGCCTTTGTTATCCCAGGCCTTGATAAACAGAACCTGGAAATAGGGACAACAGTGGCTTCTTTGTTTGACATCAAAATCTAACTGTAAATACTCAGGAGCCTCTGGGAGAACGTGCGTGCGTGTCTAGCTGTTCTGATCCTCTGTCTTTTCATGAAAGAAACTGCGAAATGATCATAAGCACTGCATACAGCTGGATAATGAAGAAGGTAAATAACCAAGTTATAGCATCACAAAGACAAATCCAGAAGGCCGAGAAGACGGTGAGCATGACTCATATGCGGCAAATCATGTCTGAGGAATTTGAGCCAGAGCTTCCCAGAGTCTCCAGGCTAGAAGTGACCATAGAGTGTTGCGTCCAGTCCCTAGGTCAAGAGATAGGAAAAGAGAAAAGCAGAGATAAGAGAGTATGCTAGTAACTGCTACTGGTTACTGGGACCCCTCTGCATACAAGGTACTAATTTGCAATGTTTGTATCCATATGGAAAATCTATGAGGTAGCATTTCTTTTCTTTTGTTTTTTATTTTACTGTTAAAACCGTCTAGTTTTCAAGTACTTCTAACCAGGTTTGCCTTATTCTCTTTTGTTTTTGTTTGTTTTTTGGTTTTGTTTTGTTTTGTTTGAGATAGGGTCTCCCTATAGCTCCAGCTGTCCTGGAACTCACTCTGTAGACCAGGCTGGCCTTGAACTCACAGAGATCTGCCTGCCTCTACCTCCCAAGTGCTAGGATTAAAGGCATTCACCACCATACCCATCTTAAAGATGGTTCTTAGCTGCCATGTGGGTGCTGGGAATCAAACCCAGGTCCTCTGCAAGAGCTGGTGCTCTTAACTGCTGAGCCATCTCTCCAGCCCCCAGGTTTGCCTTATTATTAATATTTTATCTTTATGGCACATTTCTTATAATGAATGAAGTGGTGTTGATATTCTGTTACTGACTCAAGTCCACACATTATCAAGGTTTCCTTAGCTTTTAACTCATCCTTTTCCATTTCAGATCCTTCTAGGACCCTCATTGCTTTCAGTCGAGGTGTCTCCCTGAGTTCCTCATGGTTGGGACAGTTTCTCAGCTTTTCCTTTTTCGTGGAGATCTTTACAACTTTGAGGAATTCTGCTCAGCTATCCTTTAAAATTCCTCTCTATTGAAAATTTGATCTTTCATGATTAGTCTAGGGTTATGGGTTTTTGGATGCTAATGCAAATATTGTTAGCCTCATTTGCAAATGAGGAAAGAAAAAAAATCAATGACAGAAATTATCTTAAGTTGTGCTTCCAATAAGTGATGGGGTCAAGGCTGAAACCCAGGTCTTTCTGAAGACGGAGCAAGTTCTCAGCCATCATGTGGCTCTCTCGTAACCCAATTGTTTGGAAGCCTTATTTAGGAATAACACAAAAGGTATACTTATTCATGAAGATTGATGAATTGATGGATCTATATAGTTAGGTTGATAGAAAAATAGATAATTATTGACTTCTAATAATGTAAGCACAGGTATGAAGCAATTACTTCATAAGCTCTCAGGGATAATTGTTACTGTTAGGTATACTGCCATCCAAAGGTTTACTGTATTTATGTGATATATAACTTTATTTTGTCTTTTTGACTTTTTGAAACAGGGTTTCCCTATAGTCCAAGCTGGCTTGGAATTCACTCTGTAGACCAGGCTGCCCTTGAACTCATGGAGATCCGCCTGCTTCTGCCTCCCAAGTGCTAGGATTAAAGATGTGTGCCACCATGCCTGGCTTAAAGATGGTTCTTAGCCACCATGTAGGTGATGGGAATCAAACCCAAGTCCTTTGCGAGAGTGGTCAGCTCTCTTAACCACTGAGCCCTCTCTCATGCCCTATAACTTTTCTTGTTGTATATTATCCCAACATGAATTCTTAAATTAGAAGTATATTATTCCCATTGGTCTGCAATTATTTTTTTGACAATATGCAACAAAACTTTTTTTTTTTTGTCTTTTTGAGACAGGGTCTCACTCTTTTAGTTCCAGCTGGGCTGGAACTCATTAGGTAGACCAGGCTGGCCTTGCACATAAAGAGATCCGCCTGCCTCTGCCTCCTGAGTGCTAGGATTAAAAGTGTGTCTCACCGGACTGGAGAGATAGCCTAGCGGTTAAGAGCACTGACTGCTCTTGCAGAGGACCTGGGTTCAATCCCCAGCACCCACATGGCGGCTAAGAACTGTCTGTAGCTCCAATTTCAGGAGAACTCCAGTTCCAGGGGAATCTGAGACCCTCTTCTGAACTCCGCGGCATTGCACGACACAGGTGCACAAACCTACATGCAGACAGTACATTCATACACATACAAAAATAAATAAAATTAAAAAAAAGTGTGTCCCACCATGCCCACCCACAACAAAACTTTTTATATTTTACTTTGCCACCGAATTTTCTACTCAAACTTAACTTAATGCATGCATGTCAGATTTCTCAATTTACAGATGGTGTTCTTTCCATTGTTATGGTAGGTGTGAGAATCCAGAAGTCATTAGACTAATTTTAATGTGCTAAAATGCATACCTTTAGACCTAAAATCTAGAGATTCTTGCCCAAAACATTTGATGGAAATTAGTTGATTTTTCATAAGCACAACTTCCTTTAGGAGATTATACATGCATATGTTATAAAATTATTGCCTCTGAAATGAAACACAAAGAAGAGGAGTTCCAGCACCTTACAAGGCTCAGGAAACCCAGAAAGTTACAAAATCAACAAGGCCTCTGCCCAGTAACAATTGAGGGAAGAGGAGATTCTCTTCAGGGCTCAGGAGTTCCCAGGATGCAGCTTCCATCTCTCACCAAGTCATCCCCCATTTATGATGTGCAGCTGCCGCTTAGTTATCCATCCTCCCATAAGTAACCCCACTAAACAACTGGATGCCCCTGAAAATAACCCCCATAAACTCATTGGCTCACCAAGCTAGGATTCAGTGGAACAATTTCCTTTCTCTGACATCAGTGCCCAATCTGGGGTAAACAGACGTTGTTCACAACTCCCAAGAAAAAGCCATTTTCCAGGTGATTTTGAGACAGGGGGGAAATAACTAGACCTCCTCATTTGTCTCAGAAGTATAAGGCTTCCTTGGTTTAGCTACAAGTAATCTCTGACATCCAGACTTCAGAAAGTACAACTGATTGATTATACGGCAATAAATCTGCATGTGTGAATTTGTAAAATAAATGTGATTTGAGTTCTGAATGGATTTCCTTAATAGCAAAACATCAGAATATATATTTGGGATAAATGGAATGAGCAATTTACATATACTGTCTCATTGGAACATTCCAAAATCTGAGAGGTAAGCAAGCACCCAATTTTGTGACATTTTATGGATGAAGTGCTTGAGGATCAGAGGAGCTTGTAAAGATCACAAATGTCATTGTCTAAGGTGTAAGAATATCAACCCAGGTCAATCCTGCATTGTGGATCAATCACAAACGTGGGAGCCAGCATGGTGGCAGAGCAGATAAAAGCACTTGCCATCAAGCCCGATGATCTGATTTCAATCTCTGGAGCCCGGATGGTGGAAGGGGAGAACTGACTCCTGCAAACTGTCCTCTGACCACATGAGCACTGTGGCACACCATACATACACACAGATAAATGAACATAAATTGCATAAATATAATACAAATTCTTAAGAAACATTTTGGTTTAGTGATTTGCATTGTTCAACCCAGCAACTCATAAAAGGAAAGATGACCAGGCCCAGTAACGTTAAGAGTAAGTGACTGGAGAAGGCATTTCCCCTTTGATGAAACACAATACATACCTCGTCCTTACATCCTCTGGGATTGTAGTTTAGCTAAAGTGTGAAATTTGATCTTCCTCCTCCTCCTCCTACTCCTCCTCCTCCTCCTCCTCCTCCTCCTCCTCCTCTTCTCCTCCTCTTCTTCTCCTCCTCCTCCCCCTCCTCCTCCTCTCCCCCCTCCTCCTCCCCCTCCTCCTTCTTCTTTTTTTGTCTTTTTGAGATGGGGTCTCCCTGTAGATAGCCCCAGCTGGCCTGGAACTTGCTATGTAGACCAGGCTGGCCTTGAACTCACAGAGATCTGCCTGCCTCTGCTTCCTGAGTGCTGGGATTAAAGGTGGGTGCCACCACCCCTGGCTTCTAAATGACTTTAGGATGAAAATCTTCCCAAGAAATGGTTCCGATTGGATAAATACTAACATGTATACCTATGTGCAGAGTCAGGGGAGCAGAGAACTAAAAATGCTCATATGCTTAACCATGAAGCCCTAGTTAGATTCACAGATAGAAGAGAAAGGGCAGACTGATCATTTGAACAAGTAGATGGGAACAGGATATTGTTACTAGACAGGGAAAGGGTATTGGGCAAAAATTGTTTGTCCACAGGCTCCTTCATATAACACTGCATTTGTAAAACTACATCATTTAAAAGAAACTACTACGTATAATGGGTCCAAGATAAATTTTGTAATTGATTTCCAGTTAAATTATTTATTCTTTATTAATTTTTTATTTATTTCTGTATGTGTATGAATGTACTGTCTGCATGCAAGTTTGTGAACCCGTGTCGTGCAATGCTGCGGAGGTCAGAAGAGAGTGTCGGATTCCCCTGGAGCTGGAGTTCTCCTGGAATTGGAGTTTCAGACGGTTCTCGGCCGCCATGTGGATGCTGGGGATCGAACCCGGGTCCTCTGCAAGAGCGGTCGGCGTTCTTAACCGCTAGGCCATCTCTCCAGCCCCTAAATTATTTATTCTTAAAGAATTTACTTCACATGTTTGACAATTTTTAAGCTTATTGAGATTTGTTTTATGATCAAGAACATGGTCAGTCTTGGTAAAAGTTTCAGGTGTGCTTGAAATGGGACCTCATCAAAATCAAAAGCTTCTTTCCAGAAAAAGAAACAATCAAGGAAGGGAAGATAAAACCCATAGAGTGGAGGAACCTTCACCAGTGATACATCTGACAGAGCATTAACATCCAGAATATATAGACTACTCAAAAAACAAAGAAGTAAGAAAATAAATGACCTACTCAAAAGATGGAGTTAAGACCTGAACAGAGACTTTACCAGTGAGGAAGTAAAGATGGCTGAGAAACACCTTAAAAAGTGTTCAATGGGCTGGAGAGATGGCTCAGTGGTTAAGAGCACCAGCTGCTCTTGCAGAGGACCTGGGTTAGATTCCCAGCACCCACATGGTGGCTAAGAACCATCTTTAACTCCAGTTCCTGGGGAATCCGATGCCCTCTTCTGACCTCCTTGGCATGGTACAACCTGGGTGCACCAACCTACATGCAGACAGTACACTCATACACATAAAAAATAATAAATTAAAAAAATTTAAAAAGTGTTCAACATCATTAATAATTAAGGAAATGCAAATTAAAACCACTCTAAGATATCATCTCAGTCCACTAAGACTAGCTAAGATCAAGAAAACAAATGATACCAAATGTTGGAGAGGTCGTAGGGAAAAGGGAACACTCATCCACAGCTGGTGGGAATGTAAACTTGTACAACCACTATGGAAAGCAGCATAAACCCTTAAAAGACTCAAGGTAAACCCTTAAAAGACTCAAAATGAGCCTACCACCTGACCCAGCCATACCACTCCTGGGTATATACCCACAAGACTCATCCTACTGCAAAGATACATGCACATCTATGTTTATTGCAGCTCTTTTCACAATAGGGAAGAGCTGGAACCAACCCAAATACCCCTTCAACTTATGAGTAGATAACAAAAATGTGTTACATCTACACAATGGAGTTCTATGCAGCAGTAAAGAAAGATGACATCATGAACTTTGTAGGTAAATGGATGGAACTCAAAGTGAAGTAACACAGTCCCAGAAAAAAAAAGGTGAATTGTTTCCTTCGTTTGTGGATGCTAACAGCAAATCCCCAGTTGAAAGGCAAGCTGAGCAATGTTATTGTTATATTTCTTTTTATCTGAAAGCAGCTGTGCTGTTATGATGTGAATCGCTTAAAAGGCTCTAGAATTGACCTACCAGTTATTTTCAGACATTGTCATTACTGGATATGGATGGAAGATATGTAGTCATATTTTAGAGTAATATAAAATTGAAGGGAATGTCCTAGTTTGTCTTCCATTGCTGTGACAAAACACTCTGACACCAACTTGTGGAGGAAAGGGTTTATTCAGCTTACATCTCCTGGGTCACAGTTCATCACTTAGGGAGCCCAAGGCAGGAACTCAGGGCAGGAACCTGGAGGCAGGAGCTGAAGCACAGGCTGTGGAGGAATGCTGCTTCCTGGCTTGCTCCCCTGGCTCATGCCCAGCCTGCCTTCTTATATGTTATACAACAACCTGCCCAGGGTGGCACCACTCATTGTGGGCTGGGCCCTCCCACACTGCTCAAACATCAAGACAATACTCCACAGATGTGGCCACAGGCCAATCCAATGGAGCCAATTCCCCAACCCAGGTGTGTCAAGTTGACACTAAAGCTATCCAGCACAATTGACCCCTTGTCAACTTGACACACAAAACACATCACTATTAAACCACCACCTTTCCAGTTCTTATCCCCAAAGTATGATGTTAACATTAATCACAACCTAAGACAGTACAACCTTAAAAGCCCCACAGTCCTTAAAATGTCCAAATACTTAAAAGTTCACAGTCTGTTAAAAGTCTCTTAACTGTGGGCTGCTGTAAAATCCAAAACAAGTACTGTCTTATTTCAAAGGGAAGAATCAGGCACACTCAAACAAAACCTAAGTCCAGCAAGTAGCTCAAGGCTGGACACCTGGGACTCACAATCTTCTGGGCTCCAAAGGGTCTCAGCAGCTCCCCCTCTCTGACTCTGCCGTTCGTGGCACACACAGCTCATCTCGCAGACCCAGGCCGACTCCATTCCATACCTGCCGCTGCTCTTGGTGGACATCCCATGGACCTGGCATCTCCAAAAAGCTAGGGTCACCACTGAAACTGAGGCAGCACCTTCACCAATGGTCTCTTCTGACCTCTCCTGGTGCAACGCCTCAGCTTCTCTCCATGACCCCTGCAATCCTGGGGTCTTCACTACAACCGAGGTGCACTTCCACCAATGGTCTTTCCTGACCTCTCACAGTGCCAAGCCTTGGCTGCTCTCTGTGACCCCCTCAAATTTTAACACTGGAACCATATAGGAGACTCTTACATGTTACCAAGTCCTGCTTCTGGCTCAAGATGGACGCTCAGGCCCCTTCTGGATCATAGCTTCTGTGTGCTGACCCTGAAGAAATTCTTCCTAGAAGATTTCACCACAGTGATGCTGGTCTCTTGTTACTTACAGCTGATTTTTCAGCCCCAGCTAACCAGCATCGATTGTCCCAGTACAACAAAGATTTCACTTCAGGTTCTGGTCTCTTGTCACTTACAGCTGATTCTTCAGCCCCAGCTGACCAGAACCCACAGATTAAACAGTTCTGATGGTCTCTACTTCCCTTTGAAACTTCACAAGCCAGGCCTCCATCATCTACAACTCTTTCAGCAAAACTGTTCCAAGTTCCACAGCAACAATCTTTAGGCATTCAATGATCTTCCCAGCCCAAAGTTCCAAACGCTTCCACAATCCTTCCTCAAAACACCAAGGTCAGGTCTGTCACAGCAATACCCCACTCTGCTGGTACCAATTTCTGTTCTAGTTTGTCTTCCATTGTTGTGACAAAACACTCTGACTGACACCAACTTGGGGAGGAAAGGGTTTATTCAGCTTACATCTCCTGGGTCACAGTTCATCACTTAGGGAGCCCAAGGCAGAAACTCAGGGCAGGAACCTGGAGGCAGGAGCTGAAGCACAGGCCATGGAGGAATACTGTTCACTGGCTTGCTCCCCTGGCTCATTCCCAGCCCACCTTCTTATACGGTACACAACAACCTGCCCAGGGTGGCACCACTCATTGTGGGCTGGGCCCTCCCACATTGCTCAAACATCAAGACAATACTCCACAGATGTGGCCACAGGCCAATCCAATGGAGCCAATTCCCCAACTGAGGCTCCCTCAACCCAGGTGTGTCAAGTTGACACTAAAGCTATCCAGCACAGGGAAAACTGTGAGTGCCAAAACATATTTTGGAATTAACACACAGCTTATTCTTGGAGGTCATAATTTTGATACATATGTAATATTCCTATGGGCATATTTTGGAGCAATACAAAGGGGAGGGAACAACAACAACATAAGGATTGGGTCAAAGAACTGACTGATACAGTTAAATTCTGCCCAAAACAACAAGCCTCTGCAGAAAAAAAAATCTTTGGAAAGGCTGAAAGATGCAAGACATATATGGCAGAATGCATGAACTGGGGTGGGGTGGGGGCAGGGAGAGGGGAATGTGCTGGACTGAAAGATGATGTATGAAATACACAAAACATCAATAAAGATACACAATTTGTTTAGCCATTTCTCAAAGAAATTTGAACTTGGACTTGTCTTCTTTCCCCCGATACACAATCCATTCAGTGGAGCTAGAATTCAGTGGTACGACACTGAAGGAAATAATGTCTTATTTAGTAAATCAATAAGACTATTTTTTTGAGGGCATAACTCAGTTTTATTATTGTAATCTGGGGTATTCATACTGGTCCTTGTAGGGCTTGGGGCATACAGGATTGTGGAGCATACAGGATTTCACACTATATACACCAACCAGATCACTACAGGAATGTGACAATGCTTTTGCCCAAAGCATCAAAGACAGTTGAACTCGGGCAGGTTTCAAAGGCAAGCAGGAGATCAGCAGGACTCCAGCCTAAGGGCTGGGGTTTGCCAGCTGACTTTCTAAGTGTATCTACCAAAGGAATCCCTACAATAACCCAGTGACTTTGTTTGTCTGTCCATCTGTTTGGTTGCTTGTTTGTTCTGAGCTAGAATCTTACTCCCTGGTGTAGCTAACATTCCTTCTGGGAGGCTCAAAGTCTATTGCTCTCCTCCCTTGGTACCTACAACAAACCAAAGACTGATTTCACCAAACTATAGTCTGGGAAACTATTTACTTTGGCTCACAACATAAATAAACTCACCAGGGAGTTTATTGGGCTCACTTACAGACCAATAGGTGAGCACTTGCTTACAGGAATGTGGTTGCTTCACTCAAGTCCACAATGGAAAGTCTCTATCCAGGTGTCAGGGCATTCAGGCATCTAGGTGTGGCTCATGACTTCTCATAGCCTCAAGAGACCCTCCCATGGCTTCCTCAGTTTATATACCCTTAGCCCCTTCCCCTTGTGCCACTAGGCCTGACTGGTGGATTAGTAAGAGTGGCTGACTCTCCCAACCCCTCCTATCTTGCTGACAGCAACAGTCAACAAGCTTAGTTGTGATGATCTTGGGCAAGCAGGTGCCACCAACCATGGGAAGATGGTGACTGACCACCACGTGAACAAGACTATTTTTTGAGTCATGATTTCATTATACAGCCCTGGCTGGCCTGGAACTCCCTATGTAGCTCAGGTTGGGCTCAAGCTCAGAGAGAGATCTGCCTGCTTCAACCTTCAAAATGCTAAGAATGCTAAGGTGTGAATCCTCCCACCCAGGAGCAATTTATTACTATTTAGGGATAAATTGGAAAATTAAAAGAATTATCATATTTTACAGGTACCATCTAAATTAATTTTTTTCTACTCAAAATAAATAAAATTTCAAGACTTATGGGTAAGATGGTGACTAAAAACTGTCTCTGTGTCACCAGCAAAGGGGACCCAGAAAAAGGGGTTTGGGCCTGGGGGGCAGGGGAAGACTATTCCAAAGAAAGAAAAAGCAAAGGAAGACCATCAGAAATTCACAAGGTATTGAGAGGTACCTGGACAGTGTGAAGGAAAACACAGATGACTAGTGGATGAGAAGCGGAATCAAAGGTAGCTTCAGCAGCACCACTGGGGGAGAGGAAGTAGAAAGCCCCTCCAAAATGTAAGCCAAATGCTCTGGCCAAAGGAGGCTAGTACGCTGTCTTCAGGACAAACCCACAGACCTCATAAACCACAAATCCGGGTTCAGGTTTTGGTGAGACAGTGATTTCTCCCACAGGTGGGGCAGCCCAAAGTAATTGAGTTGTCTCACTCCATATGACCCCAGGGCAGCAGCTGAGTTTCATCTTGAGAGAGAAGGAGTTGTTTGAATCCAAGATACCCTGGGAGGTAGAAGAATGGGGAAGGCAGAGAAAAAGAATTTCATCTACCAAATGCTAAAGCTAGAGGAAGCCCTGGGGAGGGGGTGGGTGGGTGTAGAGAGCAAAAGGGCCACAGTCTGACAAGGCAGAAGGGCAGAAGCCTGTCTCAGGCAGTGGCATGTACAAGTCCCCCACGTGGTGGCCCGGAGCAGACCTTGGAGTTTGAGTGCCCGGAGCCTAAACTCAGTTCACAGTTCACTGCTGTAGAGTCTGAAAACTCTGAAGCTCCAACGAGCTCCTTGACATGCACAACTGCATCTCCTCACCAGTGTGCTCAACATTTAGTAGCTCTTGAAAGTACAAAGACTGAAGGTAGGTCTTCCATCTATACAGATTTCAGTGCCCTAGCTATTTCTAATCCTCCCAAAGCAAGTGGCAGACAACCCCAGCTAGAACACTAACCACTCCAAAGGTTATGGGCTGAGAGGTCTCAGGAGAGGGAGAGAAACTGTCCAGCCCACAGACTGCAAAGGTAAGTGGCCCACAGAGGACCTTGGTATGTACAGAAGAGAAATGAGTGAGGACAGACCTAGTGGCTATCAAACGCTTCTGCAATAAGTTAAAAGCAACCATAAACCATAAGACAAGACACGCCCCCCCCAAAGCCAGACATTTCCAGTAAGTGTTCCAACACTTCACTTTAATTTCTTTTCTGCTAACCTTTTGTGCCTTTTCTTTCCTTTTTTTGATTTACTTATTTTTATTTTATGGGTGTCTTGCCTGCATGTGTCTAAGTGCACCACATGCATGCAATGCCTGCAGAGGCCAGAAAAGGCAACTAGATCTCCTGGAACTGGTATTTCAAAAGGTTATCACCATATGGGTGCTGGGAACTGAACCCGGGACCTCTACAAGAGCAGCCAGTGTTCTTAACTGCTCACCCATCTCTCCAGTCACCTTTTTTTTTCCTTTTTGTTATACCTTTAGCAGTATCTTTACTTTGCCACAGTTAGAAATTATGTTTATTTTTATTCTTCATGTATTGGTCTTATTTCACTTATCCATCTTTTTTCATTATTGAGCAACCTTCTGTTCATTCCCTTCATCTCTTTCTTTTTACCCTGTTTCTCAGTTCTCCTCTCTACTATATTTTTATTATATCATTACAGTTGTTCTCCACCCCTCAAAAATCTATGCTTTTATTTTTTTAGGCATCTTTTTACATTTAATTTGGTTCTCCGACACTCTCGTTATTACAGACTTTTTGATTTTTCATTTTTTAATTTCATCTTTACTAATCTGTTGATCTTTTCTCTTACTTTCCATTACAGTCTTCTCTTCTTTTCCATTTCATTTATTTGACCTTGTCTGTCATCTGCTTTCCCTTTTCCCTCTGTCCCTTATCTCATTCCTTTACTGTTCACACATTTCTTCTAAATAATTTTAACTTCATAGCATGGCCAATATTGGTTTTTCCCATTTCTGATCTATGATCTGTTGATGTATTAGAGAGCTTTAATTGATTTTAAATGTATTTCTATGTCGTGTACAATGTGTTGCTGTTGCTGTCATAGAAGTTTGTTTCT
Source organism: Rhizomys pruinosus (assembly GCA_009823505.1). Lineage (NCBI taxonomy): Eukaryota > Metazoa > Chordata > Mammalia > Rodentia > Spalacidae > Rhizomys > Rhizomys pruinosus. The sequence goes on from VZQC01012607.1 coordinate 1,057,109, forward strand.
GCCGGGCGTGGTGGCGCACACCTTTAGTCCTAGCACTTGGGAGGCAGAGGCAGGCGGATCTTTGTAAGTTCAAGGCCAGCCTGGTCTACAGAGTGAGTTCCAGGACAGCTGGGGCTACAGGGAGACCCTGTCTCGAAAAAGACAAAAAAAAAAAAAGAAGTTTGTTTCTCCTTGCTGACTGGTACTCAAATGGAGCCTGCAAATAGGCTGCTGAATAGGCAAACCCACAAATAAAGTGGAAGAAGTATACAAACCAACAGATGCACACACTACCTCTCAGAAATAGAAAAAAAAGAAAGAAAAAGCAAGTCATAAGTCCCCTAAAAACCATAATTTTGCAACTAACAAATTCAAAGATCCTAAAACTGGTATCTTAACTATTAAAATGATCAGTGAGCTGAAAAAGGGCACAAACACACAGATAAAGTTAATCCATGTTGAGGAAAGTCAGCAGCATAGAAGTAAAAGAAAAGTCAGCAAAGTGGATAAGAGCGTAAGAAGCAGGGACTGGTGAGGGAAGCTATGAAATGCTGACCTCTGGACATGACACAGCTCTTGTGTGCATAAACTCACAGCACCTATGGTTACCTGCATAAGGCCTATACAAGATCAAGCCTGTCAAAATTCAGCATAGGTGGGAAGGGTCCCTATGGCTCCAGCTTCATCTGAGGTGTTGGAATCAATGGCTGCTGGAGGAAGGGAGGTATTTTCCTTTGGCTGCAGGTGGGTTACCAGTGCTCTGATGGATGGCCCTGTATTCATGTACATGCAGTCAACACTAATTGATTGGACTCAGAAGATGAAAAAAAGGACATGCAGGCAAGAATGTGGAGGAGGAAGTATTGAGAGGGTCTGGGAGGAATGGGAGGAGGGATTTTTGAATGGATATGATCAAGATACATTGTATACACATATTAAATTGTCAAAGAATAAAATTAAAATATTCTAAGAAGCAGTATAGAGCAAAGAAACAATATTAAATTAAAGTTTGTAACCAAGTCTGCTACAAAAGAAGAAATATCAGATCATCATCAACCCTTTTTAAAATATATGTATTGACTTTTTGTGTGTATGAGTATATATCTTGCATGTATGTTAGGGCATCCATGTTGCAAAATGCCCTTGGAGGTCAGAAAAGGATATTAGATCTCCTGGAACTGGAGTTACAGATGGTTGTTAGTTGGCATGTGAGTGCAGGGAACAAAACCTGGGTCCTCTGAAAGAGAAGTTAGTGCTCTTAACTGCGGAGCCATCTCTCCAGCCCCTCACCAACCCTTTTAAGATTGGTGGAGAGATAAGAATATTTCAATAAAGCATTAACCAAGGCAGCTCATGACCACCAAGCCAGCAGTGCAGAAGATACTTAAAAGAATACTATACACAGATGAGGAAGAAAGGCAGTTTCAATTACAATAGTATAGAAGTAAATTTCACTAGACACCGAACAAAGGAGATCTAGGAAGGGATCTATCATCTCCAACACTGTAAACCAGAAAAATCCCAATATTAATAGAGCAGAAAGAAAAGAACAAATGTTAATCAAATATACCAAGAAAAGTAACCAATAAAATAATAGAAATTAGAAAAAAACCTCAATAATACCCTTAAAATGTAAATGTCCTCAGTTCACTAACAAAGAGACCTAGAGTAGCTGAGTGAGTTAGAAAACTGGATCCAATTATCTGTTGTATCAAAGAAACACATCTCATTGGTAAAGATACAGATTGAGGACCAAGGGTAGAAGTCAAGCTAGAAGTCAATGTAAACTCAAAAGGAACTGGAAAAGCTAGTCTAATATCTAATAAAGTAGACTTGAAAGCAAAATTAGAAGATTTTAAGAAACCACTACATACTCATAAGGGAACAATTTATGAATAGATAGCAATTGTAAATGTTTATGCCCAAATGCTTAGAGTCCAAACTTCTTAAAAACAAATACTGGGGATGGATGGGTGGGGGTAAGGTGGGGTAAAAGCTTTCCATACAAGCATGAGGCCTGGGGTTTGAATCCCTAGAACCCAGGTAAAAGCCAGGTTAGTGTGGTGGCCTACCTGTAATCCCAGTGTAAACGAGACAGAAATAGCTGGCTAACCAGACTAACTGAAAGAGCAAGCTCTGAGTTCAGTGAGAGATCCTGCCTCAACATACAAGGTAGACTACAATAAGGGAAGACATCCAATGTCAACCTCAGGCCTACACACACACAGACACACATGAGTCTCCCATATTTCCACACATGTATACTCCCACACATGCAGGCATGCATACATGCATGCACTTGCATCATACACACAAAAAGAAAATTAAAAAAAAAAATAATGGCTGGACGTGGTGGTGCACACCTTTAATCCCAGCACTTGGGAGGCAGAAGCAGGTCAATCTCTATGAGTTCAAGGCCAGCCTGGTGTAATAGTGAGCTCCAAGCTAGCTGGGACTAAAGGGAGACCCTGTCTCAAAAAGACAAAAAACAAAAAGTAAAAAATAAAACAAAACACAATAATGGTCATAACAATTTTGATAGGTTCTGATAGTGTCTACAGAATATTCCATCCAATGGAAGTAGAATATACATTCTTCTTAGCAGACCATGGAACTTTCTCTTAGACACACCATGCTCTAGGACACTAAGTAAATCTTAACAAATACAAGTGTCAAAGATATTTCTTATAACTTATCAGATCATTGTACAATAAAATGAGAAACTACAAGAGACACTGTAGAAATTACACAAATATTTGAAGACCAAACAAGATAGTCTTGTATGACCAATGAGTCATTACAGAAATCAGGAAGAAAAATATAAAATTCCTAGAAAATAAAAATACAGCTTACCAGAACCTTTGGCTTACAGCTTTGGAAGTTCTAAGAAGAAAGTTCATAGACATGAATGCTTACCTTGAAGAATGAGAGAATTCTAAAATAAATAACTTAGTGATATGACTCAAAGTTTTAGCAAAACAATAGCAAGACAAACTCCAATGCAGTAGATGGCAAGAAATAATAAAAATAAGTGCAGAAACTAATGAAACAGAGACTAAAAGGACAATGCATACTATCAGTCAAGAATTGTTTTTAGAAAAATAAACAAGAGTGACAGCCCTCTATCCAAACTAACCCAAAGAAAGAGACAGAAGACCCAAATTAATAAAATTAGAAATGCAAAGGGGACTTGTACACTAGATTTCATGGAAAGAGAATCATTAAGAGAACCTTGAAAACTTACATTCAAAAAACTGGGACAGGCAGATGAAATGGATAAATTCCTAAACACATATGAACTACAAAATTAAACCAAGAAGACAAAATAAGCAAATCCATGACAAGTAACTGGATTAAAACTCTGGTCAACAGAACATAGAAATGCTTCCATAGTTATGTTTAATACTGGAAATAGCTCAAAAAATAGGACCAGACTAGATAGCCATCAATAGATGAATGGGTAAGAAAACACATTATAAATACACAATGGAATTTTCAACAATTTAAAATAAAATAATGGCATTTTCAGGAAAATAAGTAGAATTGGAGGTTGTTATATTAATCAAAGCATGCCTGAATTGGAAAGACAATTATCATACTTTTCTCATTTATGCAGTCTATGTGTGTGTGTGTGTGTGTGTGTGTGTGTGTGTTTGTGTGTCTGTGTGTGTCAAAAGTAGAATGGGGAGTATGAGAGGGAAGAAATATTAAGGGAGGAAGGGAGGAAGAAACAGAGAGAGAGAGAGAAAGAGAGAGAGAGAGAGAGAGAGAGAGAGAGAGAGAGAAAGAGAATGCATGCAGTATGAAGGCAGAAAGGGGGATTTCATAGGGATGGATGGTGACCAGCAAGCAGGGCTCAGAGAGAACTGGGTGAAGAAGAACAAAGTATAGTGACTTAGGTATGAAAATTTACTCAACAAAACATATTACCTCATATCCTCATAAAAAATAAATTTGAAAAAAGAAACCAAGATGCCATAGTTAGCTTTGCTACCTCATTGCATTCCGACCACATCAGACAAAAGCACTCATTTCTATAAATGATATTTCACAATATTCCTTCCACCATCCTAAAATGAAATCCATAGTGCAGGATATCTACACATAAAGTTTCAAAAACACCAATTTAATGCTTTAACTATAATGGAAATAAAAATAAAATAATTGGAATAAGTTAACCTTGGGGCTGGAGAGATGGCCTAGCGCCGACTGCTCTTGCAGAGGACCCGGGTTCAATTCCCAGCACCCACAGGGTGGCTAAGAACCATCTTTAACTCCAGTTCCAGGGGAATCCGACACCCTCTTCTGACCTCCGCGGCATTTCACGACATGGGTGCACAAACCTACATGCAGACAGTGCATTCATACACATAAAAAATAAATAAAAAAATAAAATAAGTTAACCTCTATCTCAATATGCCTAGCCAATGCTGCACTACCACTCAATATCTATTGAAGGCGGACCCTTAGCATCTAATGCCGAACCTCTGGTAATGTGATAGGAACATGTACACAGCTTGCAGGTTTTGTACTGATAATTCAATACCATAGTGAAGTCACCATCAGTGACGTGATCTATCTCGAATAATGAAGATTGAAGATTGTTTTTATTTACATGGTAGCTGCCTGGCTGGAAAATTTGGTATATAGTTTGTATTTATATGTAAAATTCAAATCAACTTTAAGTTCAAACAATTCTAAATAGTTTGCTTGATTTACCTATATGGCAGCCTAATGGGACATTTCAAAGTTACACAGTACAATGAATGATTCTTCACACAGAACAGTGTGCATATTGCAAGACATTTAGTCTTCCTAGTCCCAGTATAGTAAATACCAGCCATGCCCTTCTATGTAATTTGACAAGCAAAACACCCCTGCCAGTTTCAAAAATGTATGCCCTCCCAGTGATGGGAATTGCCTCCAGGGTGAGCCATTATGATGTAAGTTGTTTCTTGAATTGCCCCTGAGCTTTGTAGCATAATCAGCCTTGAGCATCAAAAAGAAACTTGGGCTGGGCGTGGTGGTGCACACCTTTAATCCCAGCACTCGGGAGGCAAAGGCAGGTGGATCTCTGTGAGTTCAAGGCCAGCCTGGTCTGCAGAACAAGCTCGAGGCCAGCTGGGACTAAAGGGAGACCCTGCCTCAAAAATACCAAAAAAAAAAAAAAAAAAAAAAAAAAGAAGAAAGAAACTTGGAAATAGAAAAACCCATGATTCCAACAATGTGTTTCCAAATATTTCATGAAGGCCAGGCATGGTGGCACATGCCTTTAATCCTAGCACTCTGGAGGCAGAGGCAGGCGGATCTTTGTGAGTTCAAGTCCAGCCAGGGCTACAGGGAGACCCTGTTTCGAGAAGACCAAAAAACAAACAAACAAACAAACAAACAAACCCCAAATATTTCATGAGACCGCAAAGGTTGGGGAGTATTAATATTTCCCTTAATATTTCTAGGCTGGAGAGATGGCCTAGCAGTTAAGAGCAACGACTGCTCTTGCAGAGGACCCGGGTTCGATCCCCAGCACCCACATGGCGGCTGAGAACCATCTGTAACTCCAATTGCAGGAGAACTCCAGTTCCAGGGGAATCTGAGACCCTCTTCTGACCTCCGCAGCATTGCATGACACAGGTGCACAAACCTACATGCAGACAGTACACTCATACACATACAAAAAATAAATAAAATTAAAAAAAAAAAACAACTTTGTTGTCAGGACTGGAGAGATGGCTCCACAGTTAAGAGCACTGGCTGCTCCTGCAGAGGGCCCAGGTTTGATTCCCAGCACCTACATGGCTGCTAACAACCATCTGTAACTCAAGTTTCAGGGGATCCAATGCCCTCTTCCAACTTTCATGGGCATTGCATAACATGGGTGAACTTACCTACATGCAAGCGATATACTCATACACATAAAATTAAAAAATTTAAAAAGGTGTTTAAAAAAACTTCATGGTATAGTTCAATCTCATGCTCCATGAACATTAGCTCTCTATTTTTCTATACAAAATCCTCATCTCCCAAGGTCTACTTTGCCCTCTTTGCTTAAGATAATTCCTCAGACATCCCCCATTATGTAGCATGACCAGGAATATTTCACAATGTCGATGTGAAGCCTCCTATCTTTCTTCATACCCTAGTCACATATTTCAAAAAAACAAAACAGAAATCCAAGGGTTGCCTGTAAGGGACTACATGATGCTGCTGCTGACCACAGCTTCTCAGCTCTGCCTCTAAGTAGCTGGTGACCAGTGGCAATCCTCCTGCACTCTCCAGGCCTCTGTTCATGCTCATAAAGCCCAGTGATTTCTAACATCATTCAAGAATAGTTTTTCTCTCCTCCTCCCCTCTACCAGGGAGAATTCTGGGATGTGAGGAAAGGAGATCTCCCTTGTCTGAAGTCATTCTGGGTGCTCATTCGGAAGCCATCTGCTGTTCTAATGGCCTCAGCTACTCTCAGAAGTCAGCATTTGCGTTTCTATTAATTTCACCTTCTGCCAGGAAAATAAGTGCTCCAAGTACAAAGACACACCTGCTTGGAGTGTAAGCAGGGCACAAAACAATCACAGACTCTCTGAAGTATTCAATGGTGATCTCTTTTATTGTGCCCAGCATTCTGCCTTTTACACACACACACACACACACACACACACACACACGTAAATATGTTGATCATTAATATCATATTATGAGAAAAAAGCGTGGGGATTATGTCTCGATTTTGCAAACGAGAAACCTAAGGCACAGAGAATTCATGCAGCTTGCCTATCATCTCCAGTCCAGACTATGGTGCATCCCTTTAGGCTGGATCGGCCCAATGGTGTTTGCTCCAGTGACAGTAGCACCACGTTCAGATATATTCCACACGTATCAGTCTTCACAGCAGACTTAGAATGGACATAGAACACATCTCTATCTTACATGGACTTATTTCTATAAGCAGATACCAAAAGGCTTTTTACCTGTGTGTGTAAAGCAGGCACCTGCTCAGTGAGCCTGCGAGGGGAGGGGCTACAGAGTGAGAGACAAGGAAGAACAGGTTTATCAGCTCCTCTCTTATGTGCCTGGGCTTCACTTCCACGACTGCACAAACTCCACCCAAACTGATCCCTCTGCAGCCACTTATGCAATGGCTTCATCTAGTTTTCATTTCTTAATTTATATTAAGTAAAAGGACTCATACTCTTCCTGATTGCCAAGAACTGTGGTGAGGAGAATGAATAAGGGTTTATGGGTAAGAAAAATCAACATTAGTGTCACACACCTGAATTTCATGAGCCATAATAGAGTGAAGGATGTTCCTAAAGATGGGCCACAGATGGACCTCAATTCAAATTAAAATCAGCAAACCTTCATGAAATGTCACCCCTATGCCAGATGCTGTCAGCATAGAAATGAAGGAGTCTGACTGCTCTTAGTTCAATAAAAACAGGCTTCATGTCCATGCAGATTCTGAAGTCTGGAGGTCTGGGTGAGATCCTCGTTCCACCCACCACCCTGGGTAAATGGTCTACCTTCTGTGTCTTTGCTGTGACATCTATTAGTAGGGACAGATGCTTTAGTCCCTATGCTGCATCTTATTATTGTGAAGATTAAATGAACAGATACTTGTGTGGCATATCAATATTGAGAATATGCTTGGCACACAGTGAGAAGGACAGCAACTGCGATAAATTCAACCTGCAAGAAGGAAAGGTAAATTCTTTCTAGAGAAGCAGGGCTCAGAGACTTTCTCCTGGGAAATGATAACAAGAATGACAGCAGATGGTATTATTACCACAACTAAGAAAAACAAGGATCATCTCCTGAGCAATTAACCATTTGCAGGCCCCATGCTCGTGCTGGGTGTGGGCTCCCCCATTTAAACTTTTCAATAGTAACTTCTTGAAGTTGTTGTCATCATTATTATTCCCATTGATTGCATCAGTGGTAGCAACCCAGAGAGGTTAAACAACTCACCTAACAGCCTTAGAAGCCTATGGAAGTGTTACATGAGCTGGTGCTAATTGATGTCAAATAACCTTTTTCATGGTTTGTTCTTCAAGCCACATTTTAGTGGTTCTGTGTTCCACCTACCCACAGTTATAGAAAGTATCTTTCCTCTCTTCAGAGTTTAACCTTCTAAAACTGAGACTCAGCCATTTGTTGAGCTTGGAAAGCTTATTAATTTCCACTTGCCCAACCTGGTGCATTAGCTGCAAGTGCTGGGGTTAGAGGAGATGTTAATGGAAGGAGAGAGGCTTCAGAGGACAAAGTGCACAAGGACCTGAGAGAGCCTTCCAACTGCACCCCTGTCCCTTCCACAGGCTCTGTCCTGCCTCTACCCTTTCTCCAAGCAATTTTGTGATGTCTCATGAAAGTAAGCTGGTCAGCATTCTGCTCAGACTTTCACATCCTGCACCTTAGCCTGAGTTCCTCATACCCACTATTGTCCTTCCCAGACCAGGACTTCCCTCCCCTGTTCTGAGCTATGGCCTGCCCTTCTCTGTTTCATCTGACCTTGGTGAGCTTAATCCAAGTCTATTTAACTAGACAGAATCCTGTTCGTGGTCTAATTTGATCTATTCATTCATTCATGTATTGAATCAGTCAATCAGTAGCTATTTGTTGAGAGGGCTTTTCAAAGGCAAACTGGCAAGTTCTCTGCCCTTAGGACCTTAAACTTAAATTTTAAATAAACAAGGAAAATTTACATTGCTTGTAATTGGAAATAAACAGGGATTTTCACCAGAGATTCAAACATTTAGAGACAATAACAGCCACAAAGGAAGAGCTTAACCTGTGAAAGGGTAGACAGGCTACCAAAGAGAAAGGACAGAGATGAAAGTTGTCTAGGACAGAGGACACTCAGGGGAAGCCCTTGAGGATGGGCTGGGTGATTTTACTTTCTATAGTCACCATTCATTTGCTTGGATGCTTCTTTGTCTTCCTGATTAACTTGTTAAAAATTTCTTCTCTGAATACAAAGTTTCCTTCATTGTGACTGCTCAGTTAAAAAAAAAGTTGACTTAATAAGGCAAAGGAGAGAGAGGGAAAGAAAAGGAGAAAGAAAGAGAAGGAAGAGGAGGGAGAAAGAAGGAAAGAAGTAGAAAGAAAGGGGAGTGGAAAGGGAGAGAGGGAAGGAGGGAGAAACAGATTTTTAATAATTTAATCAGTCCTATTCCTTCCGTTTTTTTATTTCTGGTTTTATAACATAAATGCGAGTCCATTATCTATTGATAGAGTGAAAGACCTGAGGCTGGAAAACTTAAAAAGAAAAAAGGTTTGTTTAGCTCACAGGTTTGGAGGTTGGAAACTTAAGATTGGCCTATCCGTTTGGATTCTGTTACCCCCATTCCACCACAGAAGAGAACCAGAAACGGAGAACTGGCCATGTGAAGAACTGGTCAATATTTAGGATAGTCTTGCTTTGTAATAACCTACTCTCTTAAGAACTCACTCACTCTGGAACCAACACTAATCCTTTCCAAGGTCCATGCCCTAATTAGGTTGCTCTGAGCCCCATCTATTAAAGGTTCCACTACCTTAACACTGCTGCCCTGGGGCAAAGCCTCAGGTAGATGAGCCTTTAGGCTTCAAGCTATATAGCTAGACCATAGCATCATGTTTTATCAAATGCTCATTTTATTTCTGTGCATCTTCAAGATTCTCTATAATTCTGTCTCAGATAAGCTAGTGGGGAGTTTTTCTGCTTTCTTTTTCACTTTTGATTTTTGGGAAAGCCCTGAAATTTTACCATGTGATACAGGCTAAGGCTCACCATTTAGTCTTCCTAAACTCTCAGTGTGGAGGATGCTAATGTAAACTGCATGCTCCGCCACTTCTGAAGATAAGCCATAGTTCTTCCACACCTGTTGAGCAGTAATGGGTTTAATCTTGAGGCAGGCAAGCGTAGGGAATAGCTTAGCAACCTGGGACTCCGCTTGGTTTGGGCTACAGATGCACCCTTTTTACAATGTACTTGGAAACTTATCAAGCTGCACATACACCCCACTCAAAACAATTCATAAGCTTCTCCACACCTAACAAGCATCAGTGACTCCCCTTTTGTGGACAATTTCTATTCATATTTACTCCCAGATATATCTGGGTATGAAAATGAGGAGCCTGATCTGACCTAGACTGGTTTTGGATGCATATACAGGACTCTGAATGAACTTCAGGGAGAATCCTCTTTTTACAACTTTATGTTTATTCACAACTAGGCATACACATGATTAAAATCGGATGCATCATGGGATGAGATATGCACAGTAGAGAAAAGCTTACATAAGCCAACCCAAGTTTGTAAATCAAAACAGAGAAATAGTCAGGCATGGAGGTACATGCCTTTAATCTTCCTGGGAAGCAGGGGCAGGCAGATCTCTAGGAGACTGAGGCCAACCTGATCTACACAGCAAATTCCAGGCTAGCTGGGGCTACAGGAAGACCCTGTTGAAAAACAAACAAACAACAGAAAGAGCTATCTAAATTATTTCCTTGAGTAACCAGCCCCTTCTTCCTCTATATCCTTTAAAAAAAAAAGCCCCAAACAATAGCCAGGTCCCATGGTGTTTCCTCATTCAGCTGGTCTGCTAACTCTTTTGACAGTATATTTAAAACTCCTGCCTTTGCTTTGCATTGAATGAAACATTCACTGTGTGACCTCAGTGCACTGTATCATAACAGTCCTGCTTTGTCAAGGACAAGCTGGGTTGCTGAAAACTATGCTCCTGGAGCCATAGGTGTTTCCAGGGTTTGATTCTACAAAGTCTCTCAATGCAGAGTCAGGAAAGCATGAAATAGGACTGCCACAACATCCCAAGAAGTAAAACCCACCAAAAGAGTCCACTCAGGCCCCCTGAGTGTCCTGACCAACTGGCCACACCACCTACAAGATCCTCCATCACCATGAGCACAGTGCATACACCTTGCTAGACCTGGCTCTGACCTCTCCAAGTTCAGGATGTTGAAGCTCTCTTCCAGAGTAGCCTCAGCACTGAGAGAGCTCAGTTCACTTTCCATCTGTGTGGTCCTCGTGCATTCTTGCTTGTGAGAATAGTCAGAGTCCCAAACAAAACAAAACAAAACAAAACAAAAATAAAAACTATTTGCTGCTTTACTTCTTGTGTGTGCATTTCTTTTTAATTCCTTGAATAACAGACCAAGAATCTAGAAACACCCTGTCCAGACAGCAAGCCCTGGCAAAAATCTTACCCTCCAGGTCTTTCCTACAGTGTTTTGACTTTTCTGTTTTGTCTCAGTGCCACAGCAAGAAATGTAGAAGAGAGGAGAATCTGATTCTGATTCACAGGACGAATGAATGGGAGACCTAGCTCAAAACCAGGACCAGTGTGAGGTTTTATATCATCTATAGAGTTCAAAACACTATCACTTTTTTTTATCAGCTTAAACCCTCAGAGATGTTTAGGTGAAAACATAAAAATCAACTTTTAAAGATTTATTGTTTATTTTTATTTATGCATATGTTGTGTGGTTACATGCCACATGTGTCAGGGTACTGGCAGAGGCCTGAAGAAGGCACAGGATCCCCTGGAGTTGGAGTTATAGGCAGCTGTAAGCTGCCTGATATGACTACTGGGGACTAAACTCGGTTCTAAAAATGTAGCATATACCAGTAACTTAGAAGCCTCCCCCTCATCTGTTCATAGTGGCAACTCTCTCTACACTTGTGAGAGACAGCTAGGATCTTGATTTCTTTTTCTCTATGTATTTATCAAGTAAATAGTCATCTACCAGTGTATTGTTGTTCATTTATATGAACATAGTTTTATAAATGAAACCATTTGTTTCAGCTGAGAATTTTGAGATAGGCTTTTAGTGTCACTGATTAATGTTTATACAATTCATTTGTTTTCCACTTCATAGCAGTCCGCTGTTTGTATATATTGGTGTTATTTAACTCCCCTGGTTTTAGACAGAAATTACCAACAAAATGTCATGGGTTGGGAGTTACATGTGTCACTGTGAATCACTACTCTGGTTAAATGGAGCCATCATGGAGAATCCTCCTACATATTCATAAAAGATTGTCTAAGTTGAGACCTAAGGTAAGAGGACTCATCTCCTATGAGCAGGATTTAGGTAAAGTAAGTATTGGGGCAAGGGGACATTTCTTTTTTTATAAATAGTTTTATTGAAGTTTTGTGCATTTCATACATCCTTTCTCAGTCACACTCATTTCCCTTTCCATGCCCCCCACCTCACCCAAGTTCATTCAGTCTGTCATACATGTCTTGTATCTTTTTCTGAGTCTTTTAAAAGTTATTCAAAGTAGAAGATTATTGTCTTTGGGAGAACTTTACTGTTTCAGTAGGTTTTTTGTCTCAGTTCTTTTGTTGTTGTTATTCCCTCCAATTTATATTGTTTCAATGAATGCATATATATATATATGTCACACATATACATATATATATATAGATATATATGTCACACATGTGCTAAAATTATGTCATGTGAAAAAAAAGTATGTTATTTCCAAATCATATTTCAGGATTCACATTTTCCCTTTTAATTTTATATTACTCTAAAATATGCCTACATACCTTCCACCCATATACCAAGATTACAAAGTTTGAAAATAAGTGGTAGGTTAATTCTAGAGCCGATTAAGGACTCACATTATAAGAGCACAGTTCCTTTCAGATAAAGAGGAACATAACATTAACATTGCTTAGTTTGCCTTACAAACTAGGTACTTGGTGCTAGCATCCACAAATAAGGGATACCATTCGTCGCTTGTTTTTCTGGGACTGTGTTACTTCCCTTAGCACAATATCTTCTAGATCCATCCATTTGCCTGCAAAGTTCATGATATCATCTTTCTTTACTGCTGCATAGAACTCCATTGTGTAGATGTACCACATTTTCTCTATCCACTCATCAGTTGAGGGGCACTTGGGTTGGTTCCAATTCTTTGCTATTGTGAAGAAAGCTGCTATAAACATGGCCGTGTATGTATCTCTGCAGTAGGATGAGTCTATGTATATACCCAGGAGTGGTATGGCTAGGTCAGGTGATAGAGTGATTTTCAGTTTCTAAGAGTTCTCCACACTGCTTTCCATACAGGTTGCATGGTTTGCATTCCCACCAGCAGTGGATGAGTGTTCCCCTTTCCCCTACAACCTCTCTAGCATTTGGTGCCTTTTGTTTTCTTGATGCAAGGGGAAATTTCTTTTTTGTGTGTGTCTTTTCAAGACAGGGTCTCCCTGTAGCCCCAGCTGTCCTAGAACTCACTCTGTAGACCAGGCTGGCCTTGAACTCAAAAAGATCCACCTGCCTCTGCCTCCCAAGTGCTAGGATTAAAGGCATGCGCCACCATGCCTGGCATTTCTTACATGGAACATTACTTACATGAACATTTCTTACATGGAATATTTCTTACACAGGAGACACAACCATTCACTAAACTACTTGATGATAAAATGTGTCCTTTCCAGTTACATCTTATTCTAATGACACCTGGTCATTAGACCTGTACTTCTTCTATAAACTCATCACAGTCACTATATAGAAAGATGACTATGAAAAAACGTACTATCCTACCAATTCTCCAAATCTTGCTCCATGGCTCTATGAATATATACATTAAAGAGAATTCAAGGAAAAAAGAAAAGGTTTTAACATCCATTAGACATGAAGAAATGCTTAGAAAGAAAGAAGGTAGTGGGGAAGAGAAGTAAATTCTGAGTGGAAGATCACCTTCAGCATCTGCTTAACTGAGCTAAAATGACTTCATTGTCTGTGTCTGGCCAATAGGCAACTTCTATAAGCCTGGGCCGGAAGTACTCAAAGTTTCAGAAAGTGTTATTTTACTTTCTTCCATCAAATATTTACTGAGCACACAATATACCGGAGCTAGGCACTTCAAATACAGCAGTGAACAAAGTCAAGCACCTGCCCACATGGTGCTGATAGGCTAGTGAAGGACGCAGGCAATGAACAAATGTGTGATGCATCAAGTAGTGTTAAGCACTACAGATAAAAATAAGGTAGGATAAGATATACAGGAAGTCTAGAGTGGTTAGGGAAGTGTACCAACATAACAGCCCTTGAGGAGACGAAGGAGGATATCTAGAGTAAGGAAAGACAAAGGAAGAAGTTGGCAAAAAAAAAAAAAAAAAAAAAAAGCCTTGAGGTAGAATTAGCTTTGGAGCATTACATTCATAGACTAACAGGGAGACCAATATGTCAAGAGAAGTGATAGAAGTAAAACGTATCTAAGAGATGGGAGGAGAGAGAAGATGTCTCCTTCTGCTGTGAGGATTTTTCTTTACATCAGAGTGAAGTGAAAGATGTTGAGGCAAAAATGATGTCATCCAGATTTAGTTTTCAGGAGGACTAGTTGGCAATTGTGTTGGGAACAGAGGATGAAGGCAGACAGACTTCTTCAACAGCTCTTTAGGGTGAGAAACAATAATGTTTAGCCCAGAAGTAGCTGTAGTGCTGAGTGGTCCAATTCTAGTTATATTCTGAAACATAAAGCTGAATTTTGCTATTGTATTTGATACGGGGAACAAAGGAAACAACAGAGTCAAGATGTCCCTAAGGATTTCTTCTTGAACAACTAGAAAAAGGAAATTGTGGTTTACTGAAATAGGAAAAGATAAGAGCTCTTTTTTTTCCCCTGTAGCACAGGGGATTGAACCAAGGGCTTTATGCATGCTAGGCAAACATACTGCCTTTGAGCTATATCCCCAGTCCAAGACTTGATTTCGATATGGTAAGTTTAAAAAAACTTGTTAGGTCTTCAAGTCAAAATATAAGGTAGACAGTTGGGTATATGAGTCTAGGTTTTAGGGAGGCAAGCAGGCTTCAAATTCATATGTAGATAAGTGGAATTGTCTTATCAATTAACTGGATTCACATTTAAGGTGTTTATAATGATATTTACCAGACACTGTAAAGAACTTATGGGAAAGAACAGAAAGCTATAGGGCAAGGAAATTCTAGAAGATCCTCCTTAAAAATGCCTTCAGTACTGCTTATCTGGAAACAACTAGTTAGAAAATACATTTGCTATGGAATGCTAACCCCTAGAAGAAATGAGATAGTGCCTATTTAAACATCTTAAGGGTATCAGATGCTAAGGTGTAGTAACTTGCAATCAATACCTGTAATTTGATGAACAGGTAACTGAATCCACCCACCTGAATTCAATCTTTTTTTTTTTTTTTCATCATAGACTAAAAGACAAAAGCAGGTTTTTAAGCTAGCAATTCAGGTGAAACACAGACGGTGATCTTTGCTTTACCTTAAAATGTAAAAAGAAGATAGTTAAAGAGTCAAGAAAGAAGGATGGCCCAATTATTGAACCAGAACTAGAACCAACAAAGGCACAAACATTCTTACACATTGAACAATGCTCAGTTCACCTCCCTTGGGAAACCACAGCTCCAAGAACTGAAGCCTAGGCCTCTGCCTCCCAGATGGTGCATTGACTTTGACGTGTGTCAACATTTTATAGACAAGTCCAGAAGACTCAGCATCAAACATTTGAACAATACCCTTCAGCTTTTCAATGCCTCTGAAAATATTTTTTTAAATTAGCAGACATGGGGTAGGGATTGCTGTTTCTAGAAATGTTTTTGCTTTCTCAATACTTTCTTTCCAAAATAAGCTTTTTATACATTCACCATAAAGAAATACACATCAAGTGTCTGTGTATACATAGAAAATACAGTAGGGAAAAGGGCAAAGTCCCAGTCCTCAGCTCTTATAAAAAACAAAGTTAAAAGGTGAATAGCCAATTGGTGATGAATAATAATGAAACAATAATAATGGACCAAATTAATTCCCAGACTCTAAAATCTTCAAAGACCTTTTAGTCTCAAATGCTGTAAGAGTATCAAGCAATTATACCAAATAGTGTGGTTTGGTTGTAAAACGTTTACCCCATGGTCATGTGTTTGAATACTCAGTTCCAAACCCTTGGTGCCATTTTGGAAGGTTCTGGAACATTCAGGAGGTAGAGTCTTGCTGGAGGAAGCTGATTGCTGGAATCTGGGCCCTGAGATCTACAGCCCACCCTGCTTCCTGTTCTCTCTCCATTTGTTGTCTACCGTGATGATTAAGTGACCAGCTGAAAATTCCCACACCAAGGTGGGAGCCCCAGCAGCCTCCTCTGTCATGAAATGCTGAACTCAAACAAATCTGCCCTTCCCTGCTGCTTCTGGTCAGGACATTTGACCACAACACAGAGAAAAGTAACTCATACACCAACCCTCTCCAACTGTAGGAATGGCACACAGACTAAAATCTCAGGATCCTTCAGAAAAATTTTCTTTGGATTGAAAGAAGTTTTGGATCTAATAATTTCCCTATGTGGCATCTGTGCTAGCCACTTTTATTCGATATTTACCACAATCCTGTTGGGTAAGTGTTTTGATCCCACTGTACAAAAGCAGTACCCTAGGAGATGAGTTCTAGTTAAAGGGGTTTTTGTTTGTTTGCTTGCTTGTTTTATTTCTCGCTGGGCATGATGGTGCCCGCCTTTAGTCTCAGCACTTGGTAGGCAGAGGCAGGTGGATCTCTGTAAAATAGAGGCCAGCCTGGTCTACATAGCTAATTCTAGGCCCACTGGGGCTATAGGGAGACACTGTCTCAAAAGAAAAGTTTCTGGGCTGGAAGTATAGCTCAGTTGGTAAAGTGCTTGCCTTGCATGCTTGAGACCCTGAGTTCAACCCCAGCACTGCACAAAACTGGGCAGAGTAGCATGTGCTTGTAATTCCAGCAGCCTAGAGGCTGAGGCAGAAAAAACAGAAGTTCAAAGTCACCCTCAGCTATATATCAAGTTCAGGATTAGTGTGGGCTACATGAAGACCCTGACACACAAAAAATAATTAATTAAAATTTAAAAAGTTTCATAGATGTGCAAACTTCCCTAGGCCAACAAATGGCAAACTGAGCATCAAAAGCTTAGCTCCGAGCCAGATCTTTTGTACTAAACACTTCCCAGCATGACTGGTATCACCAACTCAGCAATCCTACATATGGGATATTCTACATCCACCCCTACCTAGGCAGTACTATACATCTGTGTCTTGCTTTATGCTCAGAGAGTCTGATCCTCAGGAAAAGCATCACCAGGCTCCCCTGCATACTGGCCAGTTGCATCTGGCCAATAGAAACACCTGTAGACCGTGAGGAGTAGGAGGGAAGAAAGAATACATTTAGAGTGATCATTTTGCCAGTTCTGCACCATCTGGTCTTAAACTGTGGCCTGCATGGTGTATTAGCTGCCCTTTTCACTGTGGTGATAAAATTCTTGACAAAAAAAATAACTTAAGGGAGGAAGAATTTATTTTGGCTCAGATTTTCCTAAAGCTCTGTCCATTACCATGTGGAGGGCATGGCAGAGCAGAGCAGTTCATTCCATGGTGGGTCAAGAAACAGAAATAAGGAGTGCTAGTCCATCCCCTTCCTTCCTCATTTGTTCCATCCATATCCCCAGACCACAGAACCCATATTCAGGTCTGAGCTTTCCTTCTCAGTTAGTCCTTTCTCTCACATCCTCATAGACTAGCCACTGATGTGCCTCAATCTACTAGGTGATTCTGAGTGATGTCAAGTTGATGACACAGCCATTGCATATGGCCGTCTTGGTTTTATAGCTTTCTCCAGGTTCACATAACCACTTCATTCCTCCTCCTTCAGAACTGTTGGGTGGTAATGGTTCCAGGCCCATGCTGTTAATAGAAGCAAGGTGGTTCACTATTTCATCTTGTCCACATATTCATAACACTCTCTTCATCAAATCTTCCTTAAATACCCCCATTAGAGAGGCCATCTGTTTTGTATTGGGACCCTGACTGCTATAGCTTGAGCAGTGGAACCTAAGAACAAGGTGGGCAAAATTAATTCCTCTAAACCAAAATTAACTCATACAACACAAACCAACCCTAAATGGAGCCTTTCATATATTCATCACAAGAAAAATCTCTGTAATTCTTTTCTGAAAAATGTAATGTATTTTATCTCCCATTCTCCCCTAACACTGTCAAGAAGACAAAGTTACTTACCTGCACTGGGCATTTCTGCTTTAAGTTTGCTATTTCTTCATCTCAAAGTCTGAAGTTTTCAACAAAGCCTACGACCAGAACAGATGTTAACATTTTAATATTAAACTTTAATATAATCTCTTTTGGCAGTTACTAATGAGGCCTGATTGCTCTAAGTTTTACAGTAAAATAAAAGGATGTTGGCTTTACTTTAGAATTGATGGAACATATTGAAGTCACATACTGTTATTTCAAAGGAGGCCATCGGAGAGACATGGGCAGAAGTTAGTAGGACGGGATCTATTATCACCAGCTTCTCTACTCAAGAATCTCAAAAATTGGTCTTCTCAGGAAGCCAATTAAAGCCTCCTAAGCTCTCCTTCATTGACAAAAATAGTTAGTTTTCAAAAAGCAGCTCAGATGGGAAAAAGAAATGGTACCTTCAGAAATATTATACCAAAATTTTTCTGCATTACAAAAGTGCAATCCAAGCTTAGCATTGGCCCCTGAGATGATTAGAGGGTGTCCCCCACTGTACCCTCCCATACTGCCGCTGTCCTAGTTCAGCACCCTTCTCAGGAGTGTTTGCTACCAATACCACTTCTTGGTCATCCATTCGCCATGCTCTGGATGGACCATGTTTCTTCCCAGGTGCTAGTCTTTCTGATGACTCTGGTGGTTATAGAATACAGCAAACTCCTGGGGAAAGCAAACAAAGCTTGCTTGTCCTTATAGGCACCTCCAATCCCTCTCGCACAGGACCCATGCTTTCCACACCTTGGGTGCTGGACTCTGCATGGAGTCCAAGATTTCTTTCTCCCAGGTTTGTCTCTGCTATCCAGCTTCTATGATCCATTTCTTGCGCCCACTGTAAACCTTCTGAGCACCAACTCATGCTGAAGGGAACAAGTTCAAAGTCACCTCTTGGCTAAAATCAACCCTAACTTCACCCCCAAAACAGCTTCTCTGAATTTTTTTTTTAATCTACTAAATATCTCTTTTTCCTTTAACATATCTTCTCAGAGATGTCTTAATGTTATTTACCTTTTAAAATGTCATATCCTGGGGCTGGAGAGATAGCCTAGCGGTTAAGAGCGCCGACCGCTCTTACAGAGGACCGGGGTTCGATCCCCAGCACCCACATGGTGGCCGAGAGCCGTCTGGGACTCCATTCCAGGAGAACTCCAGTTCCAGGGGAATCCGACACCCACTTCTGACCTCCGCGGCATTGCACGACACGGGTGCACAAACCTGCACACAGACAGTACATTCATACACATACAGAAATAAATACAATTAATAAAAAAAAAGAAAAAAATAAATAAAATGTCATATCCTTCTAAATCAATGAGTTCAAATGATATATTTAGAAACGAAGTGATATTTGTTGAGCATCTACTGTTAAACTACAATGAATTATTTATAGACAGTGGTTAATTTTATCCTCACAATATAATGAGCATTGTTGTCCCATTGTTGATGAGGAAACTGAGCCTGAAAATGAAAAATGTTTCTCAAGGCAATACAGATATTAGTACGAAATCCAGGAATCAACTCTGTCACAGCTTCAGTTGTCAACTTGACTCACCGAGTGTCCTGGGTAGCTTTAGTATCAACTTGACACACCTGGATTGAGGGAGCCCGGATTGAGAAATTGCCTCCATTGGACTTGCCTGTGGCCATGTCTGTGGAGTATTTTCCTGATTGTTGAGTGATGTCAGAGGACCAAGCCTACTGTGAGAAGATTGAGCATGGGCCAGGACAGCGAGCCAGTAAGCAGCATTCCTCCATGGCCTGTGCTTCAGTTCCTACCTCCAGGCTCTTGCCCCAAGTTCCTTTCTGACCTCCATCAAAGAAGAGGTCCATGTTATACTTCCATGCTTTGGGAGTGTAAGATAAAATAAAACTTCTCTCCAAGTTGGTATTGGTCAGTGCTTTATTGCAGCAATAGAATGCAAACTAAAACAAACCCTGTTTCTGTTTCAAAAATCTGCATTTTCCATTCTACCCCTATTTTCACTAAAATGTAGATTGTTTTTCACTCTTCATGTTACAGATTATAAACTGGCTTCACAGAATGCTTTTAGTGATCACCAATAAACCTGTGAGGTGGTTAAGGCAAGGTGAGGGACCTCACATCATGAAGTGGAGTCTCAGCAAGGAGAAGGATTCTTTCAAGGTCATTGCTGTGGTTAGAATGAGAAATGTCCCTCATAAGCTCATGTATTTGACTATTTGGTCCCCAAGTGCTGACACTGTTTGAGGAGGTCACAGAACTTTTAGAATATGGAGCCTTGCTGAAGGAAGTACATCACTGGAGGTAGGGTGGTGTGATGGTTTGAATGAGTGTCCCCCATAGGCTTTAAGTATTCAGGCATTTGTCTCCAGTTGGTGGCACTGTTCTTGGAGGTCTTAGAAGGTGTGGCCGTGCTAGAGGAAGTATGTCACTGGGGGCAGGCTTAGCGAGTTTAACAAGCCCTGCAGTCTCCCGTTGCTCTCTCTGCTTCCTGTGCTCATTTCGAGATGTGACCCTCGGCTTGCTGCTCCAGCTCCAGCCCCAGCCACCATGCCTCCCACCACAATGGACTCTAATTCCCTGGAACCGTCAATCGTAAGCTCAAATAAACACTTCCTTTTATAAGTTCCTTTGGTCATGGTGTTTTATCACAGCAACAGAAAAGTGACTAATACAGGTGGTCTTGGAGAGTTTATAGCCTCACCCAAATTGCGGTTCACAGTGAGATCTCTACACTTCCTGCTCTTGTGGTTTACTGTCATACTTGCCCGCATTATGGACTTTCCTTCTAGAATGTAAACAAATAAACTCTTTCTTCCTTGCTTTTGGCCATGGTAGTTTATCACAGCAACAACAACAAAAAAGGTGACTAATACAACCACTAAACCAGAATTTGGAGTCACCAAGATTGGAATGCCCGTGTCCTAAGCCTGATCTCTTTATATGCAACATGTTTCCTATACAGATACTATATTACATTCCTGGCAGGAAAGAAGGGAAGTGTCTGCAAAACAATCGGGCTTTCCCTAGAATCTCAACATGAGCATTTCACACATCTTGCTCTTTGGTTTTGTCTTGGGCACTGAAGATTTCAACTCTGATCTGCTCCATCAGACTAGCTAAATGCTAAATCTGTGGTTATATGGCATCGGGCTAGGAGTCAACACTGACTGCCTATATAGGCTTTTGCTTTTTAACCTATGCTATGTTTTGAAGCAACATAATTCATTTCTAATTCTCAACAGTCAGTGTAGTTTCTCTTGTATAAACAATGCTGACATTGCTCCCAGTACTGTATCTGGGGAAGAGAGCAGCTCTACAGTTCCTTCCTGTATCCACTCATTTGCGATGTCCTCTTCCAAATTCCCAACTAGATACTTGCCATTGAAGACCAGTGACATGGCATGAGAGAGATTGGCAGGAGCCATGTCCACAAATTTGCCTCCTCCCATTTTCTTTTCAAAGTTTAGCTCAAGGCTGTGATTTCCCGGAATGAGTCACTTCTCTCAAGCATTGAAGAACATCCTTTCCAAAGACAAACTCTTTATTCCTTCCTACAAGAATAAAGACATCAGGTATCAGCTACTGCTGCTGTGTTCCTTTGTGATCTTCATTCCATCTATACTGAAAATGCTTCAGGAAGAAGGGGATTTTGTGAATGAGAAAGAATGTCCCACTACTGGAGTAAGAAAGCTGAGAAAGTTTTGTCATCTAGGTCTCTGACCTCTGCTTTATCTTCCCTGATTTCTGAGTGACACCGAGGAAACAATTATATAATAGAAATAGCAAACATACTTCTTACTAACCCCACTGGGTCTCATGTTTGTTTGGTTTTTTTTTTAATCTTTAATATGAAGGTGGTAGTTTCTGTGCTCTTTTTAGGACCCTCCAAATCTAGTACTCCCTAATGTTATGAGGGAACTCAGAAAGTATCTTCAGTATAAATAAGTTATTTGGGGAGAACAGTGTTTTAATTCTGAATTTATAATTCAAAATCCATCTCAATTTTCAGGTAGGAGAGGAACCAATGCACTCATAGAGTTTTGGGCTTCCTGTGTGTCCTGATGAATCCATTATGGCTGTGTATAAGAGAGCTGGCTTCTTTCCCCATAACCTTCTAGTTGATTTCTCCCCCAAAACCTAGGAGGCTGTCAGGAGATGAGAGCCGCTCCCACTTCTCATATTGGACATCAGGCATCTGCAGCCCAACCCCCAGGGGAATGTTGCTTGAAGAGTAGCATTTCCAAGTCTTATCCCTCCTGAGCCATGTCCACCTGTTCTCTGGAGGCAAGTGGCACAAGCCATGAGCTTATCTCAGGGCTACAGTGGTTTTCCTGAAATAAAACTTAGCCATTGCAGAATGCATGTACACTTCTCCTCTGTCCTGCCCACCTCCTGGTCAAAGAGCCCAACAAAAAGAATATAAGTGCTTAAACCCCTGCAATAAATGAGTTTTGCTCGCTGATGCAACTCCCAGGTCTTTGGATCTGTTTGGATTTAACAAATCTGCCATCTTGGGGGTGGGGTGGGGTGGGGGGCACTCTGCTCCCTCCCACTTCCCTCCTTTTGCCCCCTGGTAGTCGACCCATGGCTGGGCATGACTGACATACCTAGGGCTATGAGGCTGGTGACCTGGGAGGTGGGAACCTCAAGTCTCAGAGGAAGCCAACAACTTCCCATCAATCCAGGCTGCTTCTTAGGTACATATGAGGCTCATGGGTTAGTTTAAACAGCCTTGGGCTAACAGCTTGGAGACCTGGATATTCCAATTAATTGCTGGTCACCTTTCTTTTAGTACGCCTTAGTTTCTTCATTGTAATTTGAGAGTAATGCACTAAATTCAATACATCTGTTGTAAATGCAAAAATTTGATGAGCTTCGGGAGGAGTGGTAATGGAGAAAAATACTGCCCAGAAAAACTAGAGACCTGGATGTTATTAATAATTCCATTGATCACTGACTTTGCAACCTGGAGAGTCACATGGACACTCTCTTTGTCTTTGTCCCATTATCATGTGTCAATTCTGTGCTGTGTTCATAGATCTGTTTCTAATATGGTCAGCATCATTCATTTTCATAACCTTTGGTCTCTGTAGGCTTGTAAATTGTTACCCAACCTGTGCTCAGGACCTTTTACATTCAGCTAATATCTTCTGGCCTTTCTTGTAATGCCAGGACACTCCTGAGAGTTATTAGTATAGTCAGACAAGAGTGCTATGCTGGCAGAGATGACTTCCTGGTGAAGTACCTGATTCTGTGTCATGCATACAGCAGGCACCACAGGTGACTGAAACAGAACAGACCTTTCCCTTTTTACCTTCCCTCCAGCACTGTCTTCATCTTAACCTCCCCCATGTGGTCCCCAACACCTTTTGGCCATTCACCTTGTGTCAGTCACGCTTCCGCATTTGAACCCTGTCCCACAGTAAAATCAGTCAATGAAATAAATATATAAATAAAAAATATATATAAAAAATAAGTTCTAGCAAAGAAAAAGTTATTGTGGACATTCTTTATCGAAAGCAGTGGTATAGTCAAGGGGGCTCAAGAGATTGTGAATTCAATTGCTGTGGGACTTCAGTCAAGTTGCTTAATCTTTGGGGGCCTCAGATTCCTTATCTGTACAATGGAATAATAATAATACCCATCTCACAAGGGTGGTATAAGATCGAAGTTCTTAAGATTATGCATGTCAGTGTTCAAGTCAGTGCCTGGCACTGCAATGTTTAAACACCAACAAGTGGTGGTGGTAGTGGTGGTTGTAGGGGTGTCAAGGGTGAGTATGACTGCTTGGAACCCTAGAAAATGGGATTTGTGGTCAGGCCAGTACCAGGCATGTTATGGAAGAGGAAGGGCCTTCCAGCATGCCTAAACTCATGCCAATTAGTTCATGCTAATGACATCAAATTCAAGGGCTCCATTGAGTCACCTCAGTGGAACCGCCCAGGATGAGAGAATGAGTTGCCAGGTTGCAATTCAACCCCACATTTGCACCACATAGAAAAGAAATCCTTTGTCAATTCCGGAGACTACGCAGTGTTCCCTGCTCATGGATTTGACTTCCAGTGCCAAAACACAAGACTTTACAAAGCCCTTGTTTTTCTGCATATGTGTTTGTCAGGGACTTTGTTTTGCAGACAAGGGACTTACAAAGAGGCCTGTTCTTCTTTTCTGGCACCTTGAAAGGAGAAAAATCTCTGAATGGGAAGAAGGATCAAGTGGCTGTTTTGCACCCACAGTGTCTCTTGCCTACATACTGTGCCACAGTGTTGGAGGGTAGGTTTCATAATTACATAGTACTGACACACAATTACCCACAATTAGTCTAATTATATAAATACACTATGATTATCTGAAAGATAACGTTAAGTAGCACACAATGAAGATGCGATGGCCCTGAGGTAAACCTGTGGGGAGGGGTAGAGAGGGATTGAAGGACTATCATATGAAGAAGGCACAGCTTCCTGGCCGGTGAGTTCTGCCAACAGCCTTATTAGGCTACTTTCTCTTCAGGTAACCCCTTAATATTTCCTTTACCATCTCTGTTTGTTAACACAACAAATTATAAAAGGCAATTGGGTTGGAAAGCCTATCTAAATTTCAGGCCAAATCTGCAGCCACACTGCTGACATTTAAAGACAATCTGGGTACATTCTATATTTCCACATTACTGATTGGCTCGAGATTCTGAGTCGGTCAGGCCAGACCAATTAAGCAAAGGTTTACAATGGCGTAAAAGTTACTGCTGACTGATCAGGGCCAGCTCCAGAACCCCTGACCTGTTCTGAACATTGGCTGACAACTTCACATTTTGATAAATGCACAATGAATTCTGGAAGAAAGTGGCAACTTCACAAATACACAACATTTGGGTTCTTATTTTTAGGTCTGTTTTCTGGATTGTTCTGAAATAAGATTCTCAATATTCATCCAACAAGTATTGAGTATTCATTTATTATTATCTTTTTGTTTTTTTTCCTGCCAAGCTCCAAATTAGGAACTGGAAATACATTAAGGAACAACAACAACCAAAAATGTGAGGGTTTTTTTTTTGCCTTCCAAGAGTTTATAGTCCAGCTGGGATGATGGAGAGGAACATAACTCGCCCTTGCTGTGTCTGTGGAGATTTGCATTACCGTCCCCAACCCGAGTTGAACGTGTTTTCTTTGTTACTTGGCACTTCTTTCCCCAGTGACAGAGCTACTTTTTGACTCTACTTCTGGTAGATTTGGTCCTATGACATACTGTAGACAATGGGATTTGAGCTAACTGACAGGAAGCCAAGTATGAAACTTATTCTCAAGAAACATCAAATATTTCTTCTAATCTCTCTCTCTCGAGAGTGGGGGAATCTCCTAACAGATGCCCCATTAAAAAATATGCCCCTGATCGTCTTCTTTGAAGAATGAGAAACATGCACAGCACACCTGAGGTGAACCAAGAGCCAAGCCTGATCTATAGATCTGACCAGAACAGAACTATCTGGAGCCAAGACCAGCTGGCATCGTCGGAGTCACCAGCCGACCTTCAGATGAATGATGGACACAGGAATGCTAATGAGTGTACCCCATTGAGATTTTATGCTCATTTTACTACAGGGTATGCTTATAGTAATAGTGAACTGATACAGAGACTTTTTGAAGTTCCATGTTATAACATTATTAAAGGATGCATTCCACGTAAAAAGATGGTAAAGAAAAAATGTTGGAAGAATAGAAAGCAAACTGAACTATTAATGGGTCTTTCCTTTAGAAACTGGTTTAGGAAAAAATGGAAGAGGATATGAGAGAATGAAAACGAACTGCTTGCTCTGTACCCTGTGTTCTTTGACTTTAAATTTCAATGTCAAGCATTATATATTTGCATTCCAGGAAGAAATACACCTTTTAGAAATGTCATTTGAATGGGACTTCATTAAACTCAAAAGCTTCTATACATCAAAAGAAACAATCAAGGAAGTGAAGAGAAATCCCACAGAGTGGGAGGAAACCTTCACCACAGAAACATCTGACAAAGCATTGATTTCCAGAATATATAAACTACTCAAAAAACAAAGAAGAAAGAAAACAAATGACCCACTCAATAGATGGAGCAAAGAGCTGAACAGAGACTTCACAAGTGAGGAATTAGAGATGGCTGAGAAACACCTTAAGAAGTGTTCAACATCACTAATCATTAAGGAAATGCAAATCAAAACCACTTTAAGATATCATCTTACTCCAATAAGACTGGCTAGGATCAAGAAAACAAATGATACCAAGTGCTGGAGAGGTTGTGGGGAAAGGGGAACACTCATCCACTGCTGGTGGGAATGTAAACTCGTACAGCCACTATGGAAAGCAGTGTGGAGAACCCTTGGAAGACTTGGAATGAACTTGCCACCTGACCCAGCCATACCACTCCTAGGCATGTACCCTCAAGACTCACCCCACGGCAGAGATACATGCACGGCCATGTTTATTTCAGCTCTCTTCACAATAGCAAGGAGCTGGAACCAACCCAAATGCCCCTCAACTGATGAGTGGATAGAGAAAACGTGGTACATTTACACAATGGAGTTCTATGCAGCAGTAAAGAAAGATGACATCATGAGCTTTGCAGGAAAATGGCTGGAGCTAGAGGACATCATGCTGAGTGAAGTAACACAGTCCCAGAAAAACAAACAACGAATAGTATCCCTCATCTGTAGATGCTAGTGCCAATTACCTAGTTGTAATTATTTCTTGTGCACGGCCCCTTGAGCTTTTGTCCAAAGCAGTTGGGAGTGATGCATATTGGAAACAACAACAACAACAACAACAGAAAGGACTGCATCAAAGAACTGACTGAAACAGTGAACTTCTGCTCAAAACAGTCAACTTCCACATGGAGAGTATTGAGAAAGACTAAAAAGAAAGACTGACACTAGACCCGTGTCACCCCCCTACTCCCCCACCCCACCAGAGCTCATCCATTCTGCCAAACACTGCTCTTACAGAGGACCAGGGTTCGAGTCCCAGAACCCACATTCCAGGGGGAATCTGACACCTTCTTCTGACCTCTGTGGGCATTGCGTGACACTGGTGTACTTACACACAGGCAGGCAATACACTCGTACATATTAAATAAATAATAAGTTTTAAAATGTTGAGACTGCATCCAATGCTCCTGACAAGCAAGGGTTCTGTGAGTGAAAATCCACATGACCCAATAAAGAGTCTTTACTTTCAGAAGAATACAATCAAATTCCCTTTAAGTGTAGTGCTTCCCCAGCTCACATAAGTGCTTATTATTTCCAGATCATTAACTGTTTGACATAGAGATTTGGCTAGGAAACTTGAAGCTCAAGTGTTAGAGGGCTCTGCCAATTGAAAATCAGTCAAATGTGGATAATGGCTTCTGTTACTATAATACAAGTCTGTAGGAAAATGTGATTCAATTTATAAAAAATTCTATCAAAGGCAGCATTTCAGGAATTCATCTGTTGAGTACAACAAAGTACACCTGTGCTGTATTAGCCAAATAAGTTCCACCTGGCAGGCAGATGACTATAAGGCCTTTAAAGGAGAAAATAAAAATAAAGGCAAAAAAAATGTTTAAAAGGCAAGACTTTTTGCAAAGTCCTTCTACTGTTGCTCATTCTCTTTAAAATTGTTCTAGTCCATGATACCTTCATTTTCAGGTAAATATCACTGGATGACACACTTTCGTTCACTGACACCATGTAGATTGGTCATAAGAAAAGCCTTTCAAATGTCATTCTTCAGGATGAAAAACTGGGAAGGGAAAAAATGCAGGGGAGGGGGGAACCACACAGTACTCATTCTTTGTCGAGGGGTCTTGCTTATAAAGAAATACATAAAATGATATGGGAGCTATGTAATGTGATCCCCCGGAGGCTTGCTCCAGATTCTACAAAACTTGAGGGTCCTAAAAATACCAAAGGAAAGCAAGCCATTTAAAAAATAAACTTTGTAATTATTGTGGGACATTAAGAAGATCAAGGTAAATTATTTGAATGTCTGGGAAAGTAGGACTCAGGGAACACCTTGCAGGTCTGTATGATTTAGAACACAGGATCTTGTTGTAGGCTGAATTCCACCCTAGGTGACATCATTTTAACTTTCAGCAGGAGATCTCCTTCCCTTCTCTCCAGGCCTGCTCATTTCCCTCTTAGTCCGTATGGCTTCATCCAAGACAATGTCGTCCATTCTTATTTGGACTTTGTGAATCAAAATACCATCAGACTCCGAAGTTAGCTTCAAGAGCCAGACATCTATTTCATCATGGAGATTTGTCTAGACATAAAAGGGGTCATTCAACGCTGCCTCTTATGATCTGTGAGTGTCACAATAGGAAACGAACACAAGACAACGTACCTCACCCATTCCCCTCACCCTGACCAACCCTGTTTGTATTTTCCAAAGTTATAAACCAGAAAATAGAGAGGACATTCAGCAGTTAGTCAAAATGGTAGTTGTTTGCCAAGACTGTTCTTGGTGTGTTTGTGGCTTTTGCTTTGAAAAGGAGGGGCATTTTTCTCCTTAGCAGAGAAGTCTGATGTGATTAGCCCAATTAACATATGGGTTCATAATCAAGCCCAAAGGATCAAGAAGAAGATCTTGGTTGGTTGATAATTCTGTGCATAATTGGAAATATTGTACAAAATTGTTATTTCTAGTTAACACGTAAGTTCTCAAGATACAGTTGTCTGAAATCATTTGCCATCTCTGCCTTCTGCAAAATGATGATATTGAATCTAGAAATCTAGTGCTAATACACACATACCGAGGTGGAGTAATCAGTTTTTCCTCAAGGAAAAGTTGTTTTTAACCTGAGAATTATACATCTGGATTATAATCAGAAACCTCCAGAACAGTTTTTTAATCTTTTATTTTATACATTGTTAGGAATAGACTCCTTAAGAAATCTAAAGGCATCAACGGTCATACCCAGTGGTGAACCTACAAACCACAGTACCTACCTGAAAGGCAGGATGTGCTCAATGACACAATAGTGGAACAACCATAGGGGTAACCAATCATTCTCTGATTGGATTTTGAGGTCTACTCCACAGGAGTTCATGCCAGGGAATGTAAGGCTGGTCAAAATCCACAGCTGACAAGGTCTTAGGTCCTAAAGGCAAACTGACTTTTATTTAGCTAAATTGTTATGTTGTCAAGCTGCCTTCTTAATATCTATGTTTATATTCATAGACAAATATTACTCCCAGCTTTAATTAGGGAGGCTTCTCTTGGTAAAGAAAGGCAGTGAATGCAGAGGCACGATGGTGCTCAAGGTGATAAAAATAAGTGACTGTTGAATGTCCATCATTAAATAGGACATTTATATCCCCCTCTAAGGCCCAGGAAGTACTATGGATGAAGGAACAGAATGTAAGAGTCAAATGATAGAGAGAAAGGCTTGAAGTGGATCTTTCTGGTACTGTACAGTCACGGCAGTCATGATTTTACAGTACCTGTGGTGACTACCCACAATGGACCTACACTCGACAGGGCTTTCATGGATAGGGGAGGAGCTCACAGGGCATTGCCCTCCCCCAATGAATTATTGGTTATTGATGCATTCTGGGAGAGAGGCAGTCACTGTCTTCAGATGTGTACTCGTTAGTGAGCCTGCCAGGCTCCAATGGGTATTACCGTGGTCATGGCTACACAAATGGCCCTGGTTAAACCCAGTGGGCCACAGAACAAAACTAAAAGGCATGAACATGGGAAAGAGATAAATAGAGAGCAGATGAAGTAATAGGGGAAGGAGACAGATTAGAGAGGGCAAGCAGTCACAGTCGTCAGAGGGCATTGGCATACATGTATAAACAAATTCATGGAAAGTTATAAAAAATTAGATAGACTCTTTTTTTTAAGGCATGTGCCACCATGCCCGGCATTTATTTATTTCTGTACGTGTATCAATGTACTGTCTGCATGCAAGTTTGTGCACCCGTGTCATGCAATGCTGCGGAGGTCAGAAGAGGGTGTCGGATTCCCCTGGAACTGGAGTTCTCCTGGAATTGGAGTTTCAGACGGTTCTCGACCGTCATGTGGGTGCTGGGGATCGAACCTGGGTCCTCTGTAAAAGCGGTGGGTGCTCTTAACCGCTAGGCCATCTCTCCAGCCCTAGATAGACTCTTTAAAGTATATTTTTCTTGTTTTAATCACTGGGGAGATGGAAGCACAATTACATGCAATCAAATTGGATTTTGCATAAGATGCTGATAGAATTAGACCTAGAAAGAAATATATAATGTTCAAGTTAATATTTCTCCCCTCAAAATTCTGTCCCCCTATGCCGGGCGTGATGGCGCACGCCTTTAATCCTAGCACTTGGGAGGCAGAGGCAGGCGGATCTTTGTGAGTTCAAGGCCAGCCTGGTCTACAGAGTGAGTTCCAGGACAGCTGGGGCTACAGGGAGACCCTGTCTCGAAAGGACCAAAAAAAAAAAAAAAATTCTGTCCCTGGGAGCCCACATGTTTACTCCATGAATTCTATGGGTTTTCTTTCTTTACTCCTAAGCTTCTACTGTGTTCTAAGGAAAAGTTTTCACAGCTATTGGAGTTACACAGAAAAATGAATCTAAATACCTCAGACTTTCTTTTTTTAACCAACAAAATGACATTTCCCTAGTGTTGTACTTTTTATATGAGATCTAATACCTAAAGATCTTTAATATTTACAAATGTCAAATCCATCACCAAAGGATTATATACAGCTATTCAGGGCACTGCAAAGAGTAGAACATGGACTTTGAAGGTAGTTCCATGGTTTTGAACAAGGAGATATTTTTGGTTTACATCTGCAGAGGTAGCTACTCTGAAGAAGATTCTGTTCTTATTTGTGTATGTGTTTTCAAGTCACCACATTGCAGAGCTACAATGAAAACCCCGGTCGAATTGTCCTCTATACAAATAGCATTTCTTAGAACTTTTTTTTTTTTTTTGGTCTTTTTGAGACAGGGTCTCACTGTAGCCACAGCTGTCCTCACTCCATAGTGAGTCCCTACTCACTCTGTAGATCAGGGTGACCTTGAACTCACAGAGATCCACCTGCCTCTGCCTCCCAAGCGCTGGGACTACAGGTGTGCTCCACCATGCCCGGCCATTTCTTAGAACTTTATAATCCTAGGACTTTATATGCTCTACTCTGGCTGGGAAATTGTAGGATTATCACTTCAGAGTCACTCCTAGTCCTTAGGCGAGTATCTATTTTACCACACTAAGTCAGAGTATTGGATCTTTGAGGCTTACTTCTCCCCCCCCTTAAATATATTTTCTTCCTATGGGACCATCAAGTATCCCTGATTTGTTTCTAGTTATTCTTTGTTCTAGTTAAGAGTCTTCAGCGAACTAGGAACTACCTTCTGGATATGGTTAGGCTTTGTACATTTTTATATCACACTGTAATTTTTATAGGACAAAAGTAACAAAGTTAGAAATATTTTTATCTTGAAGTAAGAGAGATGGTCTGAGTTAACTTTAGTCAAAAGCCTCCAAATCTAAGCCTCAGATGTGGTTGAGAACTTTACTGCCAGCATAATTTTTCCTTTAATCTTTTCATAAGCCTCCCCTGCTCCCAAATCACAGTAAAGAAAGAGATTGGAAAAAATGATAGAAATTTCTTTTAAAAAAAATCCAGGAATAGGAATTGGTCATCGGCCATACTTAAATGGTTAGGCTTACAGGTCACATTAATCAATATTTTGTTTCAGAGCAGATGTAGAGGAAGTAAAAAGTCTGGATTCCTAAAGAACCCAAAAATACTGAAAAGTATCATATTCCACCCACATGGAAAAAAATGAAGAGGAAGGAGGAAAGATTTATGTATACCTGAAAGCAGAAAAGATGAAAAACACACAACAAGTCATCAAAATCACTGCCAAAAAACCAGCTTTGAATGCTGTTTGGAGTTTTCTTAATGAAATGTCAACATGACAAAGCCATAAATAGCAAGCATAGATCTTAGGATGCCATGGTGTGCTCTAGTGTCTCACCTGGTGGGCGAGCACTTGAACACAATATCAAGCACATATCTGCACACAAATGCATGTTTCCCCCTTTTTGTCCCCTCTCTATCTCCACCTCTCTTTTTCTTCTCAAAATATTAAAAGCGTATGGTCATGTCTTTTTCGGGATTTATTCAATATGTATTTTGCATTTTTGTGCATTTCATATGATGCATCTCATTTAGACCTCCTTCCCATCTGCACCTGCCCTATCTGATTTCATGCATTCTGTCATACATGGTAAGGCCTTTGAGTCAAGTTTGTGTCCCCAGATGTCCTTCGATGGGTGTGAGTTCATCTACTACAGCCTGGTCACCCTATCTAGTGCCTTCCCTTAAAGAAGATCAACTTTCCCTCATCCCTCAGTGATTACCTGCCAACAGTTCCTTCACTAAGGTTGTGCTTTCTTGTCCATCCCCCCAGTTCTATGCTGGGTTTTTGCCTGGTTTGAGTTTTCCTTAGGTCTTGTGCATGCTGTAAGTTCATAACAGCAGGTTCCTAGAATCCTAGATAACTTTATTTCTTTGTTGTCATCGACCATCCCTGGCTCTTACAATCTTTCCATCCCCTCTTCTACGATGGTCCCTGAGCCCTGGGTGGATGAGTCTTATTCAAGGACATGTACTCTTCTGTAGATGTTCTGTGCCTTTTGTTCATTCAGTGTTTGCTAAACCTTCTCAAGGGCTGACCTCTCCTTTTTGTATGATGAAAAAAAATCAAAGGACGGCGTGATAGTGGGAGGAATACTTGGAATGAGATGATATTTGGAATGTGAAAATGGTCTTGAGAAGAGAATTCAGAGGGGGGAAACACTTCCTGCTTCACTGGCATCCACTCAATCCAGATATACTCATCCATGCCTATTGTGCACCAGGGTGTGTCTGGTGCAGTGGGGAGCAGACGAACGCAAGACAGAGCCTTGAGGACATCTTTTAGGAGCTTGTGATTCCTTCCTGGCCAAACCATCCTACTCCTTTTCTTCACCTGGATTCACCAAGTCACACCACTGGAGACCGAAAGTCACATCTGTCCCTTTCCGATCGGGTTGACTATGCAATACAATTATAGCTAGCTATTAATTTGAAACAGTTGTTTACAACTGCAGTTATTTTAAGGCTGGCCTGTGACTGCTACTAGCAGGATGATGAGCAGAAGAAAACAGGAAATGAACTAAGTCATTTATTAACTTTGAAAACTGACAAAGTCAAAGGTGTTGGGTCCTGGGGTAAAATTGCATTTGGCTCCTGTGAATGAAGAACAGGAATTTTCCAAAGAAAGGGCTTATCTGAAAGAATTTTCCAAATTTTGGTCTCAGTGTCATGGAAAAATACTAATTTCAAACCAATGTTATTGGTGGTTGAATGTCCTCAAGAAAGCAGATGTTGCTAAGAAATACCACCTGAGCATTATCAATGAAAGTTGGTGCAGTGGTGTGCCTTGATCATACATCCTAAATAAAGGAGAATGGGAATTCAAAGGAGAAGGAGATTTTTTTATAGTATACACACTGATCCTTGAAGTAGCAATAACAGATGTCTTCACACACATCGTGTTGTCGATATTTCACAATTACCTGGTAATTTAGAATCAGTACTTCACAAGTAGGCGTGGGAATAGATGTTTAAAGATCTATGTGGTTTGACCAAGGTTACATATCTTATAAGAAGTGGGCCTCTGTCTGACAATGGGGCTCATGGCTTTCTAGCAAACTACAGGGCTACCCTCACTCAAACTACTCCACTAAAGAGAAATAAGTGAATAAGTCAAAACTTTGCAGCTTTTTAAAAAAGGCTTTCTGCCAAGCATGGTGGCACATCGCTTTAATCCCAGCACTTGGGAGGCAGAGGCAGGCAGATCTCTGTGAGTTCAAAGCCAGCCTGGTGTATATAATGAGTTCCAGGACAGCTGCAGCTACAGATAGATGCTGTCTCAGAAAGACCCCCAAAATAAAAGGCTTTCTAATTAAATAAGAAATCATATTTTAATTATGTCTCATAAATTCTGTTTTAATCACATTCCCTTGAAATGTGCATTGTTTCTGGAGTACTCTGCTAATGATAGAAAATCACTGCTTGAATGTTCTTCTGCCTTGTCCATTTTTTTACTCCCAGGACTGTGTTTTGTGTAGAAATACTCAGTGACCCAGAAAGTGAGATTGAAGTATATCATACACTGAGCATCCAACCACTACTTCAACCACTCCTCAGGGACTCTCATCTCACAGCACTGACAGCACCTTAAAAGTGTGACTCTCATCTTTTCTTTAATTCTGAACAATCTCATCTCACAAACAGCTCAGCACTAATTAAAAGGATTTAAAATCCATGGACAAACACTTTGATTCAAAACTTCAGTTCCTAGTTGAGATACTATACGGAGAAGCAAAGAACTAGAAAGATCAGTGCACAAGTATGCTAATTGCTCCCAAGAACACAAGGCAGGGTGAAGGGACTGAGAGCTGTCCTAGGGCAGGATGGAGGAATCTCTAAGCCAGGAATCCAGGAAAGACCTTGCTGGGGTGGTGGATTGTGAACTAGAGACTGATGAAAAGGAGGCAGTCCTGGAAAGGCCTGGAGTCACTGCTGGTGGGAAATGTTTCTGGCAGGTAGAGGAGGAAAAATCACAGTCCTAATGAGGAAACAAAGATGGCAGAGAATAATAGTGAGATGTGAGAGAGGAAGCCAGGGCCCAAAGCATCACTAGTTTTGTTGGCTTGCTGATAAAGTGAGAAGTTGTTTCCACTGTGGCAGACAGCAATCTGAGGATCTCCAGCAGAGAGATTAACACTGAGTCTAAAGCCCCTGCTCTTAATCTTCATGTTAGGATATGGATTCAGTTGTTATAACCATGTCCTCATTTTCCAAAAGCTAAGTTATTTCAGTTTCATAGACAGCTCCAGAAAAATCATAGGGCATTCCCCTACCTTCATGATTAAATACTCCTGGCCACAATCTCTCATTCCACATTTCTACATCCTTGCACGTGGAAAGGAATGAATAGGAAGCACAGATAGTCTTTTATTTTGAAGAGACACATCAAATGTTGTTTATAAATCTTTTACTCATACCTCTTTGGCCAAAACTTTGGTATCTAGTTTCTGAGTTGATTTAGCAATGTGGTCTTCAACTGGTCAGTCATGAGTTCAGCCTAAAACTTTAGGGTTTATTACCAAGACAGAAAGAGAAAAATAGATAACCGGGGAGTGGCTAGCTGCAGTTGCTGCTCCAACCATTGTATTCTCAGCCAGCATCCAAACACATGTGCCAATCTTTCCCCAGTGATCTTTCTCCTACAGATATCTTCCAAATGATTCTCTCCTATTTAAGCAGTGAATCCCTTACCATAAATCCTGCCCCAGGTAGAATGCTAGCGAAGGTACCAGATATAGGTCAGCACGCCATTCCTTAAAGCAGAAAACATTACCCTGAATACAATAATTAATACTGTAGAATAGGAGCTATGCAAAAAAGCAAACTTTAGTAAGATGATGTCCATGTCACTGGGAATTTCATAAAATGAAGTTATGGAGGAGGGAAAAGGAAATATCTATATAACAAACTCTGATCAAAAGCAGAATTCAATTAAAGGAGTGAGAAATAAGCAGTCTATCGTGAGGTTTTAATAGACCAACTAAAGCAAGGCAGAGCAACTGCAGTCCAAACCACAGATGTAGGAATGGGGAACAGTGCTTAATTCAAAGAATAATGAGATATTTAGTGGGCTAAAGCACAGTGAATTACATGGAAGGACGTAATGTGATATGAGGTTGGAAGATGGAATGAGGATGGGACAGCCTGAAATCTCTCACAAAAGTGTTTATATTCATGTAGCAGGTGCTGAAGAGCCATTTGGGAGTTTGTGAAACACGCATGACTAGATCTGACTTTGGCTTGGGACAGTTATTCTGGTAGTGTGGTGGATTGGGTACCAAGAGACTATTTAACTAATTTAAAGGAAAATTCCTTTCCTACCTTTGAGAATACCTGACCATGAGCATTTCAACTGCTCATTTTTCAAACTAATGGATCCTCTCCTAATCGTCCCACAGTTTCCTAGACCTTTGATCAACTTCACTGCTTCAAATACAATCATTCCGCATGTTTCCACTGAGGTTAGAGACAGGGCAAAGTCATCCCATATAATGTCTGAGGAATTATAGGACCTAAAGGTACTTCTCACCGTTCTTGAGCAAAGATGTGATTTGGGGAAGCCTCTTCATTTTAGATCTTATGCAAAGTCACAGCTTGTGACACTTTGCATGTCACCCATCTCATTTATGGATATCAGGGCCCACAGAGGTAAAGAGATTGCCCAGGGCACAGAGAGTCACTGCCTGGTCTCTGCTACTCAGCATTATCTTGTTAGCACAGAAAAGTCTTCATGATCAGTGAAACATTTTTCTTTACAGCACTTTGGGCCCAGTTTTTTGGCCAAAGTGGGCCAAGAAAAAAAAAAAATCAGTCAATATTGTTTCTTGTAACTACCTTAAATTCAAACAAAGTTTGTACTTTTCAGGTCTAGTAGAATTTGATGTACATTAATGCATATCTGCTCAAGTTACAACATCAGTGAGCATCATAAAGACTTAAAATTTTGCGGTTCTTAGCCTCAGCCTTTAACGGCTGCACTCAAGGCCAGCCTGGTCTACAGAGCAAGTTCCAGGACAGCTGGGGCTACAAGGAGACCTGTCTTGAAAAAAACCAAAAAAAGAAAAAAAGACTTAAAATTTGACAATCTGGTCCAATCATGCAGTCTTCAGATCCTTTACCTTGTGAAAGATGTAAGGCCTTAGTATAAGTTATCTTTTTAAAATTTTTTTTTAATTTGGTCCAATCATGCAATCTTCAGATCCTTTACCTTGTGAAAGATGTAAGGCCTTAGTATAAGTTATCTTGACCAAAGAATTAAAAATGCACAATATCTTCACATTACAAAAAAGGGGGAGAAAAAAAAGTAGATGTAAGTCTCCAAATGCTTATAGTTTAGAAAGGGCCTGTATGTTTTAAAAATTGTTTTCTCTACTATCCTTAAAGTTCTTGCTATTGGTTTGGCTTACATGGCCAACTAGCTCTTTGTTCCTGGGTTTATCCAGTGAGCTATATTTCACTTTAGAGAGAAGTAAAAGCAAAATCACCTGTATAAGCTATACAGAAATACCTCTTAGCTGCATTTTCTTCACTCCACAGCCTTAGCTTGCATATTGCAAAATAACTGCTGAGTTCAGGTCATCACCCTGTGAGCTGTGTTTGCTGGAGAAGCTTCTCTCAGCCAGCACCAATAATCATGGGACAGGCAATATGGCCATTTTTGACAGGCTCTGGGAACAAATTATCTTGGTGAGAAACATACCAAATCTTAGCCATAAATTACCCAGGTAGTAGTAACCACTAGAGAAAACCTGGCTCATGTAAAGATTTGTTTGTCTCAGAAGTCTCCTGTCTTCCAGGGGCTAAAAGCCTCTAGAGAGAGTCCATCATTATTTTCATGGGAAAGTTTTCTGTCTTTATAAGTACCTTTTTATTCTTCAAGTATATACCAGCTGAGATACTGTGTAGACTACAAAGAAAATCCAGCTGGCATAATGTATTAATAAACTTGGGAAAACACTTCTCTGTTGACAAAACTCAATTTCATTTACACATGTTCTCAGTACATATATTGTAGTTTAGGACAGGATATCAAGGAGGTTGTTACTTTCTATTGCTGTGATAAAACATTGACCCGAACAAACTTGGGGAGGAAAGAGTTTATTTCGGCTTACAAGTTATAATCTATCCTCAAGGTAAGCAAATTTAGGAACTCAAGGCAAAAACCTGGAGGCAGGAATTGAATCAGAAACCATGGACAAACACTGCTTAGCATGCTGCCCCTGGCTTGCTCAATACCTTTCTTTTTATAGGAGTGCACAATCAGGTTACTAGATATTTAAAGAGGACTTGGACTTTTAAATTGTTGGAATATTTTAAGACTGTGCTTTTCTATTTTAAATTATGATATTAACATAAGATCTTGGGGATAAACAAACAAGGAAAGGTTATGGTTTAATAATTATGTATTTTTTCACACGTTTACAAGGAGTCAGTTGTGCTGGTTAGTTTTATGTCCACTTGACACAAACTAGAGTCATTTGGGAAATGGAAACCATAATTGAGAAATTTCCTTTATCAGACTACCCCGTGGAGGTCATGGTCTTGATTGCTAATTCATGTGGGATACCAGCCCACTGTGGGTGGTACCATCTGTGGGCAGATGAGCCTGGGCCCTATAAGAAAAATAGCAGAGCAAGCCAGGGGAAGCGAACCAGTAAGGTGTCTGTTTTAGCTCCTGTCTCCAGATGCTACCTTGAGTTCCTGCCCTGACTTCCCTCAGTTCTTAACTGTTGCTTGCAAGTGTAAGATTCGCTCAACTCTTTCCTTCTCAGGCTGTTTTTGGTCAAAGTATTAGTACTTTTAGGAATGAGATATAATGGAGGTGTCTCTAACTCTTATCAAACAATACCAGGTTATAATTCACAAAGGCTGTTTACTTATTACACAAAACAGTTGTGTACAAAACTGGTAGACCTGAAACATAAGGAATGTTGGGATTTGCAACTATAGAGCCAACCGTCCAGGAGGTCTCCAGCTATATGTGGCTGAGGTACACTTGAAATGCAGTGTCTAAAGTTGAGGTGCTGAGAAGAACAAAACCTTAAATCTTAAAGCCTTAGTATTAAATAAAAGATGTCAGTGTCATTTCCTTAATCATTTTATATTGAATGCATACTGAAACAATGCAATTTGTGGTAAAATTCGATTTTAGATATATTGAATTGAATAGAATATACTTAAACTTTATTTTACCTGTCTCTTTTTACATGTCAAAATGTGGTTATTAAACAGTTAGTTGACAGTCATGCAACTGTTTCTCATTCCATTTTTTCAGCCAGTGCTGCTCGAAAGGCATGTCTGACCAAGAGGAGATTGCACCCTTCTTAATTCCTCTCCAGTTATTAAGAAGAGGTCATGTCTCAGTACGACAGTTTGAGTAGTCACCTTGAAAGAATCCAGGGAACAGACTAGGCTTGTCCAGAAAAATGCTTGTTCCTTTTCCCCTGCTCCCAAGGCCAAAGTAGAGAAAGAGACTCTTGTGGCTATCTCCATCTGTTGGGGGGAGAGGGACAAGAATGATATTTAAAGCCCCTCCTGTCTTCAAAAATATGTACATGTGGCAATCAAGTGTGACAAGAAGACTAAGGTAGGACAGTCAAGAATTTTTCTCTAATCCAAGGTATCTACCAAGAAATACATAATTAGAAGCACCCTAGTGACTCCTCCTCTTGACAGCTTAATATTGTGACAAAGTTTTTGGTCAACTCAGATAAAACCATTAGCAAGCAGTTCCTTACACTTGATTCTATTTAATGCCATAGGTCCACTGGTATCCTTTTTAAACTGGTCTTCCTCCTGCCATCTTTGATTTAGTCAGAATACACTACTTAAAATCTTAGTCAAAAACAGAACGTGGTAGCACGCACATATAACCCCAGCACTCAGGGAGCAGAAGCAGGCAGATGTCTTTGAGATCAAGGCCAGCCTGGATGGTCTGCATAGTGATTTCTATATAGTCATCTACATAGGTTTTGAGACCCTGTCTCAAAAAAAAAAAAAAAAAAACAACAATTCCCCCCCCCCAAAAATTCAAACTGGCCTTGGATGTAACTCAATACTAAATGAGGCCCTGGGTTCAAATCTCAGCACAATAAAAGTAGAAAAAAATTATATCAAGTCATCCTTTTCATCAAAACCTTTCATGGCTCCTGTTTGCCTCAGAAATACACCCCCAAATCATCTCCTTGACTGTAATTCTCATCTTTTCTTGTAGCTCAATGGACTTCTGGTTATATTGTCCTGGCTTTTTTCTCTTATTGATTCTAGCCTTCTGTATAAGTCAGGATTCCCTAGAGGAACTGAACCAATAGAATGAATATATGTTACAAAGATTTATTAGCTTTGCTTATGTAATATGGCTTAAGACACCCAAGAATGGCTGCACACTGGAGAGGCTGAAAACCCAGTAGTTGAAAAGTCTATGAGGCCAGGTATCTCAGAACTCTCAATCTGGTTCTGAAGACCTAGAGGACTCCCAGAGAGCTGCTAGTCTTTAGTCCACATTAGAAGGCTAGAGAAGCTGAGTTCTGATGTCAGCAAAGGGTGGCAGCATCAGTGGCAGCAGCAGGATAGCAGCGTTCACCAGCCAGGGGCAAGGGCAGGCACACAAAAGCAACACTGCTTTCCCCAGACCTCTTTGTATTTGGGCCATTGGTGAAAGGTGCTGACCATTTTGGGCAAGAATCTTCCACCCCTCTGTTAATCCTTCCAGAAAATCCCCTCACAGACCCACCCGTAGGAATGCCAATCAAGTTGACAATGAAGATCAGCTATTAATTAGATTAAGACACTTCTCTCAGGTCTATATGGCCTGCTGTCTCATCTCCTTTTAGTTTTACTCAAATTTCCCTTTCTTAGCAAAGTCTTCCTGACGAGTCATTTAAAAGTCTAACCTTTCCCTCTAGACTCCCAATCTCCTTTACCTAGGGTATACT
The DNA here is from genome assembly GCA_009823505.1 of Rhizomys pruinosus. Taxonomy (NCBI): domain Eukaryota; kingdom Metazoa; phylum Chordata; class Mammalia; order Rodentia; family Spalacidae; genus Rhizomys; species Rhizomys pruinosus. Next base: position 1,097,685 of record VZQC01012607.1, read on the forward strand.
ATTAAAAAATCCTTATTTATCTAGATGTCTGCTCTCTGTTGCTACAACCAAACCAGGAATGCAGAGAATGCTTGTACGTGTTTTTATTAATGTTTCCCAAGAATTCATAACAGTGGTATATTTTCAACAAATACTTTGAATAAATGATGAAAATTATCTATTGCCTCCCTATACCCAGTAATTGCCTTTCCAAGGCAAAACTGTATTATGCTGCTACGGTTCTGGGAGGACCCCAGAATACCCCACTCCATCTCTCATATTGACCTTTCTTGGTCCTATCCTACTGGGCTTCTTTCTGTGCCTTCCTTAACAAATCCACCACGCACTTGTTGCTATGCTTTGAATACCTGTATCCTACCAAACTTCATGTTGACATTTAATTCCCGATACTATAGTAATATGAGTTGAGGCCCATAGGAGGTGATTAGTTAATGAGAACAAAAAGTCCTCAAGAATGGAATTAGTACCTTCAAAAGGGGGGTTGAGGAAGCCTGTGTAAAATCCTTTTGGTCGGGCTGGAGAGATGGCCTAGCGGTTAAGAGCACTGACCGCTCTTGCAGAGGACCCGGGTTTGATCCCCAGCACCCACATGGCGGCCGAGAACCGTCTGAAACTCCAATTCCAGAAGAACTCCAGTTCCAGGGGAATCCGACACCCTCTTCTGACCTCCGCGGCATTGCACAACACGGGTGCACAAACTTGCCTAAATAAAGAATTAATAATAAAAAAATTTAAAAAAAAATCCTTTTGGTCATGGCACATGAGAACACAACATTCATCCCCTCTGTAGAATGCAGGAATGAGGTATCATCGTAGAAGCAGAAAGCAACATCTGATCAGACATCAAATTTGCTATTGCTTTGTTTCCTAGATTTCCCAGCTTCCAAAGCTGGGAGGTGTAAATTTCCATTATTTATACATCACCCAACCTAAGGTATTTTGTTATATCACCAGAAACAGAGACACCTGCCAGCAGTCAACATCAGTAGCAAACAAATCGTTGGCAAATGCTGGTGTAATAATAGTTTATGATGGAATTCTTCAACAAGGCTCACAGGGCCAGTTCTTCTGATGTAGAATATTGAGTTTTAAACCTTTAGGCAATGGATTTGCATTGAAACCCTTTTAGTAAAAGAGAGGAACAATAAAAAATGATGCCTTAACTATTCATTCTTTTCAGTTCCCCCAGGCAGCCTCTCAGAAACAATTTAAATAATCATAAAAACACACTAACTAGTTTGTATTATTTTAGATCTTACAGAAACGTCTTCACTGAGATACAATTTTGTAAACATTATAAAGTGGTTCTTTATTTTTTTTAAAGACCTAAACAAGGATCACTTATTTACACAGACTCCCTGGGTCTTTCACAGAGTTAAAAAATTTTACTCACTAATGAGCTAATAAAAGTTCTACACAGTTCTTTATACTTCAAAATTTAGAGAAGAAAATAGTAGTATGTTGCTTATACAACTAATGTAGTTTTCTTTTGACAAAGAAAGACGGCAATCACATTTAATATACTTCTTTTTTACTTGTATTGCCAGAAAGCTTAATTCTGTATCCCATCACGGGATTTAACGTCTACATAACTTGCAATGTTTATTTCTTTTTTTAAAATTATGGACTCTGACTCATTTTTATAACTGATTTAGGGCACTCATACTCCTTTGGAAATACACGGAATTTAGATGACACTGTGTGTGTGCGTGTGTTTGTGTTCATTGTATATGACTTTGTATTGTGCTGTGCTGTCTGTGTGTTATGTTGTCTATGTGTGGGTGTGATGTTGAGTGTCTTCTTGATCACATTCCACCTTTGTTTTTTGAGACAGGGTCTTTCACTGAACCTGAACCTCATTCATTCAGCTAGGCTAGAGATGACAACTTCTGTCAAAATTCTCAAAGTTGTTCCCAGGATTTTTTGCAATGTGACCCCTAATCATCTTTGTGGATTTAGTTTACATCCAGTTTAATTGTATTCGGAACCAATTAAATAATTTCTAACTTCTGAGTCTTAATTCACACTCTTTTTCTAAGCTAGAAAAACTTTCTCTATATCTATTCCCATTCTAAGAACTTTTTACTTTCTCACTTTAAAATAGTTTTAGATTTATAGAGCATTTTCTTCTTTTTTTTTCTTTTTTTTGTCCCAGAATTCACTATGTAGAACAGTCTGGCCTTTAACTCATAGAGATCTGCCTGCCTGCCTCTGCCTCCCGAGTGCTGTGCGCTACCATGCCCAGCCTAAGACGGTTCTTAGCCATCATGTGGGTGCTGGGAATCAAACCCCAGTCTTCTTTTTTATTTTATTTATTTATTATTTATGTGTATGAATGTACTGTCTGCATGTAGGTTTGTGCACCCGTGTCATGCAATGCTGCGGAGGTCAGAAGAGGGTCTCGGATTCCCCTGGAACTGGAGTTCTCCTGGAATTGGAATTACAGACGGTTCTCAGCCACCATGTGGGTGCTGGGGATCGAACCCGAGTCCTCTGCAAGAGTGGTCGGTGCTCGTAACCACTAGGCCATCTCTCCAGCCCCAAACCCCAGTCTTCTAGAGGGACAGTCAGTGCTCTTAGCTGCTGCCATCTCTCCAGCCCTGATTTATAGAACATTTTCATAGACAGTTTATACTATTTTTGTGTGACCTGGACCCAGCTTCTCTTAATGGTAACACCTCATGTAACCATTATACATTAATCAAAACTAAGAAAATAATACTAATGTCAAATAATTTATAAATGTTATTTATATTTCTCTAGTTTTCCACTAACATGGTTTTTCTGTTGTAGGAGAGTACAACATATTAAGCATTCTGTCTTCTCTACCTCCCAAATCTAACAGAGTCATTATCTTTTGTGGTTTTCAAAACTTTGACCTTATCGAATCACCGTGGTCAGATATTTTGTAGAATGTGTCTTAGTCTGGGTTTGTCTGAGATGTTAATCCTCTGTCTGATGTGTACAAGGCGAAGTTTTTTTTTCACATTCTGTAGACTTCCTCTTCACTCTTATAATTGTTTCCTTTCCTGTGCACAAGCTTTTTCATTTCATACAACCTCATTTTTCAATTATTGGGATTATTTCTTTTGCTATTGGATATTTTTTTCAGAAAGTCCTGGCCCACGTCTACAGCTTGAAGTGTTTTACTTATGTTTTCTTAACAATCCCTGAGTTTCACTTACATTGATTTTTAATACATTTTGAATGGATTTTTGTGTGAGGTGAAAAATAAGGAACTAATTTTATTCCTGTACATGTGAAAATTCATTTCCCCGGGCATCATTTGTTAAAGCAGCTGTCTTTTTTTTGCAGTTCATGCTTTTAATTTTTTTTTTTTTTTTAGTCTTTTTGAGACAAGTTCTCCCTGTAGCCCCAATGGCTTGAAACTTCCTATGTAGATCACGCTGGCCTTGAACTCACAGAGATCTGCTGGCCTCTGCCTCCCGAGTGTTAGGATTAAAGGCATGTACCACTACTCTGTGCTTTCCAGTACATGGTTTTGACACCTTTGTGAAATAGTCTATAGCTGTAGCTAAGTGGGTTTATTTCTGAGCCTTCTATTACATACCATTGGCCTACGCATTTGTTTTTGTGTCAGTACCATGTTGGTTTTTAGCTCCTAAGACTCTGATAAAATTTTGACATCTGTAACATAATTTCACATCAGGTATTGTGATACCTCTAGCATTGCTCTTTCTGCTGAGAACTACTTTGGCTATTTTGGAATCCTTGTGAATTTTAGGATTTTTTAAAAAGATATTCTTTTTTAAATTTTATTTATGTTTGTATGTGTATGAATGTACTGTCTGCATGCAGGTCTGTGCACCCGTGTCGTGCAATGCTGCGGAGGTCAGAAGAGAACGTCAGATTCCCCTTGAACTGGAGTTAAAGACAGTTCTCAGCTGCGATGGTGGGTGCCGGGGATAGAACCTGGGTCTTCCGCAAGAGTGGTCGGCGCTCTTAACTGCTAGGCCACCTCTCCAGCACCGAATTTTAGGATTTTATCCCTAGTTGTATAAAGAACATCACTGGAGGTTTTATTCAGGTTGCATAGAGCCTATAGATTTACTTTTGATAATGTAGCCATTTTCACAATGTTAGTTCTGGTGTGAGTTATGGGATATCTTTATTTCTTCTAGTGTCATCTTGAATTTATTCAGTGTCTTTTCATTATATAGGTCTTTCACATCTGTAGCAGAGAGTCTCCCTGGGAGGTACCCATGCATTGCGACATCTCAGCCCTCCCACTATCCAGTTCCCAAGGCAAATCAAGGAACAGACTCTCCAACCTTCATTTGGGGGGAGACTATCGAGTTTACCCAAGCTTGCTTACAGAGTAAATGGGAGGCTAATATCACTTACAGGTAGGACGGTAATTCCCTTCCTCACATGTCCATCCAGAGTCCGGCATGGACTTGGTGACCTCTGCCCCTGATGGCAAAAGATGAGAGCAAACACTTGTCTTCCTTCAATATGCCGTTGGCCCCTCCCCCAACATGGCGCCTGTGGCTTCCCATTGAGCACACCGTCTTCCCAGTGAGCTCTTAGCCCTTCAGCCCCCTTTAAAAGAAGCAGTCAAGTTCACAATCTTAGAGAGGCAGGTGCCCTTGGGCATGAGAAAACCTTGAACATCAACAGTCCATCTTCTTCAGGGGACCAGCCACCTTGTGACATCCTTGATTAAGTTTATTCCAAGGTTTAAGAAATTTTAATCTATTGTGAATAGGATTTTTTTTTCCTTCTGACTTCTTTCTCAGCAAGTTATTGGTACACATCAAAGCTACTGGTTTTTATATGCTGATTTTCTATCTTTCTACTTTTCTAGAAGTGTTTATCTGAGCTAAGAGTTTTCTGGTGAAGTATTTAAGGACTTTTTAAAGTATAGGATCATGTCATCTGCAAGTAGGAATAATTTGACTTCTTCCTTTTTTGTTTGTATTCCTTGCATTTCTTTCCCCTGTCCTCTTGCACTAGCTAAGACTTTGAGCACTATATTGAATAGGAGTGAGGAGAGCTTTCTCTTTTCCCCCATGTACTATACTGTTGGCTATAGGATTATTGTACTTAGCTTTTATTATATGGAGGTATGCTCTTTCAGTCCTAATTTCTATAGAGCTGGTATCATAAAATGATGTTGTCCTTTGTCAAAGGCCTTTTCTATATTGGTTGAAACTATCATGCCTTTAAAGCTATTTATGTGCTGATTTACACATACTGATTTTCATATATCGTATCTGTCATTTTCTAGACTAAAACCAACTTCTTTATGGTGTATGATCATCTTAATGTGTTCTTGAATTTGGTTTGCCAGAACTATACTGAGAATTTTTGCATTTATGTCCATTAGGAAAATTAGTCAATTGCTTTGTCATTGTTGTGTCCTTGTCCCATTTTTGTATGGTGGTAGTTCTGACTTTAGAATGTGTTTAGTAATGTTACCTCCCCTAGCATTTTATGGGAGACATGGAAGAATTCAATAGAAAATCCATTCAGTTTGGGGGTTTCCTTTGTTGAGAGACATTGTATTTACTATTATTAATTTTTTAGTTTATACAAAGTAATGGGTTTCATTATGGAATTTTCATGCACGTGTCATGATATATTTTTTTTTAGTTTTTTATTTATTTCTCTGTGTGTATCAATGTACTGTCTGCATGCAGGTCTGTGCACCCGTGTCGTGCAATGCCGCGGAGGTCAGAAGAGGGTCTCGGATTCCCCTGGAGCTGGAGTTCTCCTGGAATTGGAGTTTCAGACGGCTCTCGGCCGCCATGTGGGTGCTGGGGATCGAACCCGGGTCCTCTGTAAGAGCGTCGGCGCTCTTAACCGCTAGGCCATCTCTCCAGCCCCACGTGTCATGATATTATACTTTGTTCTCATTCCCGTACAGTCCTACCCTGTGCCTTCTGGCTCCCTTTGACTAGTTCTCTGCATTGTCCTGAATAGTCTCCTCTTCTGCTATGGGGAATGTTTCTATTACTGCTTCAACCTTATTGATTTTTATGGATCTGGTTAAGCTATTTATATACATTTGATTTAATAATGCCAGGAAACATGACTGGGAGTCTTTCCATTTCTTCTAGATCTTCTGCAACCTCTCCTTTTTAATCTCTAATTTTACTGATTTCAGTTCCTTCTCTCTCTCTCTCTCTCTCTCTCTCTCTCTCTCTCTCGGTAAATTTGAAATTTGATTAGGATTTGTCAAGCTTCTTTATTTTTTTAAAGATCTGATTCTTTCATCAATTCTGTATATTGTTGTTTTAGTCTCTGTTTCATTAAGATCTGCCCTGATAATCTATCCTTTGAGGTTGGACTTGTTCTTGTTTGTTTATGATCTTGAGGTGCATCATTAGGTTATTTGAGAGGGCTCTGATTTTTTTCTTAATTTTTACTGAATATTTGCGCATTTCATACATTTCCTAATCAAAGTTAGAGCCATTCACCCATTCATGCAGCCCCCCCAACCAGAATTTGTGCATCCTGCCATTCATGTTAAGTCCCTGTCTTGCATTTTTTTCTGTATTTTTTCATTTTTTTTTTTTTGATGTAAAAGTTTATTGTTTTGGTCAGTTCTTTGAACAAGTCCTTTTTATGTTGTTCCCTTTCATTTTATATTGCTCAAAAATATGCATATATACACGCCACACATATACCAAAATTAACAAAATCTTAAATTATGTATAAGGATTTGGTGCTAGGCTCCACAAATGAGGGACATCACATGTCATTTGTTTTCTTTGAGACTGTGTTACTTTACTTAGCATAACAGCTTCTAGTTCCAACCATTTGCCTATAAATTTCATGATGTCATCCTTCTTTCCTGCTGCATAGAATACCATTCTGTAGATGTACCACATTTTCATTATCTCATCAGCTGAGGGACATTTGGGTCATTTCCAGCTCTTCGTTATTGTGAAAAGAACAGCAATAAACATGGTTGTGCAGCTATCTCTGGTATAAGATAAATCCTTTGGGTAAACACCCAGGAGTGGTATGACTGGGTCAAATGGTAGGTTCGTTTTTAGTCTTTCAAGAGTTCTTCACACTGATTTCCATAGGGGTTGCAGGAGTATTCCCCTTTCCTCACAACCTCTCTGGCATTTGGTATCATTTGTTTTCTTGATCACAGCCAGTCTTACCCGGGTAAGATTAAATCTTAAAGTGGTTTTAAGTTGCATCTCCTTAATTATTAATGATGTTGAACACTTTTTAAGATGTTTCTTAGCCATCTTTATTTCTTCTCTTGAGAAGTCTCTAGTCAAATATTTAACCCATCTTTTAATTGGGTCATTTGTTTTCTTGGTCATTTGTTTGGAGTAGTTTATATACTCTGGATGTTAAACCTTTGTCAGATGTGACACTGGTGAAGAGTTCCTCCCATTCTGTGGGTTTTCTCTTCATTTCTTTGATTTTTTTCTTTTGATATACAGAAGCTTTTTAGTGTAATGAGGTCCAATTTGTTGATGGTTGGCCTTCTTTCCTTCACAACTGCTATCTGATTTAGAAAGTGTTTTCCTACACCTATATCTTGTAGGTTACTGCCAATGTTTTCTTCAACATTTTCAGAGTTTCAGGTTTCACACTGAGGTCGTTGATCTGTTTAGAGTTGACTTATGTATGAGATGAAAGGTAGGGGTTTAGGGGCTGGAGAGATGGCTCAGCAGTTAAGACATTGACTGCTCTTGCAGAGGACCCGGGTTTGATTCCCAGCACCCACATGTCGACTAAGAACATTCTTAAGCCAGGTATGGTGCCGCACGCCTTTAAACCTAGCACTTGGGAGGCAGAGGCAGCAGGATCTCTGTGAGTTCAAGACCAGCCTACAGAGTAAGTTCAGGCCAGCTGAGAGGGAGACACTGTCAAAAAAAAAAAAAAAAAAAAAAAAAAAAAGAAGAAAGGTAGGGCTTTAGTTTCATTCTTCTACAAGTAGTGATCCACTTTTGCCAGCACCATTTGCTGAAGATACTGTCTTTCCTCCATTGAATGTTCTTGGCCCCTTTGTCAAATATCAAGTGGCTGAAATTGCATATACTCAAGTTTGGGTCTTCAATTTCATTCCATTGATTTACAGGTCTGTTTTTGTGCCAGTACCATGCTGTTTTTATGACTATAGCTCTGTTTGAAGTCTGGTATAATAATCCCCCTTACATTCTCTTTTTGCTCAGGGTTGTTTTGGCTATCTGGGATATTTTGTTTTTCCATATGAATTTTAAGAATTTTTTTCTTATAATGTGATGAAAGTCATGGGGATTTTTATTATAATTGCATTGAAAAAAAAATATATATATGTAACTTTGGGTAGGATGGTCATTTTCATTGTATTAATTCTTCCAATCTATGAGATGAAGATATTTCCATTTTCTAATATCTTCTTCAATCTCCTTCAAAGATTTAAATTTTTCACTGTAGAGATCTTTAATATCTTTGGTCATATTTGTTCTGAGATGTTTTATTTTTTGGAGGCGATTGTGAATGGGATGGTTTTCATGAACTCTTTTTCCAATTGCTTCTTACTGGCATATTGAAAAACAACTAATTTTGTAACCCTACCACTTTAATCACTTCTAGGAATTTTCTGGTGTAATTTTTGGCATCTCTTAGGTATAATATCATGTCATATGCAAAAAAAGATTCTTTGACCTCCTCTTTTCTAATTAGTATTCCTTTAATTTCCTTCTTTTGTCTTATTGCTCCAGCGAGGGTTTCAAGCACTATATTGAAAAGGAGCAGAGCTATTGGGCAGCTTGCCAGGCTATTGACTTTTAGGAGATTGCTTCTAGTTTTTCTCCATTTAGAACAATGTTGTATGTGGGTTTGTTGTATACAGTTTTAATTATGTTGATGAATGTTCCTTACAATTCAATTCCCTCTAATATGTTAAACATAAAGGTGTGTTGAATTTTATCAAAGGCCTTTTATACATTGATTGAGATGGCCGTGTATTTTTTTGTCTTTGAGTCCATATATATGATTTATAACATTTATTGATTTATATATCTTGAACCATCCCTGCATCCCAGGAATAAATCTGACTTGATCATGGTGGATGACCTTTTTGATGTGTGCCTTATGCAGTTTGCAAGTATCTTGTTGAGAAATTTTGCATCTACATTCATTAAGGATACGGGTCTACAGTTTTCTTTTTTGGTTGTATCTTTGCCTGGTTTGGGTATTAGAGTGATGCTGGATTCATAGAAGGAATTTGGGGAGTGTTCAGAGCTTAGATTGGGGATATCCCAGGACCACCTGAAGCACATGTAGGAGCCAGGCACTTCAGCTAGGCAGATTGTTGGATAATTCTTTCATTGGTTTGTTGGATAATTGAATCACTGTCTTGTGTGGCTGTGGGGATGGAATCGCCTTGCTAGCTGTTATAAAATGTGGGCCTGTTGCCACTATGAGACTTGAGTGTAACAGAGCTTAGATCAGGGATTTCCAAGGACCACCCAAAGCACAAGTAGGAGCCAGGGACTTCAGCCAGGAAGATTGTTGGATAATTCTATCACTGGGTTGTTGGATAATTGTTTTATTGGTTTGTTGGATACCTGAATCATTGTCTTGTGTGGCTGTGGGGAGTCGCCCTGCTGGCTGACATAAAAGGTGGGCCTGTTGCCACTGTGAGACTTGAATGCACAGAGCTTAGATTAGGGATTTCCCAGGACCACCTGAAGCACAGAGTAAGCGAGGCATATCCCCCCAGCAACTGGAATTGCTGAGGAAGTGTCCAAGTGGATTTTTTTTTTTTTTGGAGAACCTTCAGAACAGAAAAGGAAGAGTGAGTTAGACTTCCAATATATAAACAAAATTGAAAGCCTGAAACCTAGACAAGTCAACACTCCATAAACAAGGAAGAAAAAAAAAAGGCATCTGAAGGAGGCGAGCAAAGCAAGCCTTCAAGAATCAATTGGGATTCACATCAGAATACAGGCAAAAGGGAAACCCACATGCCAGGGATATGACTAAGGGACAGCATAGGAAAGGTGCAAGATAATTACACACCAAGCTCTACCAACCCTGTGGGAGATTCCTACAGTGGGATCCCCCTGGTGGTGGCCCAGGACACAGATCTTAGAGGAACAATTGCAGACATTCAAAGAAATCAAAGAATATAAAGAACAAGTCAGAGAACTAAAGAGAGAATTTGAAAAACTCAAGAAAGTCCTAAAGGGAGAGAATGACAAATTACAGAAGGAAGAAACACTGAAAAAGGAAAACAACCAACAAAGCAAGGAGCTACAGGAAGAGATTGAGAAGCTCCAAAAGGAAGTAGAAATACAAAAGAAAACACAGAATAAATGAAAAAAGAAATCAAATACTCACAGATCAAGAGGAAAAGAATGGAAAAAGCCTCAGAAGTAGAATGGAAGAAGCAGAACAAAGAATATCAGACTTGGAAGATAGCACAGAACAACTGAAAAGCTCAAGTAAAGGTTATGAAAAATTTAAAAATAGACAAAAGTGGAACAACCAGGAACTGTGGGACACTATGAAAAGATCAAACCTCTGCATCATAGGGATAGAGGAAGGAGAAGAATCCCAAGAGAATGGTATGGATCAGATCTTCAACAGAATAATAGATGAAAAATTTCCCAAACTAAAAAAAGACAAACCCATACAAATACAAGAAGCACATAGAACTCCAAACAGAAAAGATCAGAAAAGAAACTCCCCACGCCATATCATATTTTAAACACTAGACACCCAAAACAAAGAAAAATTCTGAAAGCCACAAGAAAAAAATGACAAGTTATGTATAAGGGAAACCTATCAGAATTACAGCTGACTTTTCAGTACAAACTATGAAAGCAAGAACATGGAGCAAAGCATTCCTAGACTATAGATGCCAACCCAGGTTAATATACCCAGCAAAAATGTCAATTATAGTTGAAGGAGAGAGAAAAATCTTCCATGACATAGACAAGATGATAGGATGTGTCCAGAAAAATCATCCCTTTAGAAAATACTTGAAGCAATTCAAAGGACAGAAGAGAGGAGCAACTATCCCCAGGCACCTAGAAAGAGAAATTAATAAAAACACTGCAGAAATAGAAACTTAGACTAAAAATGCAAATGGATAATAAGGTGAAAGGAAGCAGCACATTTTCAATTACAACCTTAAATATTAATGGACTAAACTATCCAATCAAAAGACATAGACTGGGAGATTGGATTAGGAAACAAAACCCATCTACATGTTGTCTACATCTCACTTTCAAGGATAGGCACCAACTTAAGGTGAAAGGATAGAAAAAAATATTCCAAGCAATGGTACCAAAAAGAAAGGAGGGGTTGCTAGTTTAATATCAGACAAAATAGACTTCAAATTAAAAGAAATCAGAAGAGACAAAGAAGGCCATTACATCCTTATCAAAGGAACATTTGACTATGAGAGATTTCACAGTCATGAATATATATGCACCAAACTCTGGTGCACCAAACTTTATAAAGACAATTCTCCAGGACCTCAAGGCACAGATTAACCCTAGCACACTCACAGTAGGGAACTTCAATACCCCACTGAGCACTTTGGACAGGTAAACAAGTCAAAGACTAAACAGAGAAATCTGAACTGAATGATATGATACACCAAATGTACCTCACAGACATCTACCGAATATTCCACCCAAATAACTGAAAATACATTTTTTATTCAGCACCCCACAGAACATTCTCCAAAATCGAACACATACTAGGACATGGAAAAAAACCTCAACAAATACAAAAAGATTGAAATAATTTCGTGCATTCTATCAGACCACAATGCAATAAAGCTCAACTTCAACAGCAGGATAAGCCCTATTATCTACAAGAATACATGGAGACTAAACAACACACTCCTGAATAATGACTGGATTAAGGAAGAAATAAAGAAAGAAATAAAAGCATTCCTGGAACTGAATAGCAATGATAATACAAAACAACAAAACCTATGGGATACTTTAAAATCAGTCCTAAGAGGGAAGTTTATAGCCCTGGGTGCCTACATTAGAAAAAAAAAAAAAAAAAAAAAAAAAAAAAACAAACAAAAAACCCCAGAAAGAACACAAGTGGACGATCTAACACTGCAGCTAAAACACTTGAGAGACAACAACAAATGAATTCTAAATGCAACAGACAGGAAGAAATGACAAAAATCAGAGCAGAAATCAATGAAACAGAAACAAAACAATACAAAAATCAATGATGCAAAAGTTGGTTCTTTGAGACAATAAACAAGATAGACAGACCTCTAGCCCAGTTAACCAAAAGAAAGAAAGAGCAACTCCAAATAAATAGAATCAGTGATGAAAAGGGAACTATCACAAGAGACAATGAAAAGATCCAGACAATCATACAAGAATACTTCAAAAAACTATACTCTAATAAGTTTGAACACCAGGAGAAATGGATGAATATCTGAAATCCTGGGAATCACCAAAGCTTAACTAAGAAGAGATTGACAGCTTAAACAGACCCATAATATATGAAGACATTGAAGATGTAATAAGAAACCTCCCATGGGGGCTGGAGAGATGGCTTAGCAGTTAAGAGCGCCGACTGCTCTTGCAGAGGACCCAGGTTCGATCCCCAGCACCCACATGGGGGCTGAGAGCCATCTTTAGCTCCAGTTCCAGAGGAATCCGAAACCCTCTTCTGACCTCTGCAGCACTGCATGACACAGGTGCATAAACCTACATGCAGACAGTACATTCATAGACATAAAAAATAAATAAAATTTAAAAAAAGAAAAAAAGAAAAGAAAAACAAAAGAAACCTCCCAACTGAAAAAAACCCCAGGCCCAAATGGTTTCATGGCAGAATTTCATAAAACATTTCAAAAAGACTTACAACCATTATTACTCAAATTGTTCAAAAGGATATAAGCAGAGGGAAATCTCCCAAATTCTTTCTATGAAGCCAACATCACTCTAATACCAAAACCAGGCAAATATACAACCGAAAAGGAGAACTATATAACCATTTCATGAACACAGATGCAAAAATTCTCAACAACATACTTGTAAATTGCATACAGACTCACATGAAAAAGATTATGCATCTTGACCAAGTTGGATTCATACCAGAGATGCAGTGATGGTTCAACATATGAAAATCAATAAATATGATAAAACACATAAATAGAATGAAAGACAAAAACCACACAATCATCTCAATTGATGCAGGAAAAAGCCTTTGACAAAATCCAGCATCCCTTCATGCTTAAAGTTCTAGAGGGAATTGGATTGGAGGGATCATTCCTCAATGTAATCAAAGTCATGTACAGGAAACCCACAGCCAACATCATCCTAAATGGAGAAAAGACAGAAGCATTCCCCTTAAAGGTAGGAACTCAGCAAGGCTGCCCCTGTCACCACTCCTCTTCAATATGGTGCTTGAAACACTTGCTAGCCCAATAAGGCAAGAAAAAGGAAATTAAAGGAGTACTAATTGGAAAAGAGGAAGTCAAGCTATCCCTTTTTGCTGATGTATGATTGCTTGTTTACCTAAGAGATGCTAAAAACTCCACCAGAAAACTCCTAGAAATTATTAAGAGTTTCAGTCAAGTGGAAGGGTACAAAATTAACCTAGAAAAATCAGTAGCCTTTCTTTCCACCAACAACAAGCAACTGAAGAAGGAATACAAGAACTTCCCACTCACAATAGCCTCAAAAACAATAAAATACCTAGGAACAAACCTAACCAAAGACACCCAAGATCTCTACAAAAAAAATTTTTTTAAACCCCTGACGAAGGAAATTGAAGAAGACATCAGAAGATGGAAAGACCTCCCATGCTCATGGATTAGAAAAATTAATATAGCAAAAATGTCCATTCTACCCAAATTAATATACAGATTCATTGCAATCCCAATTAAAATCCCCAAGAGTTCCTTCATAGGCTTGGAAAAAAAAAGTCCTAATTTCATATGGAAAAACAAAAGACCTCAAATAGCCAAAGCAACCCTGAGCAAAAAGAGTAATACAGGGGGGCTCTCTATACCAGACTTCAAACTATACTACTATATACTCATAAAAACAGCCTGGTACTGGCACAAAAACAGACCTGTTGACCAATGGAACAAAACTGAAGATCCAAACTTGAGCACATGCAATTTCAGCCACCTCATATTTGACAAGGGGGCCAAGAGGACACAATGGAGAAAAGACAGCATCTTCAGCAAGTGGTGTTGGCACTTTTGTTGGCAAAACTGGATCACCACTTGTAGAAGAATAAAGTTAAACCTCTACCTCTCTCCCTGTACAAAAGTCAACTGCAGATGGATCAAAGACCTCAACGTGAAACCCAAAACTCTGAAGATAATAGAAGAAAAAGTTGGCAGCAGCCTACAAGACATAGGCACAGGAAAAGACTTCTTAAATCAGACAGCAACTGCGCAAGAAATAAGATTGACAATTGAAAATGGGACTTCATTAAACTCAAAAGCTTCTTTACATCAAAAGAAACAATCAAGGAAGTGAAGAGAAAACCCACAGAGTGGGAGGAAACCTTCATTACAGATACATCTGACAAAGCATTGATTTCTGGAATATATAAACTACTCAAAAAACAAAGAAGAAAGAAAACAAATGACCCACTCAATAGATGGAGCAAAGAGCTGAACAGAGACTTCACAAGCAAGGAATTAGAGATAGCTGAGAAACATCTTAAAAAATGTTCAACATGAGCCGGGCGTGGTGGCGCACGCCTTTAATCCTAGCACTTGGGAGGCAGAGGCAGGCGGATCTTTGTGAGTTCAAAGCCAGCCTGGTTGACAGAGTGAGTTCCAGGACAGCTGGGGCTACAGGGAGACCCTGTCTCGAAAAGACCAAAAAAAAAAAAAAAGAAACCAACAAAAAACAAAAATGTTCCAAACTTTGCTAATAATAAAATGCAAATTAAACCCATTTAAGATATCATCTCACTCTGTATAGACTGTATAGGATCAAAACAATGATACCCACATCGTCGTGGAGAGGTTGTGAGGAAAGGGGAACACCTCATCCACGACCTGGAGGAAATGTAAACATACATACCAACAGGAAGCCCTCACCGCCACTCACTCAGAAAGCAGTGTGGAAAACCCTTGGAAGACTCAAAATGAGACTACCACCTGACCCAGTCATACCACTCCTGGGTATATACCCACAAGACTCATCTTACTGCAGAGATACATGCACAGCCATGTTTATTGCAGCTCTCTTCACAATAGTGAAGAGTTGGAACCAAACTAAGTGCCCCTCAACTGACAAGTGGATAGAGAAAATGTGGTACATCTGCACACAATGGAGTTCTATGCAGCAGTAAGAAAGATGACATCATGAACTTTGAAGGTAAATGGATGGAACTAGAAGATATCATGTTAAGTGAAGTAACAGTCCCAGAAAAACAGATGACAAATGGTATCCCTCATCTGTGGATGCTAGTGCCAATTACCTAGCTGTAAGGCAAACTGGGCAACATTAATGTGATCTGAAAACAACTGTGCTCTTATACTGTGAATCCCTTAACAGGTTCTAGAACTAAGATACCATTTATTTTCAGAGTTAAGAAGTTTTGGTATATGAATGAAGGATATGTATGCAGATTTTGGCATAATATAAGAGCAAAGGAATGTGGAAAAACTAGCTAGTCATGACATTATGTCTAACCACAATATTTATTTAATGGGAGTGCTTCTTAGTATTTCTTATACAAGGCTACTTCAGCTTTTGTCCAAGCATTTTCTAAAATATTATAAAGTAGTTGAAAGTATCAGGCTGGTATAACTCAGCCTTTCTGGATGCTTAATGACCATACTTAATGCCCATACAAATTTGGCCAAGGGTCTTAAGGGATAACTTTGTTCCTTGCCCTCAGAGGTCAACTAAGTACCAGGGGACTATGCATGGAGGCATCTCTTGAAATGTCCTGCAAATGTGAGTCACCAGTCTTCCTGTGCAGGGAGGTCTTGGAGATCTACTAATGAGACTTCAGTCAGTGTCCAGTCTGTAAAGAGGAAAGTCTGCTCATGCTTCAAAAAGGGAAGCCTGGTCTAGCAAGACCTGACTTTGTCCTTGAATGGAAGGAACTGGTGATTGAAAAACCAAATGGAGCCAGGGGCTCCCCCCCCCAAAAAAAAAAACCCTTGAGTGACACTTGAGGACCAGATCCTCAACTGACCTTGAGAAAACAAAAACCATGGTTAATCTGGGCTAACTGTGTGGCCTAAAGCATCCAAAAGGAAAGTATAACCAGAAATAAATAAATAGGAAGTCCTAAGAAATTGTACTTCAGGTATAAAACTTGAGATCTTAGTAAAAAGAAAAAAGAGCACAGTTGTTTTGCTTGTCTTATTGGCAAGTGCAGCTACCCTGTGGCTGCCACTGATTTTGCCATCCTTCAAAGACGTAAGAAGACACAGCTTTTCAAACTTCCAATATGGACTGAAGACTCATGTCTCTCCAAGAATCCTCCAAACCTTCAGTGCCAGATGGGGACTAATGAAACATCCAACTTGTGGACTGAGCTACTCCTGGGGTTTCAGCCTCTTCAGAGTATAGACTGCTATTGTTGGACTACCCAGGCTGTATCATGGAGACCAGTACAGGAAGATCAAGACAGGATGCTTAACTGGACCTCATTTAGTGACCATTGGAAGAGAAAACCCCAGTGTGGATCATAAGGGCAGAACTGATGGTGGTTTGGGCTTGCCAAGGAGGAGCCTTCAAACATGACATCCTTCAGCCTAATAAAGAAAAATCATAAGCTGAGGATGCTAAAACCTATGAAATATATGGCATGCATATGTGCATATTTTGGAATGACACATATTGGAAGGAGCAACAACAACAACAACAACAGAAAAGACTGTATCAAAGAACTGACTGAAATGGTGAATTTCTGCTTGAAAGAGTTGACTTCTGCATCGATAATTTTGAGACAGGCTGAGAAAAAGATGAAAAACATGTTTGGCAGAATGCATGAGCTCTGGTGAGGTGGTGGGGTGGGGGGGCACAGGTCTAGATTTGTAATGTAATTTTGTATAAAATGCACAGAGCTTTTATAAAACATTGGCTAAAAAAAAGAGGAATTTGGGAGATTTCCCTCTCTTTCAATCCTTTTGAATATCTTGATTAGTATTGATTGTAGGTCCTCATTAAATGTACAGTAGAATTCTGCCATAAATCCATATGGGCCTGGGCTTTTCTCAGTTGGGAGGTTTTGCATTACTGTTTCAATTTCCTCATGTGTTATAGGTCTGTTTAAGCTGTCTATCTCTTCTTGATTAAGCTTTGGTGGTTCCCATGACTTCGGATATTCATCCAATTCTCCTAAGCTTTCATATTTAATAGAGTATAGGTTTTTAAAGTATTCTCAAGTGTTTTGAGTCGCAATGTTAGGTTATTTATTTGTCCTCCTGTTTATTTTTATTTTTTAATGTAGGCATGTAGAGCTATAGCTTTCCCTCTTAAGACTGCTTTTAAATTGTCCCATAGGATTTTTGTGTTTTATCACCATTTTCATTTCATTACAGGAATTCTTTTAATTATTTCCTAATGTCTCCTTTGATCCATTCATTATTTGAGAGTGTGTTGTTTAATCTCCATGAGTTCATGTAGTTATTAGGGCTTCTTCTGGTGTTGATATTAAGCTTTATTGCATTGTGATCTGATAGAATGCATGGAAATATTTCAATTTTTTTGTATTTGTTGAGGTTTGTTCTGTGCCACAGTATGTGGTCAATTTTGGAAAAAGTTCCATGGGGTGCTGAATAGAAAGTATATTCTTTGGTGTTTGGGTGGAATAATCAGTAGATGTCTGTTAGGTCCATTTGGTGTATCTTATTGTTCAGTTCAGATGTCTCTCTGTTTATTCTTTGTCTGGTTGACTTGTCTAATGAACACAGGGGGGTGTTGAAGTCCCCTACTATGAGTGTGTTGGGGTTAGTGTGTGACTTGTAGTCCTGCAGAATTGTGTTTATAAAGTTTGGTGTACCAGAGTTTGGTGCATATATATTCATGATTGTGATATCTTTTTGGTTAATTGTTCCTTTGATAAGGATGAAGTGAGCTTCTTCATCTCTTCTGATTAGTTTTAGTTTGAAGACTATTTTTTCTCATATTAGAATAGCAACTCCTGCTTGCATCTTGCTGCCATTTGCTTGGAATAATTTTTCCACCCTTTCACCTTAAGATAGTACCTGTCCTTGAAGGTGAGATGGGTTTCTTGCAGAGAAGAAAAAAGATGGATTTTGTTTCTTAATGCATTCTACTAGTCTGTGTCTCTTGATTGGTGAGTTCAGTTCATTACTATTTAAAGTTATTATTCAAAGAGTTGTATTGCTTCCTATCATTTTAGTGTCTGCTTGCATTCTTAGTGCAGGTTTGAATTTCCACAGTTATACCTTCATTAATTACTTTCTGTTGCCACTTGGGGATAGTTGTTCCTTTCTTCTGCTCTTTGTATTGCTTCAAGTATTCTCTGAGGGGTTGGTATTCTGGACATGAATTCTTTTATCTTATTTATGTCATGAAAGATGTTTCTTTCTCCTTCAGCTATAATAGACATTGTTCTGGGTAAAGTATTCTGAGTTAGCATCTATAGTCATGTAGAATTGGGAATACTTTGGTCCAAGCTCTTCTGGCTTTCATTATTTGCATTGAAAAGTCACCTGTAATTTTTGATGGGTTTTCCTTTATATGTGACTTGTTTTTCTCTTGCAGCTTTCAGTATTCTCTCTTTGTTTTCAGCATCTAGTAATTTTACTATGTTGTAGCATGGAGCATTTCTCTTCTGGTCCTGTCTATATCATGTTCTGTGTACTTCTTTTATTCATATAGGTATGTCTTTCCTTAATTTGGAGAAATTTTCTTCTACAATCCTCTTGAAGATCTGGTCAATACCATTATCTTGAGATTTTTCTCCTTTCTCTATACCTATAATGCATATGTTTGGTCTTTTTATGGTGTCCCACATTTCCTGATTATTCCACACCTGTTTTTTTCCCATAATCTTTGCTTAAGTGGTCCAATTCTTCCATATTATCTTACAGTCCTGATATTCTATTTTCTACTTCATTAATTCTCTTGCTAAAGCTTTCTCCCATCCTTTCCAGATGGTTCATTGAGTGTTCCACTTATTTTTTCATTTCAGCCTGAGTTTTCTTCAGTATTTCTTTTTTTAATTCATTTGAAAGTTTATCATTGTCTTCTTTAGTTTATCTCAATCTCCTTTTAGTTCTTTGATTTGTTTATATGTTCTTTACATTCCTTGAATTCTTTGATTATGTTTATGGTAGTTCTTTTAAGAGCTGTGTCCTAGAAGAAAAAGTGGGCAGCAGACTATGAGATATAGGTATAGGAAAAGACTTCCTAAATCAGACAGCAGCTGCTCAAGAATTAAGGTTGACAATTGACAAATGGGACCTCATTAAACTCAAAAGCTTCTGTACATCAAAAGAAACAATCAAGGAAGTGAAGAGAAATCCCACAGAGTGGGAGGAAACCTTCACTGCAGAAACATCTGACAAAGCATTGATTTCCAGAATATATAAACTACTCAAAAAACAAAGAAGAAAGAAAACAAATGACCCACTCAATAGATGGAGCAAAGAACTGAACAGAGACTTCACAAGTGAGGAATTAGAGATGNTTCCAGTCTGTCTTGTGCTACTTTCTGGGCCTTCTTGAAGTTGTGATAACTTGACTTTCTTCTCCGGCTGTGGGAAGAGCCAGTTTGAATTAGGGGCTAGTTCTTAGCGAGCATCCCACAGGGCACAACTCGGAAGTCAATGGAATACTCTGACCCCGCCCCAAGAGAGAGCAATGTGTCTCAGACAAATGATGCTAGGCATGGCAGCAGCATACAGGGGCATGAGACTGGGATCTGTGATTTACTATGGGAGATGACATCATTTTGCTTGTAAAAGAAACTTGCAGCATGCAATAAATTGAATTCTCCATTACCATCATTACACAGAAATCCCAGGTCCATTATTTTGTGTGTATACAGGCCGAAGTAGGCCTGGATTTCGAGTGTTGTTGGATAGTGGATTGGATGGAATCTCCAACCTAGTAAGCTAATGTGGGGTTGGATGGAGACTAATCAGGTCGCCAACCTGTGGAGCAGATTGTGAGTGGGTGTAGGCAGAAGATCTTCCATCAGCCATCCACCTGAAATACCTGTCCAGAGACCAGCAGTCTTTGGGCAGGTGGGAAAGCATGGCCAGAGGGGAAGCATTCCACTTCCCAGGCTAAGTACCACTCAGGTTGGGTAACAGCAGTAATGACAGTAACCAACTGACCTGTGCATCAAGGGGTCAGTTCCCCACAGTGACGGCAGGTGGCCACTGCTCCCTTTCTCTTAGCAGGACTGTGCTGGACCTGCACATAGCCAGAGAAGCTTCCAACATCTGGCCACTTCTTTCTACCATGCCTCCTCTGCCATTATGGACTCTTGCCACCCTGGGACCACAAGGCAATAAACACTTACTTTCTTTTTTATTTTTTATTTTTTGGTCTTTTCAAGACAGCATCTCCCTGTAGCCCCAGTTGTCCTGGAACTCATCAGGATGGCTTTGAACTCACAAAGATGCACCTGCCTCTGCCTCCCAAGTGCTAGGAGGAATCTTCTTAATTGACCAACTTGCTCTTAAAGATTGAAGCCACAAAACCACTCAGAAAAAAAAAAAAAAGACTGGTCTTTAGCTCTCTAAGCTTCTGAAAATGGCCAGGCTGATAGTGTTCATAGATCACTTGTGATTATTACCTTCATCTAACTTCTGATTTGTATGCATAAGAAGCACTGGAAAATGTGATAGAAGTAGGCCAACTGAGAAATCTTTCATAATACTATGGAAATTTCAGGAGTTTTGGATGATGATAATAAGAAAAAAAACAAAACTCCAGGTTCTGTTACAAGGCCCCAAGCACAATAGCTTTAATTCTTCATTGATTGGACATTTGCTAAATATCATTGCATAATTTCATGTACAATCTTATGGTCTGCAGTGAGGAATGTCAAAAAAGTACAAGAAATTTACTCTTCAGTAAAAATATTCATAGTAAATCTAAAAATACATATATTCAGAATTCATTTCCTTAAATAAAAATCTTATGCTAAAATAATATATAAGATAGATCAAAGCAGACTATTCTTGAAGTTGTAGATAAAGGCCTCAAGACCCATCCATATATTTTCCCCAAGTCCGCTTACGACTTCCACAAAATATAGTGTGGAAATCAATAACTAATGAGGATACATGCAAACATAGTCAAATCAGTGTCTGTGCATAGTAATGTGGTTCCTCATGGTGAGGAAACCACTATTCATATATTCTTTCTGTGTTCTGGGTACTCTTTCTGGAGTTTTAGATTTATTAATTAATTTCATAAAAATAACCAATATTGACATGTAAGTATAAGCACTCTCAGCTGATGGTGGAGGAACCTAGATTTGGAATAATAAAACTGGATTGCCTGATAACCCACAGCATTATTTAGTAGGTCTGAGATTCAGAGATAAGTTCAGCATTGTTCAAATAGAAGACAAGATTTGAATAGCTATACATACACAAATTCACAAAGATTTACATTGCAGAGTATGAAATAAGAAGCTAAGAGCCAGGTGCAGTGTTTCTTCATCAATGTGAAGAATACCTGTAGAATTATAGAGAGAAATATGGGCATTGCATAACAATTCCAAGTGTAGTCATGGGAATGTGACAATGTATAATCTGCCGGGGAGATTATAGTGACACAAGTGGAAAGATTTTTATATATTGTGTGAGGAAATCAGAAGCTGGAATCCCTCATTATTAGAAAACCACCCTGGAAAGTAAAAGGTCAACAAATACTTGAGAAATTATTCAATGAACTTAACCATTTCTGGAATGTGCAAATTAAAATTGCTTTGAGATTCTATCTCGCCACAGTCAGAGTGGCTATCAAGAGAACAAATGACAGCAAATGCTGGCGATGATGTGTGGAAAGAGGAATCCTGATTCAGTACAGATGAGGGTGTAATAGCCACTATGGAAATCAGCATGGAGATGTTTCAAAAATCTAGAAATAGAACCATCACATGACCAAGCTATACAACCCTTGGTTATATATGCAAAGGACTCTAAATCAATTTGACACAGAGATATTTTCAAATCTACCTTGATTGCTGCACTATTCACAGTGTCCAGGAAATGGAACTAGCCTGGATGTCTATCAACAAAGAATGGTTGAAGAAAATATGGTGCATATACACAATGGAATTTTGTGAAGTCATAAAGAAAAATGAAATCATGGCTTTCATAGAAGAATGTATTGGGGCCGGAGAGATGGCTCAGTAGTTAAGAGCACCGACTACTCTTGCAGAGGACCCGGGTTCAATTCCCAGCACCCACGTGGTGGCTGGGTGTGGTGGCACACGTCTTTAATCCCAGCACTCGGAAGGCAGAGGCAGGAGGATGTCTGTGAGCTCAAGGCCAGCCTGGTCTACAAAGTGAGTTCCAGGCCAGCTGGGGCTATAGGGAGACCCTGTCTCAAAAAAAAAAAAAAAAANAACTTTATGAACTCTAAAATAGCCAGAAGCAGCAACATTTTGTTTTTTTTTCTCTTGAAAATACTCTCAGGTTATCAATAATTTAGTCTATGTCTATCCTATATTTATTACGCTTTGAAAAAAAAATTTGAAAGTTTTTCTTCATTGTTTTCAGGTTACTTTTCTTTTCTTTTTGCTTTCGTTCTTTCTTTTTTTTTTTTTTTTTTTGGTCTTTTGAGCAAAGGTTCTTCCTGGTAGCCCCAGCTGTCCTGGAACGGCTCTGTAGACCGGCTGGCCTTGGAACTCACAAAGATCTGCCTGCCCCCCCCCCTTCTGACTCCCAAGTGCTAGGATTAAAGGCATGTGCTACCACACCCCTATCAGGTTAGTTTCCATAATGGCATTTTCCATACATTGTGTCCCTGGTCTTAATTCTCATTCATTTTCCCTAATAACCCCCTACCTTTTGCCCTGATTTTCTTGGTGGCTGGTTCCCTACATCCTTCTAGTCTCTCCTGTTTTTATCACACATATCTCTTTCCTTTAACATCTTTACACCAACAGACATACATTATAACGTGTAATGAAGAACAGTTTATATATATATATATATATATATATCAATTTATATATAACACACACACAGATACAACATATGTAGAAGTTTAAATCTAGGTTCTTCTTCATATGAAAAAAAATACATTGTATTCGAACTTTATGAACTCTAAAATAGCCAGAAGCAGCAACATTTTGTTTTTTTTTCTCTTGAAAATACTCTCAGGTTATCAATAATTTAGTCTATGTCTATCCTATATTTATTACGCTTTGAAAAAAAAATTTGAAAGTTTTTCTTCATTGTTTTCAGGTTACTTTTCTTTTCTTTTTGCTTTCGTTCTTTCTTTTTTTTTTTTTTTTTTTGGTCTTTTGAGCAAAGGTTCTTCCTGGTAGCCCCAGCTGTCCTGGAACGGCTCTGTAGACCGGCTGGCCTTGGAACTCACAAAGATCTGCCTGCCCCCCCCCCTTCTGACTCCCAAGTGCTAGGATTAAAGGCATGTGCTACCACACCCCGATCAGGTTAGTTTCCATATGGCATTTTCCATACATTGTGTCCCTGGTCTTAATTCTCATTCATTTTCCCTAATAACCCCCTACCTTTTGCCCTGATTTTCTTGGTGGCTGGTTCCCTACATCCTTCTAGTCTCTCCTGTTTTTATCACACATATCTCTTTCCTTTAACATCTTTACACCAACAGACATACATTATAACGTGTAATGAAGAACAGTTTATATATATATATATATATATATATCAATTTATATATAACACACACACAGATACAACATATGTAGAAGTTTAAATCTAGGTTCTTCTTCATATGAAAAAAAATACATTGTATTCGACAATGAAGAAAAACTTCAAATTTTTTGTCAAAGACTTAATAAATATAGGATAGACATAGACTAAATTATTGATAACCTGAGTATTTTCTAATGAGAAAAATGTTGTGCTTCTGGATATTTTGAGAGTTCATAAAGTTTATAAAGACTGTTATATTAGGGGGCTGACAAGATGACTCAGCAGTTAAAATAGTTTCCACCAAGCTTGATAAGTGAGTTTGACTCACAGGATACACATCAAGAAAGGAGAGAATCAAGTCCCACAATTTGTCCTTTGAGCTCCCTATAACACGTGCCTCACCATCCACAATAAGTATACAAAATAGAATTTAAAAATTCTTAAATTTGTCTACAAAGTTAATCATTTGGAGAGTATACTAA
Organism: Rhizomys pruinosus; assembly: GCA_009823505.1. Taxonomy (NCBI): domain Eukaryota; kingdom Metazoa; phylum Chordata; class Mammalia; order Rodentia; family Spalacidae; genus Rhizomys; species Rhizomys pruinosus. The sequence continues at coordinate 1,121,955 of VZQC01012607.1, forward strand.
ACACACTCGGATGCCCGTGTTCACACAAGTATAGTAAGAAGCACTCAAAATCATAAACATTGACCTGTTAATAGCATTTGTTTCTCAGGAAGATAATTACCCTTTTCTTATTTCCTTTCCTATTTGCATTATCGATCTTTGAATTTTATCTGTAAAATGTATGCTACTAACAAAGTCTATGAAAAAGAAGAGAGAGAGAGAGAGAGAGAGAGAGAGAGAGAGAGAACAGAAGAGAAAAAGAAATGAAGGAGAGAGAGAGAGGCACCAAAGGAAAGAAAGAAGAAAATGCAAAGACTTGAAGATTGAAATCTGCATTCAGAATTATTTACCCACTGGACTATTTTTCTCTGGCCATTCTTTTTTAAGTCTGTTTATTTATTTAGTTATTAATCATTTATTATTTTATGTTATGAGTGTTAAGTCTGCATGTGTGTAAGTGTCACCATGTCCTGCAGTGCCTGCAGAGGACACAGGAGGGTATCAGATCCGCTGGAACTGGAGTTATGGATGGTTGTTGGCCACCATTTAGGTGCTGAGATTCAAAACTTTGTCTTCTGCAAGAGCAGCCAGTACTCTTAACCACTGAGCTATCTCTCCAGCCCTCCCTCTGGCAATTCTTGAAGCCTGTCTGTAGATCAGTTTCCTAATGGCCATGTCCTTGGTAGGTTTTCTATATCTCTGATTGTGAGTGTGTTAAATAAATATTAACAGCATGTCTGAATATTGCAAAAGCCATTACTCAAAGACAGTCATGTCCTTCATGAATAAGCTCCTATAAAAGAACAAAACTAAAGCCTGAGGATGTTACATGTACAGGTTGGGTGTCCCTGTTCTAAAATACCTAGGACTAGAGATATTTCAAATTTCAAGATTTTTCAGATTATTGGATGTTTGCATATTGATAATGAGATGCATTAGGCCTAAAATCCAAGTCTACACATGAAATTCATTATGTTCTACATACACCATATATATATATATATATATATATATATATTATTCATTTGCAATGAAATTTGAAATAATGAAATTTTCAGAAAGGGAGATTGGTCTGTGTGTGTGTGTGTCGGTGTGTGTGTGTGTGTTGGTGTGTGTGTCTGTGTGTTGGTGTGTGTGTCTGTGTGTTGGTGTGTGTGTGTATGTGTCTGTGTGTGTGTCTGTGTGTATGTGTCTGTGGGTGTGTCTCTGTGTGTCTGTGTGTGTGTCTGTGTGTATATATGTGTACTCCCAGTCTCAGTCCATTTTCTGGTTTGAAGGTCCATGCTTAAACTGTTTGAGTCAGTCTTCCAATCCCATTAATGACCATTCTTCCATGACACGGTCGAGTTGGTTCTGTCTAACTGCATTATCATCTGATGAGATTTTTAGGGGTTCTGCACCTTTACATCTGTATCCAGCCTACAGATAATAGTAAATTTATAATAAATATTTACCCAAAGAAATAGCTAAGACAGAAACTGATCATGACATAATGACTAGATGTGGACAAATGGGAAAAGAGTTAAGGATGCTTTCAAAGTGCAGTTAATGTGTCATCATTTAAAGAGACAGCAAAATGAAAGAATATTTTCAATGAGAACACAGCAATTTCAATTCTAGACAGAGTAAATTTGAGATTTCTGAGATGTGGAGTTAGNTTTTTTTTGGGGGGGGGTCTTTTTCGAAACAGGGTCCCCTGTAGCCCCAGCTGTCCTGGAATTCACTCTGTAGATCAGGCTGGCCTTGAACTCACAAAGATCCTCCTGCCTCTGCCTCCCAAGTGCTAGGATTAAAGGCGTGCGCCACCACACCCATCGGGATTCACATTTTAAGAGTAGAGTTGCATGCAGGTAAAAAAGAAATATTACGGGCTGGAGAGATGGCCTAGCAGTTAAGAGCGCCGACCGCTCCTGCAGAGGACCTGGGTTCGATCCCCAGAACCCACATGGTGGCTGAGAACCGTCTGAAACTCCAATTCCAGGAGAACTCCAGCTCCAGGGGAATCCGGCACCCTCTTCTGACCTCCGCGGCATTGCACGACACGGGTGCACAGACTTGCATGCAGACAGTACATTCGTACACATACAGAAATAAATAAAAATTAAAAAAAAAAGAAATATTACTTTACATTCCTAAATTACATAGCAAATAATGTAAAGTATTATTTCTTTTTTACCTACATGCAACTCTACTCTTAATTACATAGCAACCTGACATATGGTTCAGTGTACTTTTTATAGTAACATCAGGTAATGTGGTATTATATTTACTAAAAAAGAAAAAAAATTATTCAGTTGTCTTACATGTAAGAATTTGGTGCTAGGATCCACAAATGAGGAACACCATATGTAGTTTGATTTTCTGGGATTGTGTTAGTTCATTTAGCATAGCTTCTAGCTCCATCCATTTACCTGCAAATTTCATGATGCCATCTTTCTTTTTTTTCAATAAAAATATATATTTTAACAATAAGTAATAATTTACGAGTACAAACATCCTTCATGTAAAACCAATTTGCAAGCAGTTGTGCCCAAACCCACACAGCCCAAGGGTCCCACCATCCAGCTGGGGGGGCTTGTATGTTCGATCAAGTTAATCAAATAAGTGTCCAGACTATATTGCTGTAGTTTCACCATTTGCCCCAATCGCAGCCCTTACATTCTACCATGCCCCCTCTTCCGCAGATTGTTCCCTAGGCTTAGGAAAGCACAGGTGGACGAGAAGCAAAACAGTTTACTTTCTCTGGAGTTGTTGTTTTGGACTCTGGTCAATTCTGCCTGTTTCCTTCCATGGGCTGACAGTTTGTCCAGGAATAACCTTTCAATCCTACTAATGAAGCACAAACAGTTAGATATATAGGTATTTAAATAGTACTAATTGTTATGGTAGGTTACTTTGGTATAGACAAAGATGTTTGGATGGTATGTTAATCCATGAATTACATTTTTTCTGTAAAATATGACAGGGTCTTACTATGGCTTATAACATCTCCTAACCACTAGAGGATGTAAACTTGTGGCATCAGCCATGGGTTATTCCTCCAAGGAGAGGGCTAATAGCCAATTAGATTTGGGATATACAGGCATATAGCTGCCAATGCTGCACAGTATTTCCAGGCAGGTGAGGTATAGCTGGTGCTGATGGAGGAGTCTTGCTTGACTCAAGGAGACCTATATTTGCTTTATTGGTTTAGTGGCCTTTGGTAATACTCTCTGGTATTCCAGAGACCAACATATAAATGGACTGAAAAACAAAAACCATACCATCATATCAATTGACGCAGAGAAAGCCTTTGACAAAATCCAGCATCCCTTCATGTTTAAAGTCCTAGAGGGAATTGGACTGGAGAGATCATTCCTCAATTTAATCAAAGCCATATACAGGAAACCCACAGCCAATATCATCCTAAATGGGGAAACGACAGAAGCATTTCCCTTAAAGGTAGGAACTCAGCAAGGCTGTCACCACTCCTTTTCAGTACAGTGCTTGAAACCCTTGCTAGGGCAATAAGGCAAGAAAAGGAAATTAAAGGAGTTCTAATTGGAAAAGAGGAAGTCAAGCTATCTCTTTTTGCTGATGATATGATTGTCTACCTAAGGGATGCTAAGAACTCCTCCAGAAAACTCCTAGAAATGATTAAGAGCTTCAGTAAAGTGGCAGGATACAAAATAAATCTAGAAAAATCAGTAGCCTTTCTTTACACCAACAACAAGCAATTGAAGAAGGACTACAAGGAGACCTTACCACTCACAATAGCCTCAAAAACAATAAAATACCTAGGAAGAAACCTAACCAAAGACACCAAGGATCTCTAAAACAAAATTTTTAAACCCCTGAAGAAGGAAATTGAGGAAGACATCAGAAGATGGACAAACCTCCCATGCTCATGGATTGGGAAAATAAATATAGTAAAAAGGTCCATTCTACCCAAACTCGTGTACAGATTTAATGCAATCCCAATCAAAATCCCCAAGAGCTTCTTCACAGGCTTGGATGTCATCTTTCTTTACGGCTGCATACAAATCCATTGTGTATACGTACCACATTTTCTTTATGAATGCATCAGTTGAGGGACAGTTGGGTTATTTCCAGCTCTTCCCTATTGTGAAGAGAGCTGCAATATATATGGTTGTGCAAGTATCTCTACAACAGAATGAATCTTATGGGTATATACCCAGGAGTGGCATGACTGGGTCAGGTGGTAGGTTTGTTTTGAGTCTTTGAAGGCTACAGGGAGACCATGTCTCAAAAAGACCAAAAGAAAAAAAGTTCTCTACACTGCTTTCCATAGGGGTTGCATGAGTTTGCATTCCCACCAAAGGTGAATTAGGGTTCCCTTTTCCCACATCCTCTCCAGTATTTGGTATCCTTTGTTTTCCTGAACATAGCCAGACTTACCTGGGTAAGATGAAATCTTTGTTTGTTTTATTTTGTTTTTGGACCTTTTGAAACAGAGTCTCCCTGTAGCCCCAGCTGTCCTGGAACTCACTCTGTAGACCAGGCTGGACTTTAACTCACAAAGATCCACCTGCCTCTGCCTCCCAAGTGCTTGGATTAAAGGCGTGTGCCACCACACCCCGGCATCACTTTTCTTTTTTATTCCCCTTTTTTTGTTGTTGTTCTTTTTGAGACAAAGTCTCCCGGTAGCCCAGCTGTCCTGGAACTCACTCTAGACCAGCCTGGCCTTGAACTCACAAAGATCCTCTTGCCTCTGCCTCTCAAGTGCTAGGATTAAAGGCATGTGCCACAACACCTGGCCATTGACTTTTATGATGTTTCTCAGCCATCTTTACTTCTTCATTTGTGAAGTCACTGTTCAGCACTTTACTTCATCTTTTGATTTGGTCGTTTGTTTTCTTGCTCCTTCGTTTGTTGAGTAATTTATATACTCTGGATATTAAACCACTTTCAAATATATCACTGGTGAAGGTTTCTTCCCACTCTGTGGGTTTTCTCTTCTTTGATTGCTTCTTTTGCTGCACAGAAGCTTTTGAGTTTAATGAGATCCCGATTGTTGATCATTGATCTTATTTCCTGCACAGCTGCTGTCTGATTTAGAAAGTCTTTTTTTTATTTTATTTAGTTTCATATGGGTATGAATGTACTGTCTGCATGTAGGTTTGTGCACCCATGTTGTGGAATGCCACAGAGGTCAGAAGAGGGTGTCGGATTCCCCTGGAACTGGAGCTAAAGACGGCTCTCAGCCACCATGTGGGTGCTGGGGATCGAACCTGGATCCTCTGCAAGAGCAGTTGGTGCTCTCAACCACTAGGCCATCTCTCCAGCCCCTAGAAAGTCTTTTACTACACCTATATCTTGTAGGTTACTGCCAATCATCTTCTATCATTTTCAGAGTTTCAGTTTCATGTTGAGGTCTTTGATCCATTTGGAGTTGGTTTTTGTATAGGAGAAAAGTAAGGGTTTTGTATTATTCTTCTACAAATGGTGATCCAGTTTTGCCAGTACCATTTGCTGAAGATGTTACTTTCCTCCACTGAGTCTTCTTGGTTCCTTTGTCAAATATGAGGTGGCTGAAATTGCATGTGCTCAAGTTTGGATCTTCAGTTTTATTCTTATGGGTCTGTTTTTGTGCCAGTACCAAGCTGTTTTTATGACTATAGCCCTGTAATATAGTTTGAAGTCTGGTATAGTAAACCCCCTCCTCCCCGAATAATTCTTTTTGCTCAGGGTTGCTTTGGCTATCCAGGGTCTTTTTTTTTCCATATTAATTTTAGGATTTTTTTTCTAAGTCTGTGAAGAAACTCATAGGGATTTCCATTGGGATTGCATTAACTCTGTATATTACTTTGGGTAGGATGGTCATATTTACTATATTAATTTTACCAATCCATGAGCATGGGAGGTCCTTCCATCTTCTGGTGTCTTCTTCAATCTCCTTCAAGGATTTAAATTTTTCATTGTAGAGATCTTTAGTGTCTTTGTTCAGGTTTGTTCCAAGATATTTTATTTTTTCTGAGGCTATCTTGAATGGGAAGGTCTCCCTATAATCCTCAAATTGCTTATTGTTGGCATAAAGAAAAGCTACTGCCTTTTCTAAATTAATTGTGTACCCAGCCACTTTACTAAAATTGTTAATCATTTCTAGTTTTCTGGTGGAATTTTTTGAAAAATTTTAGGTAAATTATCATGTCATCTGCAAAAAGGGATAGTTTGACCTCCTCTTTTCCAATTAACATTCCTTTAATTTCCTTTTTCTTATCTTATTGCTCTGGCAAGCATTTCAAGAACTATATTGAAAAGGAGTGGAGATAGAAACCCCTTGCCAGGTTCCTGAGTTTAAGGGGAATGCTTCTAATTTTTCCCCATTTGGAATGATGTTGGCTGTGGGTTTGTTGTATATGGATTTAATTATGTTGAGTAATGTTCCCTCCAGTCCAATTCCCTCTAGGACTTTAAACATGAAGGTGTGTTGTATTTTATCAAAGGCCTTTTCCACATCAATTGAGATGATCATGTGTTTTTGTTCCTTCAGTCCGCTTATGTGTTTTATGGCATTTATTGATTTATGTATGTTGAACCATCCCTGCATCTCTGATATAAATCTGACTTGCTCATGGTGGATGACTTTTTGATGCATGCCTCTAGGTGGTTTGCAAGTATTTTGTTGAGAATTTGTATCTATGTTCATTAATGAAATAGGTCTAAAGTTTTCTTTTTTGGTTGTATCTTTGATTAGTGATGCCTGCTTTATAGAAGGAATTTGGGTGATTTCCCTCTATTTAAATCCTTTTGAATAACTTAAGTAATAGTGGTTGTAGGTCCTCTTTAAAGGTCTTGTAAAACTCTGCCATAAGTCCATCTGGGCCTGGGCTTTTTTCAGTTGGGAGGTTTTATACTATTCTTTCAATTTCCTCATATATTATGGGTCTGTTTAAGCTGTAAATTCTCTCTTGGTTAAGCTTTGGTGATTTCCATTATTTCAGATAGTCATCCACTTCTCTTAGGTTTTCAAATTTAATAAAGTATAGATTTTTAAAGTAGTCTTGTATGATTGTCTGGATCTTTTCTTTATCTGTTGTGCTCTTTCCTTTTTCACCTCTAATTTTGTTGATTTGGAGTTGCTCTTTCTTTTGGTTAACTGGGCTACAGGGCTATCTATCTTGTTTATCCTTTCAAAGAACCAGCTCTTGGATTCATTGATCCTTTGTATTGGGAGACCTTGTCTCAAAAAATACAAAAAAAAAAAAAAAAAAAAAAAGGAAAAGAAATTTAAGGAATCACACATAACATGACAATTTCCAGTACTCTTTAAAAAAATTTTTTTAATTTTATTTATTTTTGTATGTGTATGAGTGTACTGTCTGCATGTAGGTCTGTGCACCAATGTTGTGCAATGCCATGGAGGTCAGAAGAGGGTCTCGGATTCCCCTGGAACTGGAGTTCTCCTGGAATTGGAGTTACAGACTGTTCTTAGCTGCCATGTGGGTGCTGGGGATAGAACCTGGGTCCTCTGCAAGAGCAGTCGGTGCTCTTAACCACTAGGCTATCTCTCTAGCCCAATTTCCAGAACTCTTAAAAAATATGGATGGTGATCTTGCATTCCTTTGTTTTGAGCATCTAGCATTTTTACTGATATGGCATGGGGAATTTCTTTTCAGGTATTGACTATTTGGTGCTCTATGTGCTTCTTGTATTTGTATGGGCATGTTTTTCATTAATTTGGGGAAATTTTCTTCTATAATTCTGTTGAAGATCTGGTCAATACCATTATCCTGGGATTCTTCTCCTTCCTCTATACCTATGATGCATAGGTTTTGTCTTTACATGGTGTCCCACATTTCCTGATTATTCCACTTTTGTGTTGTTTTTATATTTCTCATAATCTTCTTTTGAGCATCCCAGTTCTTCTGTGTTATCTTCTAGTCTGAATAATCTATTTCTGCTCCATTCATTCTGTTACCAAGGTTTTCTCCCATTGTTTCCAGTTGACTGGATGAGTGACTGATTTCTTTTTTTCATTTCAGCCTGAGATTTCTTCAGTATTTCCACTTCCTTCTAGAATTTGTCATTCTCTTCTTTTAGGCTATCTCTATCTCCTTCTAGTTCTTTGATTCATTTGTCTATGTGTTCTTTACATTCCTTGATTTCTTTGAATATGTTTATGATAGTTCTTTTAAGATCCATGTCCTGGGTTATCTCCAGAAAGTTCTTTTTGTAGGAGTCTTCTATAGGACTGGTAGGATTTATGATTTTCCCTTGTTATTGTTTTTTTTGTTGCGATTTTGGCATATAGATTTGTTTTGTTGTTTGTATTCTGTTAAGAAACTCAAGTGTCACTTCATTGAGTTGAAGACTGACTTTGCTTGTTTTCTTCATGTGTTCTCATTGTCTTCTTATTAGTTATGAAAGGCTGGCTGTGTCTAGGCTTCAGGTTTTCACTTTTGATTCTCCAGAGACCCAGGACAGTAAACAATCAGGTCTGCTTGAATCTTGCACCGAGTGAGGTGAGCCTACCAGTTCCCCTGGACTGACTGTAATGATCTGGGTCTGGGTCCAGGGCCAGAGATGCTTTGCCTAGAGCCAGAGGAATTGCCTGAGGTGTTCCCTAGCTAGTGGGTTGGTATTGTAGACTATGCCTGGAGTGGGCTTCTGTCTCACCTGCTGGGTGCCGAGTGTTTGTGTAGGAGACTGGCCTCAGGTTAAGTGGATAGCGCTCTGTCTCACCTATCAGGAGCCCCAGCTGGATCCACTGGAGCTGATCCAGAGCTGAACAAGAGCTAGAGCTCTGATTTAGGTACTGGCCTCTGGCTGGGTGGGCATGCCGTGCCTTGCCTGGTGGGAATAGGCAGCCAAAGCAGATGCATACTGGCGTGAGCTAGGCTCTGACTTACTCCCCAGAAGATGGGAGGTGGGCACAGGGCACTGGATCCCTAGCTGCATAAGCTGAAACTGCAGCTACAGGGCATCAGGAGCTGGATTTTGGGAGTCAGGTGCTGGGTACCTGGGGCAGAGATGGCAGAGCCTGCTGAACTGGAACTGGAGCTCTTGGGAGCCATGAGCAGGCACTCAATACCTGGGTGCTGGGCATAGCTTCTGGGTCTTTGCTTCTCCACCTGTGTGGGCCTGCCAGGGCTGGACCACTCTGCTGGGTTTTGGTCTCCATCTGTTCCACCTGAGTGGACCTCCTGGGGCCTGGCTGCTCCACTGGGTTTCAGAGCTCTGCCTGGTCCCCCTGTCCAACTGGACAGGCCAGCTTGTTCCCTTCCCTTTCTTCTTCTTCTTTTTTTTTTTTTTTTGCTTATTTTATTTATTTTTTATTTTTTTTTAATTTAATTTTTATTGATGGTTTGTGCATTTCGTACATCATTTTCCAATTCAGATCAGGCATATTTCCCTTTTCCCTTCCCCCCCAACCCCCACCACCAATCCAGATCATGTATTCTGCCCATAAACTGTCCTGCATCTTTCAAGGTTTTTTTTTTTTTTTTCATTTTTTAGCTATATAGTGATATATCCATGAGTTAATAAGCATCCTTTGTGCAAAACCAATCTACAGACTGTTGTGCCCAAACCCCCACAGTCCCACCATTCAGTGGGGGGTGACAGGTTGTTTGTTCAATCAAGTTGATCAAATGAGTGTCCAGACTACATCGCTGTAGTTTCACCGTTCACCCCAATCGCAGCCTTTACCTTCTACCACACCCCCTCTTCCGCTCCTTTTCCAACTTTGTTGTTTCCTTGTTAATGACAACTCTGTATTCTCAATTTTCTCTTTAGTCTGGTTTTAGATGCTAAGGTTCAAACATTATTTTTCAGGTAAGTAAAAGAAAAAAAATTGGAAAACAAAGCTTCATTCATTTCTTCTGCTATAGCTTTCTTAACCACCTAAATGCATAATCAGTTTGGTCAGCTGGATCAAGTGAGAGAGTATTATTGAAAAGGAGAGAGTTTCCCAGCAACTTTAATCCCAGCACTCAGGAGCTGGAGGCAGGTTGATCTACATAGTGAGTTCTAGGCCAGCTGGGGCTGCAGGGAGATTTTTCTCAAAAATATCAAAATAAACCACAAAACAAACAAAAAATTGGGCTGGGGACAGTGAGCCACCAGTAAAGAAGTTGGGGGGGGGTAACCACACTTCTCTAATTTCTCAGTTCGTCAAGCCTATGAAAAATGGATCAGTACTATTACCATGGTCCTCTGGAGGCCAATGCCAGAAACCACTAGCTAACAGTCCAGGTCTGAGCTGGTAGACTTGCAAAGATTCTGATTGAATGAAGGGTATTTGCTTCCTAGAGTTGCTATAGTAAATATTTCAAGCTGGGTGGCTTAAAACAATAGACATGTTTTATCTCATAGCTGTAAAGGCCAGTAGTCCAAAATCAAGCTTTTGGTAGAGTTGATTCCTCATAGAGGCAACAAGTATAACTCTGTTCCATACCTGTCTCCTAGCTTTGAGCTGCTTTGACAGTCTTGGCAGATCTTGCATCATTCCAGTCTTTGCTGGCATCACTCACTTGGTGTTCTCACTAGGTCTCATTTATAAGAAAACCAGTCATTTGGATTAAGAGTCCACCCTACCTTTAGTATGAACTTTTATTATAATTGTATTTTAAATGATTGCATTTCTAAATAAGTTCATATTTGAAGGCACCGCTGACTAGTGTTTAGTGTTTCTATTTTCTTTGGGAACAAAATAGCCCAAGATATAATAAGCTAAATTAAATAATTGGCTTGCTTCATCAATTGAGAAGAAGGAAGTACCAATTCAGAATAACCAAATGTGACAGCTTTGTCACAAAGTATAAGTCACTGCTCCATGAGAAATGAGATGAGCATAATAGATAGACATTCAAGGAATTTATAAAAAGGTAAGAATCAACTAACATTGACTAAATTATGAGTTTGGAGCAAAAAATATACTAAGGAAATAGAGGATCAAGATTTGGAAATAGTTTCTACAGCTTACAAACAACTAAAGAACAGAGTTGGAAATCCAAAGAGGTCCATGAAGGGCTTTCAGTTCTAACAATAGACTTAAGTTCCAATGAAAGAACTGACATTTACCAGTGGAAATTTTATAATGGTGGTTGTCAACTGCTCACATGATTTGTAACAGTTTTAGTTACTTTTCTGTTGCTGAAATAAAATACCATGACCAATTTATAAAAGAAGGTATGTTAAAAATTTTGAGTGTTCAGTTCCAGAGTGGGGGTAAAAGTCCATCATGGCTGGGAGAGACTGCCAGAGCAGAAAATGAATGCTCAAAGAAATTTGGATAGAGTTCAGGGGAGGAGCTGGCACTGAGGGGTAAACTGGGAGAGTAATTTGGGGCAATGGACTCTAGCCCATATGACAGAAGGTGCAAATTCTGTGGGGAGGGGGAGGGGGAGGGGGAGGGGGTTGGATTAAAAAATATAAAAAAGTAAAGGAGGCACAGGAATCAGTGAGTGCCTAAACTGGAGGTGAGCAAGGCTATGAACTCAGAAAGCCCACCCCCCAGTGATGTGTTTTCTCCAGCAAGTCTACACCTCCTAAACTTCCCCAAACAGTGTCACCAACTGGGGACAAAGTATTCAAATACTTGGTGTCTATGAGGGACATTCTCATTCTATCCCCTGACCCTCAAAGGCTCATGTCAATATCATAATATAAAATGAATTCAGCCCAACATCAAAAGTCCCCATAGTCTTTAGCAATATCAATACTTTTCAAAAGTCTCTTCCCTGACTCAAGGCAATCTCTTAAGTATAACTCTATGAAAAATGAAAAAGCAAATTATATCCTTCCAACATACAATGGCACAGAATACACATTTCCATTCTAAAAGGGAGGAATGGGGCATAGTGAAAATACCAGACCAAAACAAGAAGAAAACCAGCAAGACAAACACCAAATCATAGCCCCATGTTTGACATTCTTGACATTTGTTCCAAGGAGTTCAGATCATTCCCTCCAGCTTTGCTGCCTGCAACATCCGTCACTCTTTTAGGTACCATTCTCTGTATATAGCTCTCCTTGCCAAATGTCTCACAGCTCTGGCATCTCTAACATACTGGAATCTATGCTGCAAATCAGGCTTGACCTTCAAAGCTTCACACAAAGGCCTGTTGGGGCCTTCTTTACTCAGGGACTCCCCTGCTACACTCTCTTTGGCCTCTGTGGCTCTCGAATAAATGACGCCTTTACTCTTGTATCTTTTATGCCTCTAAAGCAAGTACCACATGTACTGATACTGCCAAGTTTGCTCTTGGCTTAGGATGGACATTGGGCTCCTTCATTCATATTGTCAATAACTTTTTTTTTTCCAGACTGGGTCTCCCTGTAGTCCCTGCTGGCCTGGAACTCACTCTGTAGACCAGGTGGGCCTTGAACTCACAGAGATCCGCCTGCCTCTGCCTCCCAAGTGCTAGGATTAAAGTCACATGCCACCATGCCTTTTAAGTATGCACAGGAAGCAGACAGAACAAACTGGTAGTGGGCAGGGCTATTAATTCTCAAAGTATCACCCCAAGACTTCTGCTTCCTCTAGCAAGATCATACTCCCTGAACTTCTCAGAACAGCATCAACTGGGGACAAGTGTTCAAATTCTTGGAGCTTATGGCGGACATTCTCATCCAATCCACCACAACTTTAGCTCTGTGCCTACTTGATCCTGTTTCAATTTTTACTGAATATTTTTGAAAGTATATGAGACTCTACCGTGCTACCCTTTACTGATAACTGAATAGAGTAAGAGGTATAAATGAAAAGAGCTACAGGTCCAGATGTAGTAATGAATATAGAATTCTAGAGTTCATGGATTTTTCAGTACCTTAATTGGCACTGAGCATCAGTGCTGGGGAGAATTAAGAGAATGTAATGGTTCTGTCCATTAAGGGAATGTAATGGCTGTATCATGAATAATTGTGCATAAGGGCATTGGCTTTGGAGATGGATGAGTGACAGCCAATCTGGTCTCCTATAACCAACTTTCAAGCTCACTAGTCTCCATCAACCCAAAGGGGAACCTTTATATAATTTATAAAAATGTTCAGTGGAAGCAGCTGGGTGTGGTGGCGCACGCCTTTGATCCTAGCATTTGGAAGGCAGAGGCAGGAGGATCGCTGTGAGTTCAAGGCCATCCTGGTCTGTAAAGTGAGTTCCAGGTCAACTGGGGCTACAGGGAAACCCCGTCTCAAAAAAAAAAAAATACAAAATAAGTAAATAAATAAATAATAAAAAAAGTTCAGTGGATGGGCTGGAGAGGTGGCCTAGCAGTTAAGAGCACTGACAACTCTTGCAGAGGACCCAGGTTCAATTCCCAGAACCCATATGGCAGCTAAGAACCATCTTTAACACCAGTTCCAGGGGAATCCAACACCCTCTTCTGACCTTCAGCGGCATTGCACAACACGGATGCACAAACCTACATGCAGACAGTACACTCACACACATAAAAAATAAATAAAAGAAAAAAAAAGAAAAAAAAGTTCAGTGGAAGCAAGAAACATCTTAGCTCCAGTTCTTTCTTGCTAGGCAGGAATGCAAGATCACTGTCCATATATTTTTTTCAAGAGTACTGGGTGAGTTCAAGGCCAGCCTGGTCTACAGAGTGAGTTCCAGGACAGCTGGGGCTACAAGGAGACCCTGTCTCGAACAAAGACCAAAAAAAAAAAAAAAAGAGTACTGGAAATTGTCATGTTATGTGTGATTCCTTAAATTTCTTTTCTTTTTTTCTTTTTTTTTTTTTTTTTGAGAAAGGGTCTCCTTTAGTCCCAGCTGACCTGGAGCTTGCTCTGTAGGCCCAGCTGGCCTTGAACTCACAGAGATCCTCCTGCCTCTGCCTCCCAAGTGCTGGGATTAAAGGCATGCACCACCATACCTGGCTCTATCCTTTTTTGTTTTGGTCTTTTCGAGACAGGATCTCCCTGAAGCCCCAGCTGTCCTGGAACTCACTCTGCTTCCCGAGTGCTAGGATTAAAGGCGTGCACCACCACACCCTGCTATCGCTTCTAGGCCTTTTGGCTAAGATCAAGTGTAGTACCCTGCTCTATCCTTAAATTTAGATGTTAAAGCCTGGTGTGGTGATGCACGCCTTTAATCCCAGCACTCAGGAGGCAGAGGCAGGAAGATGACTGTGAGTTCAAGGCCAGCCTGGTGTGCAGAGCGAACTAAAGGGAGACTGTGTCTCAAAAAGACCCCCCCCCAAAATTTCAATGTTTAAAACTCTCTGTGCAGGACACGGAACCCATATCACTGGATTCTGCTCCCAATGTGGGAGTCTCCTATGGCACGAACAAGGGTTATCTAAGACCTTCCAAAAATTTGTGCATTGGGATAGTGGTTCCCAATGCACAAGTTTTTGGAAGGTCTTAGATAACCCTTGCCTCCTAAAGAATTTCAGAACTATTTGCATCACCTAGTGTCTCACTGGGAGAGGTGATGGTAGTATCTCTAGCCCTACCAGTCAATGGTTTATGAGAGTAAATTACGAGTGTATCTTTAAGTTTACTTGCTCTATTACCTTGGGCAAGTAACTCAACTTTTTCAGAAATTTGTTTCCCCATTTGAGATATCTCTTGCAGAAGCTTCTTGTAATGATTCATGAGGTATTTTGTGAAGTGTCTAACATCCCTTTTATCAATATCACAGATTGATTAGAATTTGGCTTTGATACACATTGAGACTCTCACCATGAAAAGGCTGTAACTATTTATTTGGGTCCCAATCTGATTAACCATAATGATAAGTAATGCCTAATAACCCTACCAATAATGATGGCAACATCAAACTGTGGAAACCATAAACCTCCATCACCTTCTATTTATAAGCATGACATGATTGGTTATATTGTCGTATGAAAAGAACTTGGACAATATCTACATCAATTCTTTTCCTTCCCAAATGAGAAAACAAAACCTCAGCAAGAGAAGTATCGATGGCCACACAGTTAAATATTAACAGAGCATGAAAGCTATTTATATTTGTATTTTTTATTTTCATTCAAAGCGTAAAAGAATGGTGTTCTTTTAATTGAAACTTTAAATGTTGTTAAAGTGATTTCAGGGGCTGGAGAGATGGCCTAGCGGTTGAGAGCGCCGTTCGCTCTTGCAGGGGACCCGGGTTCGATCCCTAGCACCCACGTGGTGGCTGAGAGCCATCTGAAACTCCAATTCCAGGAGAATTCCAGTTCCAGGGGAATCTGACACCCTCTTCTGACCTCCGCAGCATTGCACAACACAGGTGCACAGACCTGCATGCAGACAATACATTCATACACATACAGAACTAAAAAAAAAAAGTGATTTCAAACAATATTAAGTAATAAATGTGTCCTTAATTGATTTGGCAATGAAATAGAAAATTTCAAGGATAATTACTATGTAAAAATAAAAATATGTTGACAAAACTCCACTTCTACTTCTTTATTCCAGCTTTAAAGTCAGTAGATTGTATTAGAAACATGCAACGAAGGTATGCAATGAGAGTTTTTTTGTTTTGTTTTGTTTTGTTTGAGACAGGGTTTCCCTATAGCCCCAGCTGGCCTGGAACTCACTCTATAGACCAGGCTGGCCTTGAACTCTGCTCCCGAGTGCTAGGATTAAAGATGTGCGCCAGCACGACTGGCTTAAAGAGCTTCTTAGCCACTATGTGGGTGCTGGGAATTGAACCCAGGTCCTCTTCAAGAGCAGTTGGCACTCTTAACCACTGAGCCATCTCTCCAGCCCCGAGGGTTTTTTTTTTAAATATAAGGTTTTCTTTGCTCTCTTTTCGAGGGAATTCAGGGGCACTGTGATTGTGTCTTCCAAATGAAGATGCTTTGAGGGTGGAATGATGAGTGCCTGCCCTCATCAGGTCTTAAGAAATGGCTGGCTATGATTCTCCTCCTTTTCCTTCATCTGTACCTTACCCATAATCCACTCCTGTTCCCCAACAAAGACCCATGTTCCACTCTGCACTGTGAGAATTATGGGTTCCACCAGTATCTTCCATTCTATGCGGATTTGGAAACTAGTCCAGGACATCCCTCATAAACATACTCAACCAAAGGTTATTGAATTTAGTTGATTGATTGTGCTGTCTGCAATATAGAATCCAGATTGTACTCAACATATAAATTCATTTAAACATGTGTTTGTAAGTTTATATCCCATGATATGGTATAAAGATTTTAACCTTCTCAGACTAACATTACAAACATTATACTAAAGAAACTCAAGTTGCTGTTCAACTATAAGATATTTGTGAGATGGATGCTTCCTTGAACTCTAAGGACTGGTGCAATTTCTTGTCTTCTCTTCAAAGCTAGCTCATATAATGCATGCCAGTTAAGAAGAGGGAGGCAATGATCTGTCAGCTGCTCTTCTGTTGCTGTGATAAACACCATGACTAAAAGCAACTTGTAGAATAAAGGGTTTATATTGGCTTCTGGTTTCAGAGGGGAAGTCCATAAGGTGGGCGTGGCAGCAAGCAGCTGGAAGCTGAGAGCTCACATTTCCACCACACACAGGGAACAAAGTGAAAGCATTACATGTGGGGTGAGGCCATAGACTCTCAGACCTCACCCCCATCCGTGACCCACTTCCTGCACTAAGGCTCCATGTCCTAAAAGTTCTATCCCTGCCCCACAACCACCAGTTGGAGCTGAAACATTCAAATATGTGACACTATGGGGGCATCTTTCCATTCAAACCACCAAACCTGGTCTAGATTCAGGGGGGCCAGGTAAGGAGTCATGCACAAGTCAACAGTCTCCCAGTCTTGGCACTGTGAAGGTGACTGCCCAGCAAATATTCTCTAAAGTGCTTGGAAGAGTAAAAGTGGCTTGTTATAATGTTGCCTATGCAGTCTCAGCTCTTGGGTAGGAGGATCATGCAGACCAGCCTAGGTTCCATACTGTGACCCTGCGTCTCATTTAGTCCTAATGACAACTTTGGAAGACAAGAATTTAGCTTTATATTACAGAATAGACTGGGGTGTTTGGAGCTTCTGTAAGTTATCTTGGACCTTCAGCTCCACGGGGGTGAAGCCAGGACAAGATGGACCATTCTGTAACTCCATGACTGCCTTCTCTTCTTTACAGCCCAGTTTCCTTCTTTGGAATTGGAACTTGTAAAGCAGCCTCTTCTCTCTTCACAGGGTAGATTTTTGCTGCCTTGGTACAAATAAGACAATAGTTAGGAAAAGACATTGAGTCAGGGAAGAGAATCCCAAAGATAACTAGAATGTTATTGTTGCTATTAGGAAGCCTTCCACATTTGAAGAGATTTCCCTCCCTCTCCTCAAACAGCTGGTACTAATCAAATCTGTATGACACAGGACTATACTATTTTTTTCTCTTGTTTACTTATTTACTCCAGACCCTTTTCTCGTTTCTCTCCTCAAGTGTTCAGTTCCTAAAGGATATCAGGTGACAACAAGATTGATGAGAAATCCAAAGGCTGCATCGGGGTCACAGAGCAGAGATCAGCAGATACCATTTACCCCATTAGGAGCTTTAAACACCTTTGCACCCCAGTCCTGTTGGAAACGCCATGCTTATCACTGGAATTAAAATGACACTACATTTGTTCATTTATTCATCATGATTCTATCATGTATTGAGTACTTACTTTGCATTGATGCTGTCATTACAGACATTCAGTCTGTGCGTTGGATAGCTTTAGTGTTAACGTATTTAGATTGAGGGAGTCTCAATTGGGGAATTGCCTCCATTGGACGGACCTGTGGCCATGTCTATGGGGTCTTTTCTTGATTGTTGAGTGATATGGGAGGGCCCAGCCCACGGTGGGTGGTGCCACCCTTGGGAAGTTTGGTCAGTTACTGTATACTAAACCAGGCTGAGCATGGGCCAGAGTAGCAGGCCAGTAAGCAGCATTCCTCCATGGCCTGTGCTTCAGCTCCTGCCTCCAGGTTCCTGCCCTGAGTTCCTACCTTGTGCCCCCTCAGTGATGAACTGTGACCTTGGAGATGTAAGATTGAATAAACCCTTTCCTCCCCAAGTTGGTATTGGTCAGAGTGTTTTGTCACAGCAATTGAAAGCAAGCTAGAGCAGTCTAGCAGAAATAAATAAATAAATAGCATAGTGATTAACACATCACAGGTGTGCATTTGAAGCTGTCTACTATTTTCATCAGTGTGATCATGGGCATTATCAATTTAATGGGCATGGACTTAGCAGAG
Source organism: Rhizomys pruinosus (assembly GCA_009823505.1). NCBI lineage: Eukaryota > Metazoa > Chordata > Mammalia > Rodentia > Spalacidae > Rhizomys > Rhizomys pruinosus. The sequence goes on from VZQC01012607.1 coordinate 1,140,058, forward strand.
ACCTGAGGAGAGAAAGGGTTTTCAGCAAGAAAGTTTTCCATTTGTTAGGCAGTAGGGAGCATGTGCATGCCTTTCCTCTCATGGGGACAAATGTCAAGGTAGTAACCAAGTACTGTTTTCCAGTTATTTGTTTATAGGGTTAGTTAAGCCTTTTGCTTTTAGGAGCAATGGGTGTGAAATAGAGAAGGGAATTATTACAATATCTGCAGTAGCCTTATGAAAGCTACAAAGTAGAGGTGGAGCTTTGTAGAACCAGCTGGGTTTCTCCTTGATCAGTGGCAATGACCAGTATTGTCTGAAGGTCTATGGAACCCCTGCCCAACAGGTTCAAAAGGGAGAGTCCATTCTTGGACTCTCATTTGTTGGCCTATGGTATCTAGGTTGGGTTATGAAGGTGATGTTATAAGGTAACTCCTTTTACTCTCTTTTTATATTGTATATGTATTTATTTTAAGAAGCTTCTAGAGTAAGTTTTCATATGACTTCTTCTAAAAGCTTTTAGTGTTATCCCCCCCAGTACTCCCTTCTTCGCACTGCCCACCCTCTTTAACCCTTCCTGCTCCATCATTCCCTCTATCTCCCCTCCCACAAAGCCTCTCCCCTATGGCTGTTTACTATTTTCCTGACTTCTATGGATTTTCTAATTGAAACACAAATATCTAAAGATTCAAATCTATCTTCCACTTAGGAGAGAAAGAGAATGCATTTCTGGGTCTTGGTTAGCTCAGGATGACTGTTTCCAGTTCTATCTGCTTATCTGAAAATTTTTATGCATGCTACTAAAAGAGAAAAATAATTATCAATCTTTGCCATCTCTGAATCCTGAAAGCTACAACAACTGGCCTGAAAATTATACCAACCTGTGTAAGAGTGGCATGACTATTATGAGAGTACCTAACCGCTTTTTCACTGGATTTAAGTTCTGCTTCACAAGATGGATCACATACCTGATAATGACATCAGGCCTAGGTACCTGTGGCAAGACAGGCCACAGGCCATAGGGGAGACCCTACTAATATTATTCTGCTAAACAAACGTAGTACTAAACTAACTCCTAACGACTTACTCTTATACCAATAGATTAATATATCTCTCAACTTTTCCCAGAGAAGCTTCCTCATGTAGCACATGGTGACACAGAGACCCCAAACTGGCCATCATGTGGAGAATATGAGACTGCAGAGTACTTAGCTCTGATTAGGACTCCTTTATGGTACTTTTGCCTCCCCAGGCTCAGGAATCATTGCAGAAGAGGGGGCAAAAAGATGTAAGAGGTAGAAGTGATAGATGAGCGAAAAGAAAAAGGTTTCCAGATAGCTGGTCAGTTACATGAACTCACAGCAAGGATGACAGCATGCACAAGTCTCATGTAAGCTCAACTCAGACAAAATCCCAGCATAGAAGTGGGGAAACAAATGGGAAACCCCAAGCTTACTTAGAAACTATTGGCAATTAGTAGATGCTGGGAGAGAAGTGTGGCTCTTCTTTAAGGGTATAAATATGGGTGACCAGGCTTCAGTGGATGGACCCACACTGAAGGGGATTTGGGGGCACATATTTTGTCAGGCCTTAATGTGCTCTGTGTGTGCGTGTGTGTGTGTGTGTGTGTGTGTGTGTGTGTGTATTATAGCGTACATGAACTGGGTATGGGTATTAAGGTGGGGTGAAGGTATGGAGGAGGTCCAACTATGATCAAAATATATGAAATTCACAAAAGTTAAATAAAAACCTTTAATAAGAATACCTGAAGTCAAATTGCAAGATTTATATAATTAAATAACAAACACACACCATTTTATCCTCTAAACTCTTTATTTCAATGAGACCACTAATTAAATAACAAACACACACCATTTTATCCTCTAAACTCTTTATTTCAATGAGACCACTGAAGGAAGTTTCTGAGGAGCCCTGTGCAGAAAATGAACCCTCTTTAAGAGCAATAAAACCTTCTTGACTGGTCTTACAGGAATAGCCAGATTTGTTTAAGTCAGGGACCAGCAAGAACTTGTAACCAGGTGAAATAAGCAGAGTGAATGCAAGGGCATCACCTTCATAATGTACTGCCTTGTCAGTACAAGTGGTGCTCAGCATACAACGGCTTGTCTTATGACTTTTTTACGATGGCACCCAAGCATGCCCATACAACCATTCTGTTTTTTTTTTTTCCAACTTCACAACAGTATTCAACAAGTTACATGATATTATAGTTAAAAGTGTTAATATTAAAATTTTAAAATAAATTTAAAATATTAATTTTGGGGGGTCTTTTTGAGACAGGGTCTCCCTTTAGTCCCAGTTGGCCTGGAGCTCACTATGTAGACCAGGCTCGCTATGTAGACCAGGCTGGCCTTGCACTTACAGCAATTCTCCTGCCTCTGTCTCCCGAGCGCTGGGATTAAAAGCGTGCGCCATCACACCTGGTTAAAATATTAATCTTTAGCCAAAGTAACCTTGAGCGAAAAGAGCAATACAGGGGGCATCTCTATACCAGACTTCAAACTATACTACAGGGCTGTAGTCATAAAAACAGCCTGGTATTGGCACAAAAACAGACCTGTTGACCAATGGAACAAAACTGAAGATCCAAACTTGAGCACATACAATTTCAGCCACCTCACATTGGACAAGGGGGCCAAGAAAAAACAACGGAGGAAAGACAGAATCTTCAGCAAATGGTGTTGACAAAACTGGATCACCACTTGTACAAGAATGAAATTAAAACCCTACCTCTCATCCTGTACAAAATTCAACTCCAGATGGATCAAAGACCTCAATGTGAAACCCAAAACTCTGAAGGTGATAGAAGAAAAAGTTGGCAGCAGCCTATAAGACATAGGCATAGGAAAAGACTTCCTAAATCAGGCAGCAGCTGTGCAACAATTAAGGTCAACAATTGACAAATGGGACCTCATTAAACTCAAAAGCTTCTGTACATCAAAAGAAACAATCAAGGAAGTGAAGAAAAAAAACTACAGGGTGGGAGGAAACCTTCACTGCAGATACATTTGACAAAGCTTTGATTTCCAGAATATATAAACTACTCAAAAAACAAAGAAGGAAGAAAACAAATGATCCACTCAAAAGATGGAGCAAAGAGCTGAACAGAGTCTTCACAAATGAGGAATTAGAGATGGCTGAGAAGCATTTAAAAAGTGTTCAGTGTCGCTAATAATTAAGGAAATGCAAATTAAAACCACTTCAAAAGATCATCTCACTCCAATAAGACTGGCTAGGATCAAGAAAACAAATGATACCAAGTGCTGGAGAAGTTGTGGGCAAAGAGAAACACTCATCCACTGCTGGTGGGAATGTAAACTCATACAGCCACTATGGAAAGCAGTGTGGAGAACCCTTGGAAGACTTAGAATGAACTTACCACCTGACCCAGCCATACCACTCCTGGGTATGTACCCACAAGACTCATCTTACCACAGAGATACATTCACAGCCATGTTTGTTGCAGCTCTCTTTACAATAGCAAAGAGCTGGCACCAACCCAAGGGCCCCTCAGCTGATGAGTGAATAGAGACAATGCAGTACACCTACACAATGGAGTTGTATGCAGCAGTAAAAAGACATCATGAACTTCACAGGTAAATGGATAGAGCTAGAAGATATCATGCTAAGTGAGATAACACAGTCCCAGAAAAACAAACGATGAATGGTATCCCTCATCTGTGAATGCTAGCACCAATTACCTAATTGTATGTCAAACTGAGCAACGTTAATTTGATCTGAAAATAACCATGGTCTTATATTGTGAATCCCTTAAAAAATAAATAAATAAAAATTAAAAAAAAAAGGAAACATGGACACCTGGACAACAAAGGTGACCAAGACAGACTCCCAAACTGGGGAAGTGGGCAGTCATGGAGGAATGTCAGTGTGATTATCACTGGAAACTGTCTCTGGATTGTGTATATTCCTTTACTTCTTATCTATGTCATATGTGGTTTAAAAAATTATTTTATTTCTGGCCAGGTGTGGTGGCACATGCCTTTAATCCTAGTGCTTGGGAGGCAGAGGCAGGCAGATCTTTGTGAGTTCAAGGCCAGCCTGGTCTACAGAGTGATTTCCAGGACAGCTGGGCCTACAGGGAGACCCTGACTCAAAAAGACAAAAAAAATTTTATTTCTTTTTTAAAAATTTATTTATTATTTTTAACATCTTTTTAAAATTTTTATTTATTTTTCTATGTGTATGAATGTACTATCTGCATGTAGGTTTGTGCCCCATGTCATGCATTGCCGTGAAGTTCAGAAGAGAGTCTCGGATTCCCCTGGAACTGGAGTTAAAGACAGTTCTTAGCCGCCATGTGGGTGCTGGGAATCGAATCCAGGTCCTCTGCAAGAGCAGTTGGTGTTCTTAACTGCTGAGCCATCTCTCCAGCCCCCCCAAAATTATTTTATTTCTAAAAAATATTAATCTTACACTATGATAATAATGTTAAATGCAATGCTAACTTATGATAGTTCCAACTATGATGGGTTTTTAAGATATTAAATAAGTATAATCTGAGAAGCACCACTGTGTGTGTCAGGTCAAGTGCATTCCTAAACTACACTGTCTGTTGCCAATACCTGTAGCCTCAACCTTAGGGCTTTCTTGCACCTAAAGAGCAATCAGAGACACGTCACTGAACTGCTGGACCAAACCTTACCTGAAGTTTATTCTACTTCTTTCACTTAAATAACCAATAAATTCTCTTGTTTGCTTAATCTGGATTGGGGAATATTGTTACTTTCAAATGAAAGCATCTTAACTAAGCTAGGAAGATACTATTTACCAGCTATGGGGGTTAAAGGTGTTAAAACTCTGCTTCTATTTCCTCATTTAAAAGTGAGAATACTATCTGAGATCTCCTGAGACCAGCTGAAGCACAGGAAGGCAAGGAGAAGCCCATATGCCAGAACACGAAGAAGAGACAACACTGGAAAGGGGCAGGATAATCACGCACCAAGCTCTACCAACCCTATGGAAGATTCCTGCAGTTTCCTCTGGGGATGGCCCAGGACACAGATATCAAAAACACAATTGGGAACATATTTAAAGAGCTACAAGATTATAAAGAGCAAATCAAAGAACTAAGAAAAGAGAATGAAGAACTCAAGAAGGACCTAGAGAGAGAGAATGACAAATTCAGGAAGGAAGTAGAAACAGTGAAAAGATCCCATGCTGAAAAAGATAAGGAAACCAACCAGCAAAGCAAAGAGCTACAGGAAGAGACTGGGACGCTCTAAAAAGAAGTAGAAATACTAAAGAAATCAGAAGAGGAAATGAAAAAGGAAATCAAACACTCATCCAATCAAGAGGAAAGGAATGGAAAAAGCCTCAGAAGCAGAATAGAGGAAGCAGAACAAAGAATATCAGACCTGGAAGATAACACAGAACAACTAAAAACCTCAAGGAAAGATTATGAAAAATTTAAAAATACACAAAAATGGAACAACCAGGAGCTGTGGGACACTATGAAAAGATCAAACCTCCGCATCATAGGAATAGAGGAAGGAGAAGAATCCCAAGAGAATGGTATTGATCAGATCTTCAACAGAATAATAGATGAAAACTTCCCCAAACTAAAAAAGGACAAACCAATACCAATACAAGAAGCACATAGAACTCCAAACAGACAAGATCAGAAAAGAAATTCTCCACGCCACATCATAGTTAAAATGCTAGACACCCAAAACAAAGACAAAATCCTTAAAGCCACAAGAGAAAAACAACAAGTGACCTATAAGGGGAAACCTATCAGAATTACAACTGACTTCTCAATGCAAACTATGAAAGCAAGAAGAACCTGGAGCAAAGCATTCCCAGTGTTAAGGGACAATAGATGCCAACCCAGGTTACTATACCCAGCAAAAATGTCAATTATAGTTGAAGGAGAGAGAAAAACCTTCCATGACATAAACAAGTTGAAAGAATACATGTCCGGAAAACCAACCCTTCAGAGAATACTTGAAGCAATTCAAAGAACAGAAGAAAGGAGCAACCAACCCCAGGCACCTAGAAGGAGAAATCAATAAAAGCATAACTGCAGAAGTAGAAACCTAAATCAAAACCGCAGATGGATAATAAGGCAAAAGGAAGCAACACAAACCTATCAGTCATAACCTTAAATATTAATGGACTAAATTCCCCAATCAAAAGACATAGACTGGGAGACTGGATTAGGAAACAGAATCCATCGATATGCTGTCTACAAGAAACACATCTTACCTTCAAGGACAGGCACCACCTTAAAGTGAAGGGATGGAAAAAAATATTCCAAGCAAATGGTACCAAAAAGAAAGCAGGTGTTGCTATTTTAATATCGGATAAAATAGACTTCAAAGTAAAAGAAATCAGAAGAGACAAAGAAGGCCATTACATTTTCATCAAAGGAACAATCCACCAAGAAGATTTCACAATTATGAATATATATGCCCCAAATTCTGGTGCACCAAACTTTATAAAGACAATTCTCCAGGACCACAAGTCACAGACTAACCCCAGCACACTCATAGTGGGAGATTTCAATACCCCACTGAGTCCTTTGGATAGGTCAACAGGACAAAAAATAAACAGAGAGACATCTGAACTGAACGATATGATACACCAAATGGACCTCATAGACCTCTACCGAACATTCCATCCTAATACCAGAGAATACACTTTCTACTCAGCACCCCACGGAACATTCTCCAAAATCGACCACATCCTGGGACACAGAAGAAACCTCTACAAATACAAAAAGATTGAAATAATTTCATGCATCCTGTCAGACCACAGTGCAATGAAGCTCAACATCAACACCAGGACAAGCCCTCCTGCCTACAAGAACACATGGAGACTAAACAACACACTCTTGAATAATGAATGGGTCAAGGAAGAGATAAAGAAAGAAATAAAAACATTCCTGGAACTGAATGACAATGACAATACAACACAACAAAACTTATGGGATACCTTAAAAGCAGTCCTAAGAGGGAAATTTATAGCCCTGGGTGCCTACATTAGAAAAACAGAAAGAGCACAAGTGAATGATCTAACACTACAGCTAAAAGCACTTGAGAGGCAACAACAGATGAACCCTAAACGCAACAGACAGGAAGAAATAACAAAAATCAGAGCAGAAATCAATGAAATAGAAACAAAGAAAACAATACAAAAAATCAATGAAGCCAAAAGTTGGTTCTTTGAAAGAATAAACAAGATAGACAGACCTCTAGCCCAGTTAACAAAAAGAAAGAAGGAACAACTCCAAATCAATACAATCTGTGATGAAAAGGGAAATATCACAACGGACAAGGAAAAGATCAAGAAAATTATATGGGAATATTACAAGAACCTATATTCTACCAAGTTTGAAAATCTAGAAGAAATGGATGAATATCTGAAATCTTGGGAATCACCAAAGCTTGGCCAAGAGGAGACCAGCAGCTTAAACAGACCCATAACATATGAAGAAATAGAGGATGTAGTAAGAAGCCTCCCAACTAAAAAAAGCCCAGGCCCAGACGGTTTCACAGCAGAATTCTATAAAACATTTCAAAAAGACCTACAACCATTATTTCTGAAACTGTTTAGAAGTATACAATCAGAGGGAACTCTCCCAAATTCCTTCTATGAAGCCAACATCACTCTATTACCAAAACCAGGCAAAGATACAACCAAAAAGGAGAATTATAGACCCATCTCCCTCATGAACACAGATGCCAAAATTCTAAACAGAATACTGGCAAATCGCATACAGACCCACATCAAGAAGATCATCCATCATGACCAAGTTGGATTCATACCAGAGATGCAGGGATGGTTCAACATACGAAAATCAATAAACATCATCAAACACATAAACGGAATCAAAGACAAAAACCACACCATCATCTCAATTGATGCTGAAAAAGCCTTTGACAAAATCCAGCATCCCTTCATGCTTAAAGTCCTAGAAGGAATTGGATTGGAGGGATCATTCCTCAATGTAATCAAAGCCATATACAGGAAACCCACAGCCAATATCATCCTAAATGGGGAAATGACAGAAACATTCCCTTTAAAGGTAGGAACTCGGCAAGGCTGCCCCCTATCACCACTCCTCTTCAATATAGTGCTTGAAACACTTGCTAGAGCAATAAGGCAAGAAAAGGATATTAAAGGAGTACTAATTGGAAAAGAGGAAGTCAAACTATCCCTATTTGCTGATGATATGATTGTTTACTTAAGGGATGCAAAAAACTCCACCAGAAAACTCCTAGAAACGATTAACAGCTTCAGCAAAGTGGCAGGATACAAAATTAACCTTAGAAAATCAATGGCCTTTCTTTACACCAAGAACAAGCAACTGGAGAAAGAATTCAAAGAGACCTTCCCACTCACAATAGCCTCAAAAACAATAAGATACCTAGGAACAAACCTAACCAAAGACACCAAAGACCTCTACAACAAAAATTTTAAACCCTTAAAGAAAGAAATTGAAGAAGACCTCAGAAGATGGAAAAACCTCCCATGCTCATGGATTGGGAAAATTAACATTGTAAAAATGTCCATTTTACCAAAACTCTTGTATAGATTTAATGCAATCCCAATCAAAATCCCCAAGAGTTTCTTCACAGGCTTGGAAACAAAAGTTCTTAAATTCATTTGGAAAAACAAAAGACCCCGAATAGCCAAATCAATCCTGAGTGAAAAGAGCTACACAGGAGGGATCTCTATACCAGATTTTAAACTATACTACAGGGCTATAGTCATAAAAACAGCCTGGTACTGGCACAAAAACAGACCTGTTGACCAATGGAACAAAACCGAAGATCCAAATCTGAGCACATACAATTTCAGCCATCTCATATTTGACAAGGGGGCCAAGAAACCACAATGGAGAAAAGACAGCATCTTCAGCAAGTGGTGTTGGCAAAACTGGATCACCACTTGTAGAAGAATGAAATTAAACCCCTACCTCTCACCCTGTACAAAAGTCAACTCCAGATGGATTAAAGACCTCAACGTGAAACCCCAAACTCTGAAGGTGATAGAAGAAAAAGTTGGCAGCAGACTACAAGACATAGGCGTAGGAAAAGACTTCCTAAATCAGACAGCAGCTGCACAAGAATTAAGGTCGACAATTGACAAATGGGACCTCATCAAACTCAAAAGCTTCTGTACATCAAAAGAAACAATCAAGGAAGTGAAGAGAAATCCCACAGAGTGGGAGGAAACCTTCACTGCAGATACATCTGACAAAGCATTGATTTCCAGAATATATAAACTACTCAAAAAACAAAGAAAAAAGAAAACAAACGACCCGCTCAATAGATGGAGCAAAGAACTGAACAGAGACTTCACAAGCGAGGAATTAGAGATGTCTGAGAAACACCTCAAGAACTGCTCAACATCACTAATCATTAAGGAAATGCAAATCAAAACCACTTTAAGATATCATCTTACTCCAGTAAGACTGGCTAGGATCAAGAAAACAAATGATACCAAGTGCTGGAGAGGTTGTGGGGAAAGGGGAACACTCATCCACTGCTGGTGGGAATGTAAACTCGTACAGCCACTATGGAAAGCAGTGTGGAGAACCCTTGGAAGACTTGGAATGAACTTGCCACCCGACCCAGCCATACCACTCCTGGGCATGTACCCTCAAGACTTACGCCACCACAGAGATACATGCACGGCCATGTTTATTTCAGCTCTCTTCACAATAGCAAAGAGCTGGAACCAACCTAAATGCCCCTCAACTGACGAATGGATAGAGAAAATGTGGTACATCTACACAATGGAGTTCTATGCAGCAGTAAAGAAAGACGACATCACGAGCTTTGCAGGAAAATGGCTGGAGCTAGAGGACATCATGCTGAGTGAAGTAACACAGTCCCAGAAAAACAAACGACGAATGGTATCCCTCATCTGTGGATGCTAGTGCCAATTACCCAGTTGTAAGTATTTCTTGTGTAGGGCCCCCTGAGCTTCTGTACAAAGCAGTTGGACATAATGCATTTTGGAAACAACAACAACAACAGAAAATACTGCATCAAAGAACTGACTGAAACAGTGAACTTCTGCTCAAAACAGTCAACTTCCACATGGAGAATATTGAGAAAGACTGAGAAAGAGATGAAAAGCATGTTTAGCAGAATGCATGAGCTCTGGTGGGGTGAGAGAATGGGGAGGCACTGGAAAAATAAGTGAGAATACTAGATGGGAGCTCTGGATTTGAAAGGATTAAGACACAATGCAGGTAAAAGCACTGAGCACAGTGCCCAACACATAGGTCTGCATATGATCTTAGATGACCTCAAAATACACTGCAGTAAAGGACAGAACAGAGAGATCTAACTACTCTAGGTCAGATGTGAGCTGCCTCATTATTTTCATTCCTATGACCACATTTAGATTCCTCCATTGCAAAGATAAATGCTTGGATCCTTGGATAGGTGGTTCATATCAACTCCTTTAAGTGTTCGGTGAGCTTCTAAAACTGAGCAAACAATACAGTGCCTTAGCAACACCCACCGTTGTGTCAGGCATATGGCCAATGTTTCCCTGAAGCTTGACGAAGTGAAAAATTAAAGTGTGAGAAAAGCTCCTAGTGAAAGAAAGAGATAGAGAGGCGAGTGGTAGAAAAAACAGAGCTGAAGGCCAGCGAGAAGGAGGGGAAAAGAGCAGAGCTGGAGGGACTGGGCCCCAAAAGGAGAAAGGTTAATACCTAGTGGTATCCAATTTCAGTTCACAGTGATCGCTATCACATTTCTTTTACCCTCTACACTCTGCACACAGCCAGGCACTAAATATTTCCCACTGATTATGATGATGACAAAGTCTGGGGAAAACATTTGTAACCAAAAAACTATCATAATGAACTTGCCTCAAGACGGCTGGGACCGTTGTATTTACATTTATGCTATATATTAAACTGAATATGACTTCTTAAAGACACCTCTATAATAATTTCCCCAAATGTCAGTCTTCACTACAGAATGTATCTCCAACTGCATTATGTTGGAAAGCTCCAACAGAGGCGAGTTGCTTAAAGCCCCTAAGTTACATAAATAAACATTGTAAGAAATACCTTGACAGTATCTAGAAACAGTTTTGGGAATATTTCAATTTTTCTTCACCAGAAGTTGTGTTGGGGGAATGAAGTATGCTTGAGCCTGAGTTACTCATGGGTTAAGTCATTCAGAGTAAACCAGACTCCACAAGAGCGTGTTTATGACTTCAGCAGCAGCAGTAAAGCTTCAGGGACAATGGGTAGCCCTGGGGATACAGATGAACGAGGCAGGAGCACTACCATCATAAAGACTATATTTTTATTACTTCATATAACTCATCGAAATGTGCCTATAATCATGTTTAAGGAAAGAGGGCAAACAAGAAAAGTTGAAATCAGCATGAGTATTCTGTATTTTTTACAGCTGTGAAACATCTCTTGGGCTTGGTCTACATGGAGCCCAATCTTTCACACAGCATATTAATGTGTCCAGTGTTTCCATGTAACCCTCCATGGTGCATATGGGAACCACATATACCCCGTCTTAGAGATCTACGATGTGTATATAAATAAAAAAGCACACCTGAACCTCCCTGAATAAATCTGAACATTCTCTCAGCACCTTTATTCTGTGTATAAGAAGATCTGCTTCTAACTTAAACCTTGTGCAGGAAGTGGCTTGTATTGTCAGAGGGATTTAGATCATTTTTTCACACACACCCCTCACAACTGCACCCTCCCTCCCTCCCTCCCTCCCTCCTTCCCTTCCTCCCTTCCTTCCTTCCTTCCTTCCTTCCTTCCTTCCTTCCTTCCTTCCTTCCTTCCTTCCTTCCTTCCTTCCTTCCTTCCTTCCTTTGGTTCTTTCTCCTTAAATCCCAAGGCTTCTTTAGATAAGACTGCTAGAGAGAAAGAGAGAGGAGAGAGAGAGAGAGAGAGAGAGAGAGAGAGAGAGAGAGAGAGAGGAGAGAAACTGCCCCATGAGGCATGACTAGCATTTTGTAGAATAGGAAAAAAGAAAGACAATCTTTCTCAGTTTCACATCATTGGATAAAGCTCCAGAAAATCAAGTTCTATCTGAAGTGCTAACATTCACACTTAGCTACTTTGAGCTAGAGCAACTCCTAGAGATCAGTAGTTAACTTAATTGTGTAGATAAAGACATGAGACTCATAGAAATAAAGTAACTCCTGGAAGACGGCATGGGCAGAACTCTGACATATGTCTGTTCAGTTGGCTGTACTTGTAATCACTACTTCCTCAATGAGGAGGAACTAGAAGCAGAGAGCCGACTCTGTCATGGATACTTTATGCTCTGTTTGGGTGTGCTCCTTCTGCTTATAACAGAAGCAATAAGGTTTTCATTCCAGAGAATACATTCATTTATTCATTCATTTATTCATTTTGTCCATTCATAAAACATATCTGTAAAACAATACTTGCAATAATTTCAAAAGGAACGATCAGACAGCCAAGTACTGAAAAATGCAGTAATGAAAATTAGAGACCCAAAGAATGGATTTTTCATCAGTAAAAAAGATGAAAAATATGGGGAGAAGTTACTTTAAAATATAGGCTGCTTACCATGCATTTAATTGGAGTCTCAGGAGAGTAAAGAGAAAGGCAGAGCTTATAAAATACTTTGTCACAGAGATGCAGACTTATTTTTCATGTCTTATCTTTCCCGAAATCAAGATGGGCCTTACGGTTGAGGCATTGTGCTGAACTAAGTAGAGGTATCAATTACCATAGGCACATGCAAAGGTAATTGATACCTCTGCTCAGATGTGCATATAATAACCATAAAACTTCCCCAAAGGGGGCCAGTGGTTTAGAAGGAAATCTGAAAGACAATAGTGGAATTTTTTTTTTTTTTATCAAATAGGAAGTAAAAAAGACATTGGAAGGGACTAAAGGAGACCAATTAGATATATTTAACATTTTCTAAGGAAAAGCAGGCTATCTCCACTAATTTCATAGCCAGATTAAGAATCTATCACTAGGAGTTAATTTCTTTATGGAGCTTTGAGGAAGAACTACACCTAGAACGTGGCCCCAAAGGGATTCTGAAGGCTTGAATTCTTCACAGGAAGGAGTTTCAGAATGCCTGGCAGGAGATTTATTTTGTTTGCATCTTCTGTGCTGGGTATTGTGATGGTGAATTTTAGGTTAACTTGGCAGGGCCATGCTACTCAGATATTTGATTTAACAGTATTCAGAACATTTTCAGGAATACATTTTTGGATAAGATTTACATTTAAAACTGTATTGGTTGAGTATAAACAGAATAAAAAGTTGACCTCTCACAAGCAAGTAGGAATTCTTTACTATAGCCCCAGCTGGCCTGGAACTCACTCTGCAGACCAGGCTGGCCTTGAACTCACAGAGATCTAGGCCTCCGGAGTGCTAGGATTAAAGGCGTGTGCCATCACATCCGGCTTAAAGATGGTTCTTAGCCACCATGTGGGTGCTGGGAATCGAACTTGGGTCCTTTGCAAGAGCAGTCAGTGCTCTTAACACCTGAGCCATCTCTCCAGCCCCCACTAGTAGGAATTCTTCAGCCATACTTTTGCCTACAACTGTAACTATAGCATCCCTTACCTGCCAGCCTCCCCAATTAGGTTGGAAATTGTCAAGTTTTCACAATCATGTGAGGTGATTTAATTTTTTTTTTTTCTCTGTAAGACAGTCTCAGTATCCCAGGCTGGCCTCAGTCTTCATATGTGGTTGAGGTTGACGTGAACTTGTGATCCTCCTTCTCTATCTATGGATTGTAGGCATGTAGGCTCACCATATGTGGTTTATGGTTTATGTGGTGTTGAGAATAACTCAGGGTTTCACACATTCTGGGTAAGCACTCTAGCAACTGAGTTATATTCAGGCTCATGCAAATTGAGTCTCTCTCTCTCTCTCTCTCTCTCTCTCTCTCTCTCTCTCTCATCCTATTGGTTCTATTTGTGTGGAAGGCTCTGGCTAATACAGGTATGAGAAATGTCATTTATCTATATAACACAATTTTTCCAACAAAAAAAGAAGTTTAATAACATAAGTAACAGTGGTGTCAGGCTTCACATTACCAACACTGGATGTGGGCCAGTCTTTAAAGCACTGGGTGGAAAGGATAATGAATGTAGACATCCATACTCAGCGAAGCTAGTAAGAACCAAGTCAAACAGTTCTGGACAAGTAAGAACTTGGGAAGTTACTGTCGATACACCTTCTATTTTCTTTCCTTTTTTCCTTTTATTTCCTTTGTTGTGTGGTATTTTCTTATGGTCTATGTGAATGTGTTGTATGTGTACCCGTATGTGTGGGTGCATGTACCTGAACATGTGGAGAGGCCAGAAAGGGATACCAAGTGTTGCAGGCTCTGTCACTTTCTGCCTTATTTACCTGAAACCGGGTCTTTCACTGAGGTCTCAGAAATCCCCGTTTCCACTTTCTGGAGTACTGGGTTGAAAAATGTCCAGGATATGGCTGTTTTTTTTTTTTTTTTACCTGGGTTTGGAGATTCAAACTCAGGTCCTCTTGCTTTTGCAGAAAGCACTCTTACCCCCATGTCACCACCTCAGCCCACATTCCCTATTTTCAAAATTATTCGAAGAGAATTTAGCAAAATAAAAACACAAATGAAAGCATAGAGAAGGACAGGAAATATAATAGACATTAGCATCAAATAAGAGGTAAAGAGATAGAAGTTAGGAACCCCTGCTTGGCAGATTCTTTGTCAAACAGCAATGTTTTGATGCAGAATATTGTTTCTCAGTTGGGACTATTTTGTCCCCTGAAGAAATTTGGCAAGATATGGGAACACAATCACTGGTTTTCCCAGGTACAGTGGTGATTGCTACTGGCATCTAGTTAATAAACGCTAGGAATGCTGCTAGGCAGCCCACATTGCCCAGGAGAGCTCTTCTTAACAAAGAACAATAGGCCTCAAGATGTTAATTCAGCTGAAGTTGGGAAAGTGTGAGGTAGAGTATACGTTTCCTTTGCCTCCATCTACTGTAGTCTTTACTACTATATACATATATGGAGTTACAGAATTATAACATTGAGAGTCCTTAGTAGGATTATGCAAAATAATTAAAAAAAGAACACTCATTGCACAGTCACATATCAGAAAAACCTGATATAGTGCTATTTCAGAGGACCTGTACTTGGTTCCCAGCACCCACATCAGGTGGCTGATAACTCTGGGTCCAGAGGATCTGACACCTTCTGTTCTTCATAGGCACCTGTGCTCATGTGGTACAGAAAGACAAGCACTCACACATACATACACATACATTTTAAAAAGAGGGGTTTGGGGCTGGAGAGATGGCCTAGCGGTTAAGAGCGCCGACCGCTCTTGCAGAGGACCCGGGTTCGATCCCCAGCACCCACATGGCGGCTGAGAACCGTCTGAAACTCCAATTCCAGGAGAACTCCAGTTCCAGGGAAATCTGAAACCCTCTTCTGACCTCCGCGGCATTGCATGACACGGGTGCACAGGCTTGCATGCAGACAGTACATCATACACATACAGAAATAAAAATAAAAAAAAAAGAGGGGTTTGGGGTTGGAGAGATGGCTCAGCGGTTAAGAGCACCGATTGCTCTTGCAGAGGACCCGGGTTCAATTCCCAGCACCCACATGGCAGCTAAGAACCATCTTTAACTCCAGTTCCAGGGGAATCCAATGCCCACTTCTGACCTCCATGGCATTGCACTATATGGGTGCACCAACCTACATGCAGACAGTACACTCATATACATAAAAATAATAAATAAAAAAAATAAATTATAAAATTTAAAAAAATTAAATAAAAGTTTTTTTTTCTATGAAGATGCTGGAAGAATGGAATTCTGCATTTCTAACAATCTAGGCATTTTTGTTTGTCTTGAAAGTTTTAAATTTTTTCCTTTATGTTTTTTATTTTGAAATTTTACCAAGAAAACATTCACAAAACTCACTGAACATGTATTTATGTTTGTTATTAAGTTGAAGACAGAACTCACTTGTACACCATTGCAACCACTTTAGTTTTCAACTACTACAAAACAAGGAATAAGACTGAAATATGTCTCACTTTAATTGTTCCTTTATTTCTCTTTCCCTTTCAAGAAAGATGTTGTTGAATGTTTTTATTTCAATTTTTATAAGGGTTTGAATTTCTCTAAAAGGCAGAGTTCTGTTCACATAGCTGTATTGATGTAATACATTCATCTATTAACTTTGTAATCTTTAATGATCACTTACAAAGTGTCATATTTTATTAAAAGCTGTGAACAGGGGCTGGAGAGATGACCTAATGGTTAAGAGCACCAACTGCTCTTGCAGAGGACCCGGGTTTGATCCCCAGCACCCACATGGCAGCTGAGAACCTTCTTTAACTCCCGTTCCAGAGGAATCCAACACCCTCTTCTGACCTCCGCGGCATTGCAAGACAACGGGTGCACCAACCTACATCCAGAAAGTACACTCGTACACATAAAAAAATAAATAAAATTTAAAAAAAAGCTGCGAACAAAGCAGTATATAAAGCCACAGAGTCTGATTACAGTATTTCTGGGAAGTTTTTGCTTTCTTGAGAAAAATGGATACAGCTGGGTGAAACATTGAACTTCCCTTTTCTTCTTGCCTTGAACATAGGAAGTGACCAGAAAGACCCAGAGAATTGCAGAGAAAACATCTCTGAGCATCACTGGAACTTCAGAGCAAACATCAGCAATTAACTCTCTAGGTTTCTAGTTATGAGAGGAAGTACCTCCTCACTTCTTAAGCTATTATGGTTGGATATGCTCTTCCTTGCAGCTGCAGACATTTCTGACTAATAGAACATATGCAAACAATCAGGAACTGGCTATTTCCCAGTGACATTATCAAGTCCTTGTAATAAAGGTTAATGATCCTGCATGGCAGATTTTAAGTGTAAGTAGCAAATTGGCAACAAGATATGTAACTTCATTGCTTTCAAGAATAGAGGTACAGCCAATGGACCAAAGTTCCCGTGGTCCAGATTTTGATTCAACATAAAGTAGAAGTTTCTAAAACTTATAACATTCCATTAGTGACATGTGTTTGACTGCAGAGCTTTCCTATTCATTCAACATTTCAAGAGAGGAAGGCGTGACATAGAAAGGACTCCTGTACTGCATGGAAGTTAGAAAACATGGAAAGAAGCTTCTAATCATGTACCTTAAGGTTCTAAGATCAATTTTCAACAACTTGAGTATGTGACATTGTAATTTATAATAGGAAATACGTGTATTTGGTGTTCATCTCTACTACTGACACAGAGCTCTTAAAACTCTTGGAATTTCCTAAGTGCTAAGAGCAATAAAGGCAAATGGAATATCTTTTGTTGCTCATAACAAGCTTCTTTCAACCACACCTGAGTTTAGTTTAATGAGGGAATGTTGGAATGTTCCCATAACCACAGGATGGGGTCGGGTTGCCAGGGGAACCAGTCACATGACTAGAAGAGAGGCTTGAGGGTTTAGAGAATGACTTTATGCTCAGTGACCAATGATTTAATCAATCATGCCTGCATAATGAGGTCTCTATGAAAATTCAAAGGGATGGAGTCTGGAGAGCTTCCAGGCTGGTGATCCTATGAATAACCTAAGAGGTGAGATGCCCAGAGAGCTCTTGGCAACTTTACCCTCTCTTCCCCTTCCCTTGTCCTATATACACTTTCTATTTGCTGTTCCTAGGATGTGTCCTTTTATAATAGTCAGAAAATATGAGTAAAGTAATTCCCTAAGTTCTGTGAGGAGGAGGTCATAGGGACCCCAGCTTGTAATAGCCAAGGTGGGCCTAAATATGGCTAACCTGGGATCAACTGTAATGGGTGTTGTAAGTAGGGAGGAGGTGCAACCTCCTGACTGAACTCTTACCCTGTGGGGTCTGCATTGTTGCTAGGTAGTTAACGTCATTAGTGGACTGTAGGACAGACATCCAGTTGGTGCTCAGAGAGCTGGAGGATTATTTTATGTAGGAAAAAGTTGTACTACTAGGTTTTGTAAATGAAGCTTTGATAGACTAGTTAGGTGCTGGGCCTTTAGAGAGAAATGGAGTTTTCTTTAGAGGAGAAAATGGGAGGGGGGTTTCTTTTATTTACTGAAAACAGTTAAGCCCCTGTTCAAATGTCTAGAGCACTCCGATTTCTTAAGCCTAATTATATATAGGACAGTTATTAACAAAATTAATTTATTCAGATCACCAATCATAAAAGTAGGCCAGCTTATTGATATATAAAGTCCAAGAAAGGGGGACTTAATAAAAATACCTGTAATATTCAATATATTTGTGAGGTATATTTACATAGGATTAATAAAATCTCTCTACTGGATGTGTTAGGTGAGTTTTAATCCATCAAAATCAAGAAATTCTTTACCTGTAGATAAAAATACCCTATAAACAATTACAATTATAGCTTTAGATGATTATTTCATAATCTTGACATTGTAGGGAAGTTTGCTATATTAAGATGTAAGTTTTAAAAAACTTTTAGAAAAAATTGTCCAATATTTAAGGTTAAAATGAGAGCCTTGCCAAGCATGGCATAGCCAGCCACACATCTTTCTGCCCACACAGAAGGCAAGTGGCAGGCACCTCTCAAGTTACATGACTCACTCACTACCTGAGAGGGAGAATATGTGACCCAGGCCACTCTGGAGGAGTCAGAACACATTTGAAAAGATAATTGTAAGAAACAAGTCACTTCTATCTTTTAAAAATTCACTGTTATTTGTACAGTGTTTGTATTGTTTTCTCCTGGAATCTGATTCCCTCTGTGACATGCCAACATGTACTGCTGGATTTCTTGAATACAAGTAAACACAGGACCAGGTACTATGCCAGATGCTGGGGCACAAGGGGGAATGAGAGTGTTGTGATCTTGGATTTCATGAAGTTCCAGAGTTGTTGATGTGTATTCCACATGGCTAAAATGTATTACAATGTGAAAATAATGGTGTATTTCTTTTAACTGAAAAGCAGTGGGGCTGGGTTACCTAACATAGAAATACAAAATCATTACACTGTTGGCTTGGACTTCAGTCAAATAAAATAACACTGTAGTTTAAACTCTGTGTATGAGTTAAATTTATAAATAATAAATACCAGATTTACCTTTTAAATTCTCTAATTGCTTGATATTTATTTTTACTCAACTTTTCACTTTGCATGTGTGTGTGTGTGTTAGTGTACGTATGTACACATGCCATAGCATGTGTATGGAAGGTGAGAGTGAGTCAGTTCTCTTCTTCCACAATGTAGCTCCCAGGGATTGAAATGAAGCCATTGTGCTCAGCAGCAAGTGCCTTTACTGGCAAAGGCATCTCCCTGGCCTCTATAAATACTTATAATGACTATTTTCCCACACAACTTTCAAAATTATTTTTCTTTTATGTATCTGAGTGTTTCGCTTGTCATGCATGTAGATGCACCATGTGTGAGCACCTACTCAACATTTGTTGCAACTTGACATCTTTGTTTCATGTTTGTGCCGGTGATTTAGTTTACTTTGATATTATTAACCAGTTACAAACACTTAATGTACACTTATGAAGAAGCTGACCAACTCTTTCATAAAGTCTTTTTGAATACAAAAGGTCTATTTGGCTATGAGTAGGTAACTAATGCTACAACTGGCTTTCTTGAATGGGAAGAGGTTCCCCTCCACTCCTAACTCTAGAAATTTCCTTTCTTTTTTGAGACAGGGTCTTTCTGTAGCCCCAGTGGCCTGGAACTCACTATGTAGACCAGGCTGGACTTCATCTTGAAGAGATCCACCTGCCTTGCCCCCCCTCCCCCCGCCAAGTGCTAGATTAAAGGCCTGCACAATCCTGCCAATCCCAGCAATTTTCTTTATAATGACACTTCCAATTAAACACTATTGTACATCCAAGCCACTTACCTTGCTTAGTGATACTGTTTTGCAATATTATGTTGCATTCTATCTGGCATTAGGTAACATGATAGGTTGTAGATCTTTAATTTTTATTTTAATATGTTTTAGGGCTAGATGTGTTTCAAGGTGCTGCCTGTAATTCAGGATTTATCTCACAAACACATTCTATAGATAGCCATGGTTATAGCCACTAAAGTGGAAACATCTGTAACACTCATTGTACTAAATGTGCTTTTTCTATCCAAATGTTAAAAATTATTGGCATTCATTTGGAGAGCTTGTTAAGCTTCTCAAATTCTGTACCAGTGAGTATCTGGAATATGCCTTGAAGCAACTTCTGTTTACAGACAAAGTCTGTAAGATATCCAGATACCACACTGTGATGTGTTTACAGTTTATAAAAGATTAAATATCAAGTCCTTTTGGGTGTGCATTTCTAAATGAGCATTAAATGAATGGGGCGGGGGCTGGAAAACGTTCATATCTGGCACATGCCAGATGAATCTTCCATTTACAGCCTACTTTTGGTTACTGAGGGACTCTCTCATGGTCCTTAAGGTCATGACTGAAAATTAGTTGACTTTTGTAATGGATTTCACCTGGAAATGTCATTCCTATGCAATCGACTGTATCATCTTGGGTCTCTGAGCAATGAAGCTGAACTACTGACAGATGGGAAATTTTGCAATGAGTTCCAACTAACTCTGACAGCCGTCGCTTCCCACCTCTCCTAGTTAAAAATTAACTTTCAGTAGGGGGTAAAAAAGGTAATGAAACTTATCCATTACCCATAAAAGATGCTTAATGTAATAAATTGTTAGATGTAATTTTTGGGGGAGAAGGAACCAGTTGATCTAGGTTGTTATAACTACTAAATTCCCAAATTCATTATACCACAAAATAATCTCGTTGCCAAAATAAGTTTACAACTCACCTCCTCGAAAAAAAAAAAATTAGTTACAATATTAAAAAAATCATTCTTGAGGATTTTACAAAGAAGTGTTAAAATTACACTCATAGAGTTTAATTCAGTTCTTTGCCATATTTTAAATCTTCCCTGAAAATGAGAAATAGAAATAGAACATTGTTTGAACAGTCAAGAAACAACCAATTGTTTGAATGATTTATATGTAGTAGGAAACTCTCAGGGTGGCTTTATCAAAGTACAGCCAAATAGATGGCTTTGGCAGAAGCATTGGATGGGAATTAAAAAATGAGTTTGGAATAGTCCACATGAAAGATGGCCAAGATACGTAGATTTACGTTACTATAATTACTGATGGCTGTTCCAGTCTTTCGCATCATGACATCTTCTAGATCTTTGAAGCTTTGGGTCCATGGGCCAGGGATGACCAGGCAAATTCAAACCCTACCTATATTAATTCTCCACCCTCCTTACCCCTCAGTTTAGGAGAATGTTGGTTAGGAGAGAAAAATTTGTGGAATTTCCCAAGATGTGAAGAGAGTAATATATTTGGTAGTGTAAAAATGGAAAAAATTGCCGGGCCTGGTGGTGCACACCTTTAGTCCCAGCACTCAGGAGGCAGAGGCAGTGTGAGGCAGAGGCAGATCACTAGATCACTGTGAGTTCAAGGCCAGCCTGGTCTACAGAGCGAGCTCCAGGCCAGCTGGGATTGAAGGGAGACAGTGTCTCAAAAAGACAAAAAAAAAAAAAATAACAACAGAAAAAATGGTATTTATGATTAGGGTTTTAGCAGAGACAGGAGTTTGAGGATATATATTCAGTCACATAGAACTGAAACACATTTTGGGATTTTGGGATAATTTGTGCATGGGGAGTGATATAATTTAGACTCAGAAAACAATGTTAAGTCTTGATATCAAGCCCTGTCTCAATGAGGAAGAGAGGATGTGGAACAAATGTAGGTAGATGTGTTCAAGTGTGCAATTATATTACCTTTTCAGGCCAGGCAAGGTGGTGTAGGCCTGTAATCCCAGCACTCAGGAGGCTTAAGCAGGAATCCTGATATTTGAGGCCAACTTGGATTACATAATAAGTCCTGAGCTAGCCTGGGCTGCTGTGTGAGATCCTGTCTCAAAATATTAAAAAAGAAAACAAATCCTTTCCATATTTAAACTAAAAAAACCTTTGAGCTGAGGCCACTTTAGGTAATACTTTTTAGCACCAGACAGTAAAGTGGTTGTTGGTTTCAAGAGATACCCTTTGAGTAAGATTCTCTCCTGTAAGTAGGCACAAAGCTAGCTAGTCTTAAAAAACTCACTTGTCTCAAAACTGAGTGAGAAAGTGCAGTATACAGGTAGATTTATTTAATGAAAGCAAAAACGGATCAGATGAACATAAAGAGGTTGTGATCTTTCAGATTGATTGTTTTGTGTTTTATTTTTGTATTTTTAAATATGTATTTATTTTTAATTTTTTAAAATTTTATTTATTTATGTGTATGAATGTACCGTCTGCTTGTAGGTTTGTGCACCCTACAATGTGCAATGCCGCGGAGGTCAGAAGAGGGTCTCAGATTCCCCTGGAACTGGAGTTACAGACTGTTCTCAGCTGCCATGTGGGTGTGGGGGATCGAACCTGGGTCCTCTGCAAGAGCAGTCTGCGCTCTCAACCGCTAGGCCATCTCTCCAGCCCCTTATTATTTATTTTTTATGTGTAGGAATGTACTGTCTGCATGCAGGTTTGTGTGCCCATGTAGTGCAATGCCGCAGAGGTCAGAAGAGGGTGTCTGATTCCCCTGGAACTGGAGTTCTCCTGGAATTGGAGTTACAGACTGTTCTCAGCTGCCATGTGGGTGCAGGGGATCGAACCCGGGTCCTCTGCAAGAGCAGTCGGTGCACTCAACCGCTAGGCCATCTCTCCAGCCCTTTTTTTTTTTTTTTTTTTTTTTTTGGTATTTTTGAGACAGGGTCTCCTTTTTAGTCCCAGCTGGCCTGGAGCTCGCTCTGTAGACCAGGCTGGCCTTGAACTCACAGAGATCCCCCTGCCTCTGCCTCCTGAGTGCTGGGATTAAAGGCATGTGCCACCATGTCCAGCCCAAAGATTAGCTAGGAGCTAGGTAGACCTCCCTTTTTTCTTTTTTTTTTTTGTCTTTTTGAGACAGGGTCTCACTGTAGCCCAGCTGGCCTAGAACTCACTGTATAGACCAGGCTGACCTTGAACTCACAAAGATCCACCTGCCTCTGCCTCCCTAGAGCTGGGATTAAAGGCATGCACAACCATGCCTGGCTGATTAATGTTTTCAATCTGATAAACTTCAGAGTAGGAACACACTTGGAACAAAAGAACTTCAGGTAGCATGTGGAGCTGAGTAAGAATTAGCTGGATGGTGTGGATATAAATCAGTGGCGGAGCGCAAGCAAGCAGGCACAAGGCCTTGGGTTTGATCTCTGTCGCAGGTACACACAAGCACACACACCACTAAGCAAAACACACAGTGGGGTTGGGTGGGAGTCAAGAACCTACACTTAGAATTGTTATTGAGAAGGATTAATAATTTTTAAAAAACAGGCTATCATTTTCAAAATAGCTATGTGATGAAGAAATTGGGAAAGTGGTCTGTGTAGAAAGTAGTGCAATTAGGGAGGGATTCCCAGATTTGTTTGAAAAGTGCTTTGTAAGGGTGGTCTGAGAGCAGCACCCAGGACGCAGACAGGATTGCTGCAGGTTTGAGGCTGATCTGGTCTAGAGTGTAAGAGCCTGTTTGCCTCCTCCTAAAGAAAAATGCCTTGCAGAGATTTAAAAAAAATCTGAGGGCTGGAGAGATGGCTCAGCGGTTAACTGACTGAGGTCAGAAGAGGGTGTCAGATTCCCCTGGAACTGGAGTTAAAAACGGTTCTCAGCCACCATGTGGGTGCTAGGGATCGAACCCGGGTCCTCTGCAAGAGCACTCTTAACTGCTAGGCCATCTCTCCACACCCTCTGAGTGTGTGATAAGTACAGCTGTTGATTACCCCAAGAAAAAGTGCCACTACTACACTAATAGTTTGTTGAGCTGGTTATTTTTGTGGTTTATAGACTTTACAGCTGGGTAGGATCCTTGATTCCCCCCACGCCCCCACCCCCTTGGCAGCTTGCATAGTATCTTCTGAAACTGAGAGCTAGTCTTGAGCAAGCAGGCTTCCTGGTCAGTTCAAGCTCAATTGCTTGAAGTTCTGTCTGAAGTATGTTGTCTTCAGCAATAGGGTCTTACCATCAAATTCTGGGAGGCAATCAAGGACTGTGGAAATGTATTATTTTGGCAGTCTCTTGAACTACTCTGATGGAACAATTCAAAGGGAAGTTTCTCATGCATGGCAATGTGATTTTTGTTATACAGTGATCAGCTATAAACCTGCACTCACATCTATATTATATGTGTATTTAAAGCCCAGATCCAGATGGATTTACAGCAGAATTTTACCAGTACTTCTAAAAAACTACAACAAATGCGACATAAATTATTCAAAAAGATAGAAACAAGAGGGAAAACTCTTAAAACTCCTTATTTGAAACCAGTATTATAAAATAACGGCCAGGTACAGACACAACGAAAAAGAAAACTACAGGCCACTATCCCTAATGAACATAGATGCAAAAATTCTTAATACCTGTTGTGCTGGATAGCTTTGGTGTGAACTTGACACACCAGGGTTGAGGGAGCCTCAATTGGGGAATTGGCTCCACTGGACTGACTTGTGGCCAAGTCTGTGGAGTATTGTCTTGATTGTGAGCAATGTGGGAGAACCCAGCCTTCTATGGATGGTGCCACCCCTGGAGGTTTGTTATGTACAGTATAAGAAAGGCTGGGCATGAGCCAGGGAAGCAAGCCAGTAAGCAGCATTCCTCTGTGGCCTGTGCTTCAGCTCCTGCCTCCAGGTTCCTGCCCTGAGTTCCTACCTTGGGCTCCCTCTGTGATGAACTGTGACCTGAAAGATGTGAGACAAATAAACCCTTTCCTCTCCAAGTTGGTGTTGGTGGGAATGTTTTGTCGCAGTAATTGAAGAGAAACTAGAATACCTGCAAACTACATATACATATCAAAAAGATCATGATGAAGCTGGTTTACAGAAATGTAGGGATAGTTCAATATATGTAAGTCTCTTATACAAAAATATATATAATAAAACAAAAACAAACAAATATATAAATAAAACAAATAAAGTCAATAAATGTAATAAATCATATAAATGGATTTAAAGATGATAATCACACAATTATCTCAATATATGCAAAAAGGTCTTTCACAAAACATAACATGGTTTCATGATAAAAATCAGATAAAAACCCACAGAAGGGAATATACCTCAATATAGCTATATATAACAAAGAAATAGCCAACACCATTCTAAATGGAGAAAAACTGGAAACATTCCCATTAAAATCAGAAAGTAGACAGGGGTGTCCACTACCTTTACTCCTTTTTAATATAGCATTTGAAACTCTAGCAGTAAGATAAAGAAATTAAGGGGTACTAATTGGAAGTCAATTATCCCCAATTCCTATTTGCAGATAGATGAGATCTAAAAAATTCTACCAGAAAACTAGAAATTATCAATGCTTTCAGGAAAGTGGCAGGATACAAAACCGATTTTCCAAAAACTAGTAGCCTTTCTATATACCAATAACAAGCAGTGAGAGAAAGTGATCATAACCACACTCGCTCCTATTCTCAAACAGATTGTAAATACAACGATTTGACTAAACACTTTAAAATGTCTTTGCTTAGCCTGGGGTGGTGATGCATTGCCTTTAATCCCAGCACCTGGGAGGCAGAGGCAGGTGGATCTCTGTGAATTCGAGGCCAGCCTGGTCTACGTAGCAAGCTCCAGGCCAGCTGGGACTAAACAGAGACCCTGTTTCAAAAAGACCAAAAAAAAAAAAGAAAAAAAAAAAAAAAAAAAATTCTTTTGCTGTAAGCATGTTTGGTTTGGTGTGAAGATCCCTTGAAGGCACCATCCTAAAAGTGTAATAGCTAGCTTTTCTTTTTTTTTTTTTTAGCACAAACAAGGTTAGGTAATTAAGTTGTTGTTTTATGTAATCCCTATAGTAACAGAAATGATTAAAATGCTTCTTCATTACTCATCATTACCAAGAAACCTATGGATTATTTAAATTTTGGTCCTAGTACATAGGACTTAATATGAAATACAGATTTACATTCATGTTTATATAAAATTCACAGAGTATATAAAGTGCAATAATGACAGGAAAATAAGTCTTTAAAATCTGTATCTTTAATAAAGAAAAGTACTAGAATTTTATTCATGACAGGTATTTAAACAATATTTACAACTTCATGGACACATATATCTACATTTTTACACTGAGGGTTTAGAAAAGAATATCACAGGCACGAGAAAAACATAACACACAACAGAATTTCAAAAACATCTTGGGCTGTAATTTTATGACTTCTAAAGTCTTATTTTAGAAAATTACAAGGGAAATTTAATCCACTATTTTTTAAAAAAATATCCTAATCAAGTTATGGTATATATATAATAAAACTAAACTGATACCATGCTGACTTAGGGATTTACAAGAGCAACAAATATTTTAGAAACATGAAACATTATCTCTGCTGGAATTTTATTTAAAATACAAATGTTCCATTGTTTGTATGTGAACATGTCCTAGGAAAGTTTCAGGTGGCTTTCTTTCAGGTGTAAAGCACTTCTGAGAGGACACTGCAAACACCTGGTGAAGGACAGTGACATTTTCAAAGCAGACCATCAATTTCATCTTCTCTCCTTCATTTCTAAGTGACTTTTATTGTAAATTTTCTTTTGAAACATTTCTTCCAAATTTTCTAACTGTCCCTGAATTTCCTTTGTAGATTTTTCTTTTATAGCCTGTAATAGAAATAGAAATAAAAATGCACAAATGCAAAGAAATTATTATTCAAAGAATTTTCATTGTTCATTTGATTTATAACAATTTATTGACAAAAATTTGTTATTGGAATTCATAGTTAACACAATTTAAAACATAACAAGGAAACATTAATACCTTTAAGTTTAAAAGTTGTCAATTTCCTGCTTTTATACTGTAAATGAAGTTTTAGTAAGCATGTGTACACAGACACAAAGATCAGTCACTAAATAGACTACTTCACTTTTTTCCTTCTTGAGTTTTTTTTCCAGTGTATATTTTTATTGCAGTTTTATGCATTTCATTAAATAGATCTTAATCATATTTAGACATCATCCCTATCTGCACCCCCATAGCTCATCCACAGGATTTCATCCACTGTCATATATGTTAAAGCCTATCAAATTAAGTTTGTGTAACCACAGGTCCACTGACATTAGTTCATCCACTGGAGCCTGGTCAGCCTATCTAGTGTTCCTCCCTTAATGATGGAGTCTCCCTCCCTCAGAAGTGATCAGCTGCCAGTAGTCCCTCAGCTTAGGTTGGGGCTTCTTGTCCATTTCTCAGAGTCCATGCTGGGTTTTTGTCTGGACTGAGTTTGTATGGGTATTGATTGTGCATGCTGTCACCACTGCTGTAAGTTCATGTGAGCAAATTCTCATTCAGGGGCCTGGAGCGCTCTGTTTCTTTATGGTCATGTATTATATTACCCCTGGCTCCTGCAGTCTTTTGGACCCCTCTTCCATAATGGCCCCTGAGCTCTGGTTGGGTGAGGTTTAATGAGGCCTGTGGAGGGACAGAATCTCTGAAGTCTCTTATTCTCTACATTCTGGCCAGTTGTGTCCTTCTCTGTTCATCACCCCCTGCTGCATAAAGTAGAACTTCATCGGTGAGAGTTCAGATACATTAGTAGTCTCCCTTAATCCCTAGTTCCACTATGTTCTGTGAGCCTTAGATGTAGAGGTTCCACTGTAGATGTGTCACTTAGGGCCGGGGATCTCATAGACACTTAATTCTCTGTGTGTGACCAGTTGTAGAATTCTATAATAGTCTCCATCTATTACAAAAAGAGGCTTCTTTGATGAGTGCTGATTGGTATATAAATATCAGACAGACTAAGGGGCTGGAGAGTTGGCTCAGTGGTTAAGAGCAACTGTCTGGTTTTGCAGAGGACCCAGGTTTGATTCCTAGCACTCACATGGCAGCTAACAACCATATGTAACTCCAGTTCCATAGGCTCTTCTGACTTCTGTGGGCACTGCATGACATAGATGCACTTATATACATGCAGGCAATATATTCATACACATACAAAAATCAGATTAAGAGCTCATACATACCTAATGTTGGTTTGCTTTCTTGTAAGACCTTATCACTTGAATTATCGTGTCGAATGCGTTTGGCAAGTCCATGATTTTCTTTAGTAATTAATAGAGTACTTGATGTAGAACTGGTGGGGGAAAAATTTTCATTTTAGTTAAAACATTAGAAAAATCTGTGATAAAAGAAATGAAACACAGAGATAATAGTTGTGAAACCTACAGAACTGAAGGTACTAACAACAGTGTTGGCCCTACTCCCCAAACCCACGTGTGACTTTAATGATACTTATGTAATTTAGATCAAATTATTGTGGGCGCAGATAATGGTTCTATAAAACATTTCCAGGGTGTTCTGCTGCAGTGGACATGAGTACTGCTTGTTATTCACAGTGTGGAGATAAGTCACAGGGGTAAAACTATAAGTTCTTATTACCATGTCAAAATGATATGCTCCTGTAAGGCTAGATTAAAAATTAAAAATATTGTTAAAATAAAATTCAAAATTCCCAATTCCATTACATAAAATTCACTGTAGTATTCAGAGCTTTTGGGCTCTTTTTGTGGTACATCTATACAATGGAGTTCTATGCAGTAAAGAAGACATTATGAAACTTGCAGATAAATGAATGGAAATAGAAGGCATTATGCTAAGTGAAGTAACAGTCCCAGAAAGACAAAACAACATATAGTGTCCCTCATATGTGGATCCTAGCACCAAACTCTTATATGTAAGTCAAACCTGATGCTACTACAGATACAACTTGAAGTTTATGTCTCTATTTTCCTAGGTTCTAAGATTTATGAGAAAGAATCAATCCTTTCTTTGAAAGTACATTAAAACATACATTAACTTGCTATGTAACATGGGAATGTAAAATTATATTTCTTTGTGTCTGCATGCAAAATTACTGTTAAAATGTGAATTCCAAATGTGTTTTGGAATTAACCCATAGCTTATTTTCAGACTCAATCATTTTGGTATATATGTCAAGTGTATATATAAATATTTTGGAGTAATATAAAATTAAAGGGAACAACACCAACACCAAAACAAACAGAAAGAAGTATAATAACTAAGCTGTTATAATTACATATTTTTAGTTTAAGGATTATACCTTAGAACATAAACTTGAAATTCTAAAAAAAAAAAAAGAACTCAATGGATGAACTCATACTGAAGGACATTTAAGATGGAAATGACTCAATCTATGACAGAATGCATGAAACCTGGTGGGGTGGGGAGTATAGACGGGTACAACTTGGGGGGGGGTCTAAATACGATCAAGATGTATTGTATGAAATGCAAAAACATTCAATAAAAATTTTAAAGGAAAAAAGAGGAAAAAGTGATGAAAACACATGGAAACTTCTTGTCTTTATACTTTAAAATCATTTTAGAATAGATACACCCCTCGATATGTATATAAAAACTGTTAAATGGAAAATACCAGAGTTTATTGCTCTCAAGCTCATGTAGCTTTAATTGGGGAAAAGGAAGATTAAAAAAAGTAATTATGTACATTTCGAGCATTAATCTCTTTTAACCTTAGTTAATGGCAGGATCTAATTATTGATACCAGAGGGAATGTAACAGAGTCGTAGCTAATAGTCCATGAATAGTCAAGTTACTTTCTTTATGTGCTTTAAAGTTATTTTCCAGTATCATTTTCTCATGTGGTAGTCCTTTAACTCAACTAGAACCACAAATACAGTTTAGATACACAGTTCTGAAAAGGCATGTGCTTGATAATGACCATGTTTACATTTTAAGATGATTCTTTACAATAAACATTTGCCACATTTTAATAAACACAACTAATTTTAGTAAACACATGATACCAGTACAGACCTAGAATACTTATTCTGGCCCAATGAGTATCATTTGAAGACCACTAGTGGGTCCCTCAAATTAGCCAGCATCATTACTATTTTGGGCCTGGAAACTGAACATCAAGCACTACCCATTCTACAGCAGTTGGTCTTCTAACCAACATGGCTACTAAGAAGATTGCAGCAGGTAGTGAATGGCATAGGAACAGTGGATTAGAGGGATGACTGCAGTCACAGACAGTAAGAGACAACACAAGATTGCAGCAGGTAGTGAATGGCATAGAACAGTGGATAGAGGGATGACTGCAGTCACAGACAGTAAGAGACAACAAGATTGCAGCAGGTAGTGAATGGCATAGAACAATGGATAGAGGGATGACTGCAGTCACAGACAGAAAGAGACAACACAAGATTGCAGCAGATAGTGAATGGCATAGAACAGTGGATAGAGGGATGACTGCAGTCACAGACAGTAAGAGATAACAGAAGATTGCAGCAGGTAGCGAATGGCATAGAACAGTGGATAGAGGGATGACTGCAGTCACAGACAGTAAGAGACAACAGAAGATTGCAGCAGGTAGCAAATGGCATACAACAGTGGATAGAGGGATGACTGCAGTCACAGACAGTAAGAGACAACACAAGATTGCAGCAGGTAGCGAATGGCATAGAACAGTGGATAGAGGGATGACTGCAGTCACAGACAGTAAGAGACAACACAAGATTGCAGCAGGTAGCGAATGGCATACGAACAGTGGATAGAGGGATGGCTGCAGTCACAAATGGTAAGAGATAACACAAAGCTCATCAGACCACTCGGAATGGCATGCAATGAAATTTTAAATTTTACACTGTTAATTTCTAGAAATTTCCAATTAAGATTTTCAAATTTTGACTGACTACAAGTAACTGAAATCAGAGTGCGAATATATTATCTCTTGTTATCTGTGATATATCACAGATATATCAGAGATAATAAAAGACATTCAGGAAAAATTAGGTAATAAATGCAGAATCTACCTACATGTTTCAAGGCCCTGCTGTATTGTGTTTTGGAGGGGCAAGAAACAATTCTAAATTGACTTATGGGAAGACACTCTATGAAGTGTAACTATGCTATTTGTACATTTGTGTCCTGTGCCCCAATTATAACAGGTCCATAGTAGAAAATAGGAAATTTAGGAGTTAACTTTAGCTGCCATACTTTATTGATGTAGCAAAGAAGTAGAAAAAGTCATACTCTCTTCTGTTTACTCAGTACACTTGTGACTATATTCACTGCATGTCACATAACTCAGGACACAATCTATTAGTTCTATTTGTGGTTTGCAGTACTTCTTAAATCAGCAATTTAATGTCTTTTGTAAGCTTTAAATTTCAGTAGTCTATCTTTTTAGTTCTAATATATCTGATTAATTTTTAACAAAATCCAGTGTCTTTGGGAAAATTTCTATCTTATCTACTTTGTTGTATCATCACTAAAGTTATTTCCAGAGACATTAAATTTCCTTTTGGAAGAAGGTAGATATCAGCTGAATCTGGGAAATGGGGAAATGACTGAGTTGGTCTAAGAACTGTGTCAAACTTTTTTTTTTAATTTTAAAAAAATTTTTTATTTTATTTTATTATTTTCGTATGTGTATGAATGTACTGTCTGCATGTAGGATTGTGCACCCATGTCATACAATGCCACGGAGGTCAGAAGAGGACATTGGATTTCCCTGAAACTGGAGTTAAAGACAGTTCTCAGCCACCACGTGGGTGCTGGGGATCGAACCCGGGTCCCCTGCAAGAGCAGCGGGTGCTCTTAACTGCTAGGCCATCTCTCCAGACCTAAATTTTATTTTTATCTATCTATCTATCTATCTATCTATCTATCTATCTATCTATCTATCTATCATCTATCTATCTGAATGTACTGTCTGCATGTAGGTTGGTGCTATCTATCTATCCATCTATCAATTAATTAATTAATTAATTTCTATGAATGCACTGTCTGCATATAGGTTGGTGCTATTTATCACCTATCATCTATCTATCTATCTATCTATCTATCTATCTATCTATCTATCTATCTATCTATCTATCTGTATGAATGTACTGTGTGCATGTACATTGGTGCACCCATGTCGTGCAATGCCTCAGAAGTCAGAAGTGGCATTGGATTCCCCTGGAACTGGAGTCAAAGACGGTTCTTAGCCTCCATGTGGGTGCTGGGAATCGAACCTGGGTCCTCTGCAAGAGTAGTCGGTGCTCTTAATCGCTGAGCCATCTCTCCAGCCCCTGTTTCAAGCTTTTAAGAACTGGTTTATTTCTAGTTTGTCCTACTCCTGGGGGCATAGAACTCTGAAGATTTGAAATAAAATCCTGGGGTATTTAATATGCCTTCTTCTGTTTGACTTTTGTTCCCCATTTTTTGGAAGTAGGTGGGGGTGCTGACAACAGGGTTTTACTTAATAGTCCAGGCTAGCCTCAAACTCACAGAGATCTACATGCCTCTGCCTCCTGAGTTCTGGGATTAAAGGAATATTTCATACCTGGCTGGCCCTCATGGCTTTTGAAATTCAAGCCTGTGCCCCAGTTCCATTAGAATCTCAAACTGTGCTTAACACTGTGCCCTCTTAAAAGCCACTTTCGAAAGCTTGGTTTCTTACTCCACAGAACTTAAAAGTTGCCAATCCTCCAGGATACAGGCTACACAGAATGATTTGGGTCCCTAGCTCAGTGAGAAGTATTAATCACTTAAGCTTTTATCTTTTGTCTGGCCTCTTGCCTAATGTCATGAACTGTTAAGTTCTAAATGTGAAGAGTAGGAGAGGAAAAAAAAAAAAAGGCAAAGGAAGGTAGGACTTAGATATCAGGGCTGCTCCTTCCTTGATCTTACACCCTAAACCCTGGCTGCCTTGGTCTTTCTCTAGTGTCTCCCAATAAGCTGCTGGTTGGATTTTATTCAGCTTTTACAATTCTAAGACAACTGTAACTGTTCTTGCTGTGTGGCTTGTTCTGACATAAGCTAAAGTATCACTGCCAGAAACAGTAGACTCCTCATTTCATTATATTTAGTTATGCATCAAAATCCATGAAAACAATACAACTCTAGGAACAAAGAAATTCAGTAATGTTTAAAAGGATAAATAGCCAAATGAATAAAAGCTGCCAGAAGAAGTTAAAATTAAGTGACATTTTGGAAACTAAAAGACTTTTCAATTTATTTTCAATAATCTAAAAGATGGAATACTTTATGTAAATTTCAAGTGAAATACTTGGTCTTCATCAAGGTTTCCCACCAATAACATAAATCCAGTGCTTCATTCAGGGACCTAGCACAGCCAGGACTAAATAGGAACTGGTAGTCTAACAAAAATAAAAAGGCATGGGAAATGAAAGCATAAAGATGGCCTCACACAGAGATGAAAGCAGTCTACAGCTAATCATACCTTGTTAACTTCCGCTTCCTCTTGGCAGCAGCAGTCAAGGCCATGTAGGACGGCAGGACAGGGAAAGAATCCTTAGTTGTGAATGAAGGGTTAAGCCTACACATTAAACAGTGAAAAATAAAACAACAAATTTAATCTATGCCACACAAAGAAAAGTGACCGCACTTCTGTAATTAGTGAATCATTCATTATTAACAGATATAGGAAAACATTCCTCTAGATATGATTATAAGAAGTTCCTTTAATTGCCCTGAGGTGTTTTCCTCTTCCTGGGGCACCACAGGCATGGAGACATTTCTGCACTCCTAATAGCAAAGAAAGGTGGAAGCATTTTTCTTGTCCTTTTTAGATTGGATGTGATTATGTAGCTGAATGTTTGCTTGAATGGCATACAGTCAACCATACAGAGATATGGCTGAGAGGGTTGATGTGGATAACAATAATCGATAACCCACAGGCATTCTTTTAGCGAAGCTTGGCCATCCTTCAATGATGGCTATGCTATGAGCCTTCAGAGTATGGAGAACAAACTATCCTAATGTATCTTCCAGCTTAAAGAAGGTCAACTGACATAGGATATCAAATTTACGATTTTAAAATACTGCTAATGAATTCATATTCAACTAAGATTCAATGTAAATGAGACACTTTTCTAATGAAGATATATAACACATGACATATGAAATTTGATATCTGGGTACAACTGCTTGACTGGATAGGACTTAACATGTATGGTGGAATCCATGAGGTCAGGCAGGGTGTGTGTGTGTGTGTGTGTGTGTGTGTGTGTGTATACACATGAATGGGGGAGGGGGTCTAAATTCGGTTAAGAACTACTGTATGAAATGTATGAACACTAAATAAAAATAACAAAATACAAGCTATATAAAAAAAAAAAAGACGGAAAGAAAAAGGAGTTTGCTCCGTTTCGTACCTTTGTGAACTGTTTTTGTTGTGTGATAGCAACTCTTGTTCGGGTAACGTGCTCTGCAAATTCCTTATGTCTTCGCATACAGTAAATGTAGAGTCCAAATGGTTTTCACATACATTAAATGTAGAGTCCAAATGCTCCTGTTTAGAGTGTGCTCTCTGGTTAAGAGGAGAGTCTATTTCACACAATATTTTCAGAGAATTGTCATTGTTTATATTTGAGCAGTTAGTCTGAAAACTTGTATGTGATGAAGATCTTGCTAAGGCTGGAGATGGATTCTGGAAAGGCTTTCTGCAGTCCTCTGGAGTATATATAATAGGCTGAAGTTCTCTGCTTAGAGAATCATTGAGTTGTGTACTCTCTGACAGTGTAGACTTCTGAGTACCTTTTAGTTTCAGGGGTGAATGTATTAATTTTCTCCGAGTTCTTTTTTGGGGAGGAGTAATTTTAAGCAAGTTAGGTTCACCTGAAGATGTGCCTGTTTGAAAATAATAGAAAGTTCAATGATATTGCCTCAATAGTTTCTAGAGATTCTATAACATAAACTGCAAGTATCAATAGATTTATTGAGTAATCAAAAAACCAAATATCCAACCAGTTCTAACCATTCACAAGGAATTTCTCTGGCTTTCATGCTTGACGTGGGGCTAAGATAAAGTAACTAACATTTGTACATATGGAGATTAATACTCATCCTACTATAAAATACCACTAGCTTATTAGTAGTAAGTGAAAGTCTTGTGTAAAGAAGAATGGCAGTAAACAAACAAACAAACAAACAAAAAACTTAATGAAAGAATTCTATCTGTTATGAAGTCAAGCAGATAGGCATTTCAGCTGATTTGTTTTAACCATTTAGCATATATAGCTAATCAATTTGGAAACACATAATATTAAAGATAAATGAACACAGAATCAAAAAGTCCAGAATATTTTAAATCTTACTGCTCAACAAAAGTATATCTTCCAGATGTTAACAGGGAACCAATTCTGATGATCTTTTCTTAGCTTATCCTACAACTTTCTGCAGCTCCTTGAAATTATTATTATTTCTCCAATATTGTGTTATTCTTCTTCTCCTCTGTTCGGTTAAGTATCTATGCTTCTCTAAGAAGCAGTATTTGGCCTTCTAGTCCACATTTTAATCTTCTAACTATCCTTTTACCACTACTACCATTTCAGTTAGTGTGTCTCAAATAACTAGTCTTTTAAATCCCTTTACATTTTCTTTTGCATGTGTCAACTCCTCTAAGAATTCTAATTAAACACTTATAGTTTTAAAACTGATTATACCATTCTACTAATTAAAGACCTTTAGTAACATTTAATAGAAACACACTAGAGCAATTCTTGGTGCTGGGTACAAAATTAAGAAACAAATTGTTGAAACAAACTGTTGAAACTCCAAAGTATAAATCCTCAAAATCCTCAATGGTTTCAGCATTTAAGTATACAAACAGTTCTCAAATGTCTTTTATTAAAGTCCAAAACAATGAATTGACAATACATGTAACAGTATACTACATCACCTCTGACATGCTTATCTTATACTTGTTATTCTGCCCATTGAATTCTGATGAACATCAAAGGGCCCGACATGAATGAAGTGCCTCAGCTTGGCAACACTACTCATGTGAAAAAAGTCCCACCTGTATTTTTTTAATTATGAAGAAAACCTCCCAATTGATTAACTGATACCACTTAAGTAATTCTAAAGACAGCACATTATGCATTTCACTAGGTGATTCAGAATCCCACCTAAGTTAAAAAAAGTGTATAGCAATTACCAATAGTACATATAGATTATTCTTATGATGATGATTGACTACAGGCTCGGCTATGGCTAGGTTGACAATTATCCTCTAAGAAATACAATTCAAAAACAGGAAGAAAAAAAATGATCTCTAGTCTACCAAGGAATTTTACTTTTCGGAGAACTAGATAAATGAGATTTAGATCTTAAAATAATTTTCCACTCTCTTTAACATGACATTTGTCAAATTTTCCATTACCAGATATTTTTATACTAATGCTGCAGTGTAAAGACAGTTACTTTTCTCCACTGTGCTGCTACCACCAATTTGGTGGCTAATAATAGCTAGAAGATTAACTTCTTTTCCCATGAGAGGCGCAGGGGTATAGAAGACAGAAACTATATTGAGGAAGGAGAACCGAATTGGGAGTCAGGAGACTTGAATTCTATTTCTGGTTTCACCAAAGACTCACTGAGTGACCTTGGGCAACTCACCTTAAGCAGTGTGGGCATTAATACCCCTCTAAATAACAGGGATACAATCTTTTTATGGACGGGGGGGGAAATATTTGGGGTTCAACAAAGGCTCTAGAAATTTAAAAAAATGCTTAATTGATAGCACTACAATTCTCAGGAAGTGGTAATTTACATTCCAGTAGTCTATCAATAATTAATTCAAAGTTATTTCTAAAATAATACATTTCAAACAATGTGTCTCAATGGACAGATGTAAGATTGATCAGAAATCGTGATATAAACTAAATATACTACTGAAATAAACACATAGGTGTTATTTGCTATGCAGGCTTTATAACAACATCCAAATATTATACCAAATGGAACATGAAATCTCTAGAGATAAAGATGTCCACAGTCACTACTTTTGCTGTACTTATCTAGAGGGAATAAATAATATCTGGAGTAGTGACCTTCAAATGCTCACAATGGAGAACCATGTTTTCCCTACTGCTAATAAGAATATGAAACAGATCTTCCATAAGACACCAGAGAACTAGTCACCTGTCTTCTAGATATTCTAAGCATACATTCAATATTGAATTTATGACCTTAATAACAATGGGTCAAGGAAAGCAATAGTTATGTATGACATCGTTAGCTACAATTCTGAACTCTTAAATGACAAGGTGCAAGAGAGACATGGAGATACAGTAGTTAATATAGATTCATAAACTTATTATTTTATTTGGCTTGGAAGAGATGCTGTGACTATACAACATGTAAAAAATAAAGATCTTTTTATTTTTTAATTTTGTTAAATTGATGTAAAATAATAAGAGGGTAGACAGTCAATTCAGAGCCACCTAGGCTGACTAGCTCATAAGAAAGATTTAGGAGATAATAAAAGTAAAACCAATATTTAAACACACAAAAATTAAATACTCTGCAACTATAAATATAAAAAGATAATGACCCTACTTAATAATAACTAAAAACATGTATCACTTTGAATGTGATTTCTAGAATATATAGTAATTGTTCTTTAGCTAAAAAGTACAGCAAATGTAAAATATAAGGTTAGGGGTACCAAAGAGTTTATAAGCTGTAAGAACCACCGACTATGCTAGGCCCATGTCAATAGAAGGAAACTGCTGTACTTTTCCATTTAGAAGAAAAGGGTGTACAGTAAATTTCCAGAAGAGCTGGCTTTGGGTAGATGCACCTAATTCAGCTTGGGACATACTATTTACCACCTGGAGATAATGTTATCTATCAAGGTTCTGTAATTTTCAGCTTTAAGAGTATAGAAGCTTTAATAAAGGAGGAGCCTGCAGACTGATTACATTCTTTTAGACAGTCCCCATAAAATAGGCCTGAAAAGGTGGTGCATGCCTATAATTCTAGTACTCAGGAGGGTAAGGCAGGATTCCTGAGAGTTCAAGGCCAGCCTAAGGTACACAGCCTAAGCAAGTCCCTGTGAATAAACAAACAAACACACAGTGCAGTTAACATGGGCAGGATCAAACAGGAAAATGAAAAACAAACCTATAGCTACAACTTACATGAAAAATGACAGATAAGAGTGGTCAGAGATGTGTGGAGAGATGTGTGCTAGAATCAAATTATTTGAAAATCATACACACTAAATCCACAACACATTTAATGGCATGTGGGATAGCTTGTTATCTATCATAAGGAAGAAACATAAGGAGTTCAAATAAATAAACGGTCACCTCTGGGCATCAATGAAGATTGATTTTATAACAGCATTAGAACACACAAAACAGAACACAAAATCTCAAGTCACTAGTTTTCTTATACTTCTCTAGAGGAAATAATTTCTGGCAAATACCCATGATGGAAGGACTTAATTTTGTTCTTTATGGGTGAATAAAATGTAATTTTATACATACATACATACATACATACATGCATACATAGTGCAATTCCTTTCATCTGTTGTGATAGGTTGATTCCATAATTTTGCTATTGTGAATAGTGCAGAGACAAATATGGGTGAGGCGTCTCAGGTATGCTGACGTTAATTACTCTGAGTGTATGCAAACGAATGGTACAGCTGGACAGATCAAACAGTGACTTCGGGTTTTGTTCTGAGAAACATGTAAGCTACTTTCCACAGTGGCTGGGCTACTTTACATGTTCAGTAATAGGTCTAAAGGCTCTTGTCCCCTCATATAGTCATCAGCATTTGCTGTTTGTTTTCTTGATGACAACCATTCTTGCTGGGTTCACCATTCCAATCTAACAGATGCGTATCCTTCCATATACTCTAAATCACCTCTAGGTTATTTATAGTAGAATGAAAATCTAATAGAAGTAGTTCCTCTGTCACCCTCTTCCTACTACTACTCATCAGACTGAGATCCTGCTCTCTACTGAAGAGCTCTGATAGAGGGAACAGCAGAATTCGCTTCCTTCCCTCTCTAGCGAGAGACTCTGGGACTTCTTACTCAGAGATGGACTCACTATTATCGTGCTGAGGTAGAGGAAAGCAAAGAAGGGGAGAAAAGACAAATGGGGAGGTGCTAGAGTGAGCGGCAGATAACGAAGTTCTTGAAAATGAACGTTGGGTCGCAGGTAGCTGTAAAAAGAAGAACTGAGAGAAAGATGCAGGACAGTTATGGCAGAATGCATGATCTGGGATGGGGTGGGGGTGGGGGGGAGGGAAAGGGAAATAAGCCTGAACTGAATTGGAAAAAATGTATGAAATGCACAAAGCATCAATAAAAACTAAATTAATAAAAAAAAAAAAAAGAAGAAGGTAGGAGAAAATTTAGGTTGGCAGAATGGTGAGGAGAGCAGCCCTAAAAGCTAGGGAGTTGGCTTCTTTGAAAATTCCTTTACAGATATCAAATGAACAGATTTCCTTTTCTAGATAGACATACAATGGTTTCAGATACAAGAACTAAGTGTACCACTGCTAATATCTTTTTTTAGGGGTGGGGTGGGGGTGGATAAGGTGCTCTGAGGTGTTTATTTCACTGATAGGTCCATAGACTAGTGAGTGACCCCTACAAGGCCATCTCTGGGCCCACCTCTCCTTCTCCTTGGCCTTAGGCTGCCTGGGCCTCCCTCGCTTGCCTCCATTTCTCCCTCTGGAGCAGCACCGCTGCTCTAGCTCAAACTCCTTCATGCGCATCACACAGTCTAGGTGCTCGCAGTAGTCCCCGTCATGCTGCTCGTGCTTGCAGGTCAGGAAGCCAGTGCATTTTAATCCATGTTTATTGAAACATGGAAAGGCAAAGGAACGTGGAGCTCTCCACCACCACCACCACCACCACCACCACCACCACCACCACCACCACCACCACCAGAGAACCAGGGGCTTTGCATATCTAGGGAAGCTTTCGATACAGACCCTTATCTCCAACTCCTTCCACCAAGTTCCTTGCTTTGAGACGGAATCTTAGTAAGCTGCCCTTGCTAGTCTTGAACTTGCTTTGTAGTCCAGCCAGACTTGAATTAGTGATTCTCTTGCCTCAGTCTTTTAAGCAGCTAGGATTACATACCTGTGCCTCCAGCCCTGAAATTTTGATCAAAGATATGTGTGTGTGCGCACATAAACATATTAGAGTCCTTTCTTTCTGGTAGGGGAAGTTAGGAAGGCACTGAGAAATTTCTCACTAGAAGCAAAAGTATTTGTTCACTTTTTCTCACTGTCTCAATAGAGACCCATCCATAGTATAAAAGATAGATGAAGCTTTGAAAAAGGCAGGCAGTTTTGCCTAAGATGACAACTTAGGCAGCAGTACCTGGCTTCCACCTAGATAACCTTGAAAATGCCCATATGCTAGAAGAGAAAACTTTTGCAATGCTGATGATGGGAGAAGAGTGTCACTTATATAGCAGAACTTCTGAAGTTTTTCTGAAGGATACTGTGTGGCGAGACTACAGTAAAGGAGAGCATGAAAGAATGCGATTTGTAAAAGTCTGTACCATTCATCCTTTTTTGCTGAGTTAAAGTCTCTTAAAGTACAACTAGCAGGTAATGGAGGATGGTGCAGAAATGGAGCTAAGGCTACAGGATGTATCACTTGGTGACAGACAACATTATTAGAAAACACAGTCCTATCCCAGCTATGTCATTCAGAAAGGGACACTGAACAGAAAGCACCATTCTGTGGGGCTTCTTCCATGACTGGTTCTTTTGCTCCGGGGAGAAGTGTAGTTTTTTTTTTTTTTTATTTCCTGATCTTTTTGAGACAGGTCTCCCTTTAGCCCCAGCTGGCCTGGAGCTCACTCCGTAGACCAGGCTGGCCTTTAACTGACAGAAATCCTCCTGCCTCTGCCTCCGCCTCCCGAGTGCTAGGATTAAAGGCGTGCAACACCACGCCTGGTTAAAAAGTGTAGTTTCTACATGAAGAAGAGCCCATGGCTCTTCCTCCTTTTGCTTGATTCCCAATTCTGGATCTGTGAACCCAAATTCTCCTCAATTTTGGGGGGTGGGTGGGTTGAGGGTGGAGAAGCACTAGTACCAAGTTCTCCAAGCTCACACTGAATTAATGGATTCAAATGATCATCCTGCCTCAGTCTCCTGATTGGCTGGGTCTATAGGAATGTAACTCTTAGCCCAACTTTTCCTCTTAATTTGTAAGTAAAAACATACTCATAACAACATCTGCTGACTTATAAGAGGAAGATATACAGGAGTGGCAGAGCTGGCACATGAACATAGTTGCTGTGGTAATTTAGATGCTTAGTTCTTTAGTATTACACAATGCTGTGTTTTTGCTACAAGGGCAGAATTAAATCAATTAGGCAGTGTGGCTAAATGAAACAGACATTCACAATTACACTGTTACTTAAAACCATCTTTCATGAATTTGATATATGGGAAATGTCTGCTAAATGAAGTGGTATATAAATTTTGTAAACATCAGTCAATTTTTTGCTTTGTTTTGTCAAAAATGAATGAAAAACAAATCAAGGCATAAAAACCACATTCCACAAGCAAAAAGGGGGAAAGTCTTAGAAAACAGAGAAGAAAATACGGCACATATAGTATAATGCATCAATATACTACATTATAGCTGAATAATTACATATATATCATAAAATCATAAGCGGTTTAAATAACAACACTCTCCCAAAGAAAAAACAAACAAAACCTAGGATGGATGCCTGAGGTAGAGGAAAAAACCAACTGGTAAGAAATTATCTCATGTCTCAGTAACCAGAAAGCATG
Source organism: Rhizomys pruinosus (assembly GCA_009823505.1). Taxonomy (NCBI): domain Eukaryota; kingdom Metazoa; phylum Chordata; class Mammalia; order Rodentia; family Spalacidae; genus Rhizomys; species Rhizomys pruinosus. The sequence goes on from VZQC01012607.1 coordinate 1,181,705, forward strand.
AGGTTATATACATATGGTACAGATAAAACAGGACTATTGGTTGAAAGTCTATATAAAGGAGCTAGACTCTGAGATTCTTCCTATATGATTCCTCTGTTCCTTTGTTATATTATTTGAAAGATGTGGTTTTATTGTCTGGACAGGCTGCAGACTTGGGGCCAACATGTATAACAAGAGGCTGAGGTAATTTCTTAATTTTTCTTACCTAACCCTAAGGAGGCTAATACTAGCTGAATTAAACAAAAGAATGTGAAGGTTTCTAAGTGAAATATAAAAATGAAAAAGACCTATATAATGATAGTTGCAGGTTCTCCCAAACTTACTAGCTTTCTGGAGATAACTATAAAGAAAACTTGTTTATGGGGCTGGAGAGATGGCTCAGCGGTTAAGAGCACCGACTGCTCTTGCAGAGGACCTGGGTTTGATTCCCAGCACCCACATGGTGGCTAAGAACTGTCTTTAACTCAAGTTCCAGGGGAATATGACACCCTCTTCTGACCTCCACAGCACTGCATGACACAGGTGTACCTACTTACATGCAGACAGTACACTCATACACATAAAATAATAAATAAAAATAAAAAAAGAAAAAAATAAAGAAAACTTGTTTAATGGCTCTAATAAGCCTTTATAATTCTTATCATTAATAGTTTAGGAAGCATTTAGAAACATTTGAACAAAGCTTTAGGGGCTCTTCTATAAAACTGAAAAGGCCCATTTTAGGATAAAAGTGGTTAGTGTTCTATTAGCCCTATTGCTGAAGTATGGCTAGAGATTATCACTTCTAAAAGTTTACTTTAAGTCCATAAACAGACTTAAAAAAGAAGTTATACTAAATTATTTTCTGAGACTGCCAAGTTTTAGAAGTCTCTGAAAAGACTTTTAATGTTAACTCTAAATGAAAGTTGTGATGGGATAGATAATATAAATGTTCTAATCATGAATAGTCCATATTCCAAGATGTTACCTGAATCATACAGAATTGGGTTTGTCTTACATCTCCCGGGTCACAGTTCATCAATGAGAGAGCCCAAGGTAGAAACTCAGAGCAGGAACCTGGAAGCAGGAGCTAAAGCACAAGCCATGGAGAAACAATGCTTACTGGCTTGCTCCCCTGGCCCATGCTCAGCCTGGTTTCTTATACAATACAGACCAACCTGCCCAGGGGTAGCACCACCTACAGTGGGCTGGGCTCTTCCACATCACTTATCAAGAAAATTACCCCACAGACATGTCCAATGGAAGCAATTCCCCAGTTGAGTCTCTCTCAACCCAGGTGTGTCAAATTGACACTAAAGCTATCCAGCACAGTGCAGTATTATGAGATTTAAAATATACTAGGAATATAAACCACAGTTTAAACACACACACACACACACACACACACACACACACACACACACAGGCGCACGCGCATGCACAAATGGAAATAAGAGTTAATTTGCCAGGTACAGTAAACTGCATTTACTGAGTAGTCATAAAAAGTATGAAGGGGGGACTGGAGAGATGGCCTAGCGGTTAAGAGCGCCGACTGCTCTTGCAGAGGACCCGGGTTCGATCCCCAGCACCCACATGGCAGCTGAGAACCGTCTGAAACTCCAATTCCAGGAGAACTCCAGTTCCAGGGGAATCCGACACCCTCTTCTGACTCACGTATGTTTATGTGTATGTGTACACAAGCATGTATACACACACACACATGCAGACAGTACATTCATACATGTAGAGAAAAAAAAAAGTATGAAGGGGATGGAAATGACTCAGTGGTTAAGAGTGTTTGCTGCTCAAAGGATATGGGTTCAGTTCCCAGGATGCGCGCCAGAAGCTGAAAGTAGCTACTTCACTCCAAGGCTAGGGGATCCAATGCCCTTTTCTAGCTTGTGTGGGCCCTGTACTCTTGTATACAAACTTACAGACATGCATACATATATATATATAAAATAAAAATAGAATAGTTTAAAGAAACCTTACTCTATTACTTTTGAAAGAATTTAAAATCCTTTTATTACAAAAATTTCCTAAAATAAGGGTTGGAGAGATGGGTCAGTAGATGAGAGCATTGGCTGCTATTGCAGAAGACCTGGGTTCAAATCCCAGCACCAGTTCCAGGAGATACGACGTACCCTCTGTCTGGTGGCGAACAGTGCATGACATGCCATTACTTAAAAGAGAGTATACACTCATACACCAATAATACTTCATAAATAGATTACTATATATTCACTTTTTTTTTTTTAATTTATTTATTTTTTATGTGATGAATGTACTGTCTGCATGCCGAGTCCTGTGACCGTGACTGCGGGCAACGCCGCGGACGGAGAAGAGGGTCTACGGATTTCTCCTCGGAACCAGGTTCTCCTGGATTGGAGTTACACAACGGTTCTCAGCCGCTATGGTGCGTCGTTGTGGGATGAACCCGGGTCCTCTGCACAGAGCTAGATGTGCTCCTTTTAAAACCGCGCTGGGCTTCTCTCCCAGCCCCCATTATTCATTCATTCTTTTTTTTTTTTAATTTTTTAATTATTTTTTAATTTGTTCTTTTTTATTTCTTATGTTAGCTTATGTCTGTTTTTCTGCAAGTATGGCACCCATGTGTGCCAACTTGCCTCGGAGTTCAGAGGGAGAGGGTGTCGAGATTCCCCTGGAGCTGGAGTTCTCCGGAATTGGAAGTTTCAGACGGTCTCTTCGGCCGCAGTGGGTGCTGGGAATAGAGACCGGGGTCCTCTGCAAGAGCGGTCGGCGCTCTTAACCACTAGGCACATCTCTCCGCCCCTATATTCACTTCTCTTCTTTTTTTTTTTTGTTTTTTAGGGTGATAGTAATAATTTTTTTATTGTATTAAAACTTTTCCATAGGTCGATATATCATTTCTCAATTGAATCATTCTTTGTTTTTTTTTTTTTTTTTAATTGTTGTTCTTATTGATGCTTTTGCATTTCATACATTTTTTCCAATTCAGCTTCAGGCTTATTTCCCTTGTCCTCCCCCCACTCCCACCCATCCCGGATCATGCATTCTGCCATAAACTGCTCTGCATCTTTTCGATCGTGTTTTTTTTTTTTTCATTTTTAGCTATAAGTGATAATCCATGAGTACAAGCATCCTTCATGCAAAACCTATCTGCAGGCTGTTGTGCCCAAACACCTACAGCCCCACCATCCAGTGGGGGGTGACAGGTTGTTTGTTCAATCAAGTTGATCAAATGAGTGTCCAGACTACATTGCTGTAGTTTCACCATTCACCCCAATCGCAGCCCTTACATTCTACCACGCCCCCTCTTCCGCAAGTTGTTCCCTAGGCTTAGAAAAGGGGCAAGGTGGATGAGAGGTAAAACAGTCCACTCTCTCTAAAACGATCCTGGGCCCTCACTCACCGGCCGCAGGAAACAATAGAGGCCGCGCGCAGAGCTAGCGCTCCTCGCCTCCCCGCCCCTCCCACAACACAGGACCGGGGGATCCCCACGGCTCACCTGCTGCCATGGCTGACAAGGAAGCAGCCTTTGATGACACAGTGGAAGAACATGTGATCAACAAGGAGTACAAAATATGGAAAAAGAACACCCCATTTCTCGCCCCTCCCGCAACGCACGACCCCGGTTTCCACGCAGTGGAAGAGAGTGTGATCAACGAGGAGTACAAAATATGGAAAAAGAACACCCCACTTCTCGCCCCTCCCGCAACGCATGACCCTGGGATCTCCCCGGCTCGCCTGCCGCCATGGCTGACAAGGAAGCAGCCGTTGACGACGCAGTGGAAGAACATGTGATCAACGAGGAGTACAAAATATGGAAAAAGAACACCCCATTTCTTTATGATTTGTGATGACCCATGCCCTGGAGTGGCTCAGCTTAACTGCCCAGTGGTTTCCAGATGTAACCAGACCTGAAGGGAAAGATTTCAGCATTCATTGACTTGTGCTGGGGACACATACATAGGATGAATTTTAAATAAAAAAAAAAAAAAACAACCAAAAAAACCCCGATCCTGCTAAAACGGTTGGGAGATCAAGAAAAAAGACATAAAGTGGCAATGGAAATAAGCTAGATCTTCATCTCTCATAAATAGAAACTGTTAATATTGAAATATAGATAAATTTAGATTCAAAGCATACTGCTTTGAGTGTCCAACATTTGTTGTACATCATGCAGCAAATATTCCAATAAAACAGGAAAAAAATGCAATGTAAGTAACATGCTAAGGATGAAAGATTTATTTTTTTAATTATGTGTACATGTATGTGGTATGTGCACAAGAGTCAGGTACCCATAGTAGTCAGAAGAGAGCATCAGATGCCCTGGAGCAAGAGTACATGGTCTTGCTTTTTGTTTTTTTTTTTTGGAGACGGGGTCTCCCTGTAGCCCCAGCTGGCCTCCATCTCACAGAGATTTGCCCGCTTCTGCCTCCCAAGTGCTGGAATGAAAGGCATGTGCTCCCATGCCTGGTAAATTATAAATATTTTAAGATATGTATCTTGGTAGCTGGGAATCAAACTCATATCCACTGAAAGAAAGATACATGTGATAGTACTAAACCATCTGTCTAACTTCCCAAATAAAAATGTTTTAACTGAGAAACAGAAACAAAAAACCCAAACAGCCCCAACTTAAGAACAACCTTCCCAACCAATTCCCAAATCCCCATCAAAATAACAGAAACCTAAAGGCTCCAGCAACATAAAGCCTCACTAATTTTGATATTCCTAGCTCATGAGGATTATGTAGTTAAATAATCTATATTTTTTATTTAGTTTTCTATTTAAGGGGGGTAGAATAAGAATTTATTCATTTAAACTTTTTTAATACTTTGTTATTCATCATAAGAAAACCGACATTCACCAAAGCCAATGTCAATTATATTTGCTGTTGGCAGAATTGATTTGCAGTCCTATCTCATTTTACAGCCTACTGGGGGTCAGTTTAAAGAATCCCAATGGTAAGGGGGGATATATGGGGGAACATGGTGGGAGGCAGGGGAGGTTGGGAGAAGGGGAGGGTGGGGAGATGGGTGTGCTAGGGCTAGGGAAGGAGAAGGGAAGAAAGAATAGAGATGACTTGGACCTTGGGTGGCTAGGGAACCCAGAGTGTAATGTGATGCCCCTGAGACCCTGTGAGAAATTCACATTAACTGAAAATCAGTGTTCAGGTGGTTGCAACCTTGGGGTTGTGTGGCAGTCAAAGGACACCTCCCTTTGAATGGATGGTTAGAGCGATCCAAGAGATTATCAAAATAATGCAGGCTATTGCCAAATCTCTTGATTATTAGAAAAAGAAACTAAGACCCTAGTGCTCAGGACAGAAAATACTTCAGAAATAGGACTAAGAATAATGGAGCAGGAACTGACCTGGAAGCCTTCAACCAGAAGTTTAGCATTAATAATGCCAGATAATACACACACTGCTATGGGAGAAAAATTAATCAATGGTAAAACCCAGCCTTAAAACTTACCACAACGAGCTGCACAGCAAACTACCTCTATTGGTGCAGTAGTGGCACTGTTATCTGGGGGGATAATCAATAGCTATCTAATTGGACTTGCAACTCTCTCAATAGGAGTGAACTCATGAGAGCCACTGTAGGCTCAGCCAAATGCACAGGGTTGAGAAGGCCATAGAGCCTAGAGAAAACCCTATAGGTGCTGTATCTCTAGACAAATGAAATTTCATATTATATGCTAAATATGAAATCTTATATTTGAGGACAAACATATTTCATCAAATAAGTTACTTTTTTACTACAGATGGAGGCCACTGCAGAATCCCATGGTGGTCAGACACAGAAAATATATATCTGAAAGATTCCCATTCCTAGGAGACACTTACAGTTGAACCTCAACACACAGAATGAGGGACAAAGAGAAAACAAGTGCACCCCTCAGTTCTCACCACTAAAGCTTCCTTACACAGTAGAGTGCAATGCAAACAGGCAGCCACAATTAGCCAAGCTTCAAAAAATGGGAGCCTCCAGAATGTGTACCTCTCAATAGGACCCTTATATTAAACCTCACCCACCTATGGCTCAGGGACCATTGCAGAAGAGGGAGCAGAAAGATTGTAAGACCCAGGGCTGGTGCGTGAATGTGGAGAAGCAGTGGCTTAGTCGACTGGAAGCTTTCACATGTGAACTTATAGCAATGCTGGCATCAGGCAGGGGACCATGGCAACTCAGACAAGGTCTCAGAGTGGAACAAGAGAAATGGGTGGGGGACAGGCCCTGGACTGAGTATTACAAGAGACTGAGTACTCCTGGGTGAAGAAGAGTATGCAATACCTAAGATGTCTAGATGTGCTAATAGACTCCAGTGGATCTATTTGCATGGGACATCTGGGTTCAAGAGGTTGACTGGATAGGGCTTAGTCTGGATGTTGTAATATATGAGTTCTGATGGGGGATTGTGGAATTGGGTGCGGTGGGAGGGGGAATGACTGGGTTTGACTGGGAACCATTGTATGAGATATACAAATGCTCAAGAAAAAAAATCCAGTTACATAAACAATAACAAACAAACACAATGACTTATACAAATCACATTTTCTTCACAGATCCCAAAATCTATGAGTAGAAGATACTAGTTCTATGCTACTAAACAGATGTTGTCTTCTGGCTAGTATTACTGGAAAGAAAATAGGTGTGATAATAATGGCTAGCTATCTTATAACTTAAAATTTGGTTACAACTTAAAAACTTAGCATGTGTCAGACCATGGGTTCCCAGCACAACAAACTTCTCCAAGCCTCTTAAAGCGCTCATGAATAAAGAGAAAAAAATAAATAAATGTAACATATTTGGCCATGTTTAGAATTGATATATGCATATGAATGAATCTCTTTGTACGTGTATATACCCTACATCTAGTTTGGAAATCCCCAGAGCAAAAGAATTCAAAGAATAAGCAAGAGAAAAGATAACACAATTCAGGCAAAGGAAATGAATAGGTAATTAATTCAGAACTAATTATAGTAGAAAAAAAAAAGCCATGAAAGATGCTTACTTTCACTTACACTTTTAGGATGGTACGCTGTACAATTAGACTAGACATGATATGAATAATCTGATGACCATAAAATGCTCTAAAATGTACATATGATTTATGTATTCTACTTTTGGAGATATAGCCTAAGGAAATAACTAGATTAGTCCAAAATAAATGCACAGATATTTTAATGGAGTATTACTTATAAGACTAATACAGTAAAAACAAATCAAATGCTCATTAGATAAATACAGCATACAGCTACTTAAAGTAAGTTACTGGCTGAGGGGCAGTTCAATGTTACAGTGCCTGTCTGCACATATAAGACCATGGGCTCATTCCTCAGGAACACACACACACACACACACACACACACACACGAGTTAAATTCATATTTACAGATATGAAATGGGTTTAAGTGGATGGGCTAGAGAAATGGCTCAGGAGTTAAGAACACTGACTGCTCTTGTAGAGGACCTGGGTTAGATTCCTAGCACCCTCAAGGTGGCTAATAACAGTCCATACTCCAGTACAAGGAGAATCTGATACTTTCTTCTGACCTCTTTGGGCATTGCATGAAATGGGTGTACTTAACATATGTGCAAGTAATACATTCATACAAATAAAATGAAATTAAAAAATATTTTTAAAAGTAAACTACACAAAAATGCTTAGAAATAGGCTCTTAAACCAAAAATAAGCCCACAAAATAGATTTTTACTGGTAAGACAAAAACAAGGTTAAAACAGTAGTGAATAAAAAAATAAAAAAAACCTTAAAAAATGAATTAACTGAGAATGGTTTCCAATTGTAAGTTAACTTTGTGCAGGAGAGAAGGCAAGGTATGACTGTAGGAAGACTATGACTCTAAGAAAGGCACGGGGATGCAAAGGGATACATGCAGGCCAAGGAGAGATGGCCAATAAAGGATCATTAGAAAGAGGACACCTCTGTATTAGGCTTCCAAAGCTGAGAGAGATTTACTATGTCAGGATATGGGATGGAAGGGAAAGGAAGCGGCATCTGGGATTGAAGAAAAGACTTGGAAACTGCAGAAGCAAGGCTCAGAAGGCACATTAAGGAAGGTCTGACAACGGACAATGGGCAGGGAAAGCCTCCGAGGGCTCCCCTCAAGTCTCTGCAATTTATTAGGGGTACAGGGCAGTGGAAGATGCAGATTAGACTTACAGGAGAGATGAGAAAAAGGATAACTAGTTTAGACATTGCCATAATTACTCATGCCTTGTATCAAAATTTCACAGACATTTCTAAAACAAATTATATTAAGACACATTCTTTTTCTTTCTCTGTTTTAAGTTATCTTTGAGACACAAGCACTAAACTGCCAATTCATGCTGTTTCTTATGCAAAGGGGCACTGTATTTCTTAGGTTTTGGAAATGTTTCACAGGTGTTTCCTTTAAATAGATCATGTGTGTTACTAGTGAGTTTAAAATCCTTGTCTTAAAAACTGAGCAGGCCTTTTGGGGTCATCTTTTGATGTGCCAAGTCATGTGTTCTGAATGATTTTATCCAGATGAACTAATTTTTCATAAGCTTGTGACTGAAAAAGTTAAAAGATTTATAGAGCTGTACGTTAGTATAAAAGCAGAATGCAGTATTTAGCAAACATGAGTCACAGGCTGCAAAGCAAGGTAGATGTGACAGGGAGACATTGATAAATGGGATTAGATCTAACTGAGATTTGGTACAAAATGATGGCAAGGCTCTTTCCTTTGCTAGCATCTCTGCTAATATATTGAGGAAGAGGTATTTTGGGAAATCAAGCTAAATCAAAAGTTAGACGGTAGAGTTCCAGAGTGAAATCAAGTATTAATATATGAATTTCAATAAACACTTGTAGGCTACAAATGATTGACACAATTACTATACTAATCATAAACTAGGATTCTTTTTAACAGTCCTGTGACTCGTGGAATTCATGGATGCAAATTATACAGGTGAATGAATTTTAAATATTTAAAAGATATGTAACCAGAAGTAGCAGTGTATACTTACAAGCCAAGCTAATTGAGAGGCTTATGCAGAAATTTTAGGGCCTGCCTGAGGTACATTCTCAGTTCAAGGGCATCCCAGAACTTAATAAAGTCCTGTCTCAAACGAACCCCCAACAATAACCTGCTCCCCTAAACAAACAAGAAGCAAACAGACTCCTGTAGATGTAGTAATTGCACATTCAAGGCCTTGGGTTCAAATTCCTAGTACTGTAAAACAAACAAAAATCCAAACATTTAAAAAAGTGTTTAACATTGCTAATAATTGAGGAAATGCAAATTAAAGCCACTTTAAGATATCATCTAACTCCAATAAGATTGGCTAGGACCAAGAAAACAAATGATACCAAATGCTGGAGAGGTTGTGAGGAAAGGGGAACACTCATCCACTGCTGGTGGGAATGTAAACCACTATGGAAAGCACTATGGAGAACCCTGTAAAGACTCAAAATGAGCCTATCACCTAACATAGTTATACCACTCCTGGGTATATGCCCACAAGACTCATCCTACCACAGAGATACATGCACAGCCATGTTTATTGCAGCTCTCTTCACAATAGCAAAGAGCTGGAACCAACCCAAATGGCCCTCAATCAATGAATGGATAGAGAAAATGTGGTACATCTACACAGTGAAGTTCTGCGCAGGGTAAAGAAAGATAGCATCATGAACTTTGCAGGCAAATGGATGGAACTAGAAGATATTATGTTAAGTGAAGTAACACAGTCCCAGAAAAACAAACAACAAATGGTATCCTTCATTGTGGATGATAGCACCAAGCACCTTGTTGCAAGGCAAACTGAGCAATGTCAATGTTATATTCCTCTTTTTTGGAAAGCAGCTGTTTTTTTTTTTTTTTTTTTGAGACAGTGTCTCCCTTTAGTCCCAGCTGGCCTGGAGCTTGCTATGTAGACCAGGCTGGCCTTGAACTCACAGAGATCTGCCTGCCTCTACCTCTTGAGTGCCAGGATTAAAGATGTGCACCACCATGCCTAGCCTAAGACAGTTCTTAGCTGCCACATGGGTGCTGGGATTCAAACCCGGGTCCTCTGCAAGAGCAGTCAGTGCTCTTAACTACTGAGCCATCTCTCCAGCTCTGCAACTGTGATCTTATAATGTAAATCCCTTAACAGGCTCTGGAATTAACCTACCACTTATTTTCAGACTTTGTAATCTTGGTATATGGGTGGAGGGTATGTAGGCATATTTTAGAGTAATATAAATTTAAAAAGGAAAAATGTGAATCCTGAAATATGATATGGATATAACATAGTTTATTTTCAGATGACATAATTTTAGTAAAGGTACAACACACACACACACACACACACGGTTATGTTGAAGCAATACAAATTAGAGGGAACAACAAAAAAAAAAGAACTGGGACAAAGAACCAATTGAAACAGTAAAGTTCTCAAAAACAATAATCCCCTGCTTTGAAAAACTTTAAAAAAATTCAGAAGATACAAGGAAGGTTTAGCAGAATACATGAACTCAGGTGGGGTGGGGGGCATGGAAAGGGAAATGAATCTAAATTGGACTGAGAAAAGCTGTATGAAATGCACAAATCTTCAATAAAAAAAAAGTTAAGGTGCTATCAAATTGTCCAAATGTTAGGTAGTAAATTTATATTATTGTGGTTATTAAAATATTAGTGCTGATATAGAAAATATCAATTATAAATACAATATTACAAACAATATAATTTTCTATGCGCTCAAGAATTATTCCAGGGGCTGCAGAGATGGCTCAGCAGTTAAGAACCCTCTTTCAGAGGATCTGGGTTTGCTTCTCAGCACCCACATGGCAGCTAACAACAGTCTGTAACTCCAATTCCAGGGGAATCTGACTCCCTCCTCCGACTTCCTTGGCACTGCACACATGCATGAATGTATACACATGCAGGCGATATACTCATACACATAAAATAAAAATAAATATTAAAAAAGAATTATTCCAGTACTTTAAGATGAATCCTGCACTTTGAGTTGATATTTCTCTGTAGGAAATACTGGGATTTCTGTTCAGTTTTACTTTCACAGATTCATATTAAAATTAAAAAAAAAATCTACTGACTGAAACAGTGAACTTCTGCTAAAAACAGTTAACTTCCCCATGGAGAATATTGAGAAAGACTGAGAAAGAGATGAATAGCATGTCTGGCAGAATGCATGAGCTCTGGAGGAGTGGGGGGATAGGGGGGACACGGGTCTAGATTTGATAAAAAAATGTATGTATAAATAAATAATAAAAAAATAAAAAAATAAAAGCAAAAAAAATCTATAGCTATAATGCAAAGAATCTATAGATAATGCACAGAATCTATAAATATATTTATGGTTGCAGATGAAAAAGTAAAGATCACCTTAATGTACTTGGAAACAAAAGGCAAATAAAATGGATTTAGGGCCTCACACATGATTTCTATTGGTAATAACTCGAATTTCAGTCAAGTGGGCAATTTGCTAGCCTGTATTTGTCATTTGAAGAATATAAATGATTTGTATTTTTTACATATTTCCTATATTTGAGTAGTGTTGAATGTAGGAAATATGTAAAAAGTTGAATATAAGGAGTGATCTAAACTTATACAGGAACACTGCATTCAGTCAGAATATGTGTACAGTAAGAGACTAGTTTCTACAACTATCCTTCCTTTTATTGTGCTTTAAGATAAAACCACTGACACAGAGTACAAAACTTAAAAAAAAAAAAAAAANAAAGGTCGTTGCTTATATGGGGATATTTATTCATTCACACATCAATACTGAACTACTATATGTGCCAGGTCTTTGTCTGATACTAAGAAACCACATTACAGGATAAATCAATCTCTCCACCCCTTTGTGCTAATTTTCTAATAACGAACAATAAAATGAATACATTAAAAAATCTTAGAAGATGATATGTACTTTGTGAAAGAAGTACCCAGGGTTCAGGATTGGGGTAGGAGAGGAAAGTTTGCTATATTTATATAGCACCACCAGGGCAGATCTCACTGATAAACTTGAAGAACTTACAGATTTAACCATGTGGGTATCTAGAATATTTTTCAGTAGAGGAAATAAGCTATGAAAATCAGTTGGCCGGGCGTGGTGGCGCACGCTTTTAATCCTAGCACTTGGGAGGCAGAGGCAAGTGGATCTTTGTGAGTTCAAGGCCAGCCTGGTCTACAAGGTGAGTTCCAGGACAGCTGGGGCTCTACAGGGGACCCCTGTTCTCGAAAAAGACCAAAAAAAAAAAAAAAAAGAAAAATCAGTAACAAGACTTTGTCTAACATGATGAAAATCAGTAACAGGACTTTGTCTAACATGATGCAAGAAGAGCAAGAATGACATAATACTAGTACCATGGAGCTGGAGAGATGGCTGTGGTTAGAGCGCCGACCTTTGCAGAGGACCTGGGTTCGATCCCCAGCACCACATGGCTTCTGAGAACCGTCTGAAACTCCAATTCCAGGAGAACTCCGTTCCAGGGGAATCCGACCCTCTTCTGACCCTCCGCAGTATTCATGACATGGGTGCACAAACTTGCATGCAGACAGTACATTATACACATACGAAATAAATAAAAATTAAAAAAAATAATACTAGAATAATACTAGTACCATGGAAATAAAGGAAAGTAATAAAAGAGATAAAGGAGGAAAGACAGATCACATAGGTCTTGTAGATATTATTATTATTATTATAATGAAACAGGGGAGATATAGCATAATCTGAGCATAGATGTGATCGACACAGTTCCTTTTTTTTTTTTTTTTTTTTTTTTTTTTTGTCTTTTAAGACAGGGTCTTCCCCAAGCCCTAGCTGTCCTGGTTCGCTCTGTAGACCGGCTGCCCTTGAGACTCAATGATTGCCTGCCTCTGCCTCCCGAGTGCTGGATTAAGGCATGTCACCACGCCCAGCTGATGATACAGTTCAACCATGTCTTAAAAGCTCCCTGGCTACTACGTTGAGAATAAATTATTGTAGGAAATGGTTGAAATATTAGGAACTACAAAAACTACTACAGAAACCCAAGCAAAAATGGAGTTGCCTAAGCCAAGTTTTGTACCATTGGAGTTACTAAATGGCCCAGTGTGAATCGAAGATTTTTGAACTTGCCATCTGAAAGAATGAGTTGAGATTAAAGAGCTGGGAATGCCTGCATGAAGCACATCTGCAACCTGGAAAAGGTTTAGAAATATATACATCAGAGTTCAGTTTGGGGTTGTTAAATTTCTATCCAAAATGGAGACATTGTTGTGGGCAGCTAAGGATCTGAAGTTCAAGAGAGAAGTCTTAAGATGAACTACAACTTTGATAATTGCTAACATTTACATGGGATAATAACTATTTCCTAAGTTTTATACCTTTTTCTTAACTTTACTTGAGGTGTCCTTTTGGTGCCAAAATTTTATTAGAACTTTCTCTTGGTAGTTTTGAAATCATTCTTCAAAAAGCTTTTCCACCCATGAATTTAAAATTTTTCCCTTCCATCTTCTAATGTATTTTGATATAATCTAACCTCATTTTTCCCAGAGGATCCTGTGATTCTTTGAACGTTTGTGTGGTGTGGGTGTGTGGGTGTGTGAGTGTGTGCGTGTGCGTGCGTGCGTGTGTGTGTGTGTGTGTGTGTGTGTTGTGTGTTCCTTTCTAGACCTTTGTTTTCTACTACCAGATTTTCTGTAGTTTTTCTCTCCATATTCATGTTTGGTGTGTGGCTTTAGAGGGTTTTTTCCCACATATCCCATATATTTGTTAATAAAGCCTACCCTTAGGTATACATATATATATATATATATATATATACATACACTACATATATATACATATATATTTCTTGAAAATATTTTTAATCATTTTTATTGAATTTTTGTGATTTTCATAATAATATAGATTGATTATAGTTCCCTTCCCCCCTCCTCATCTTCCCTCACTGTTCCCTGCCCAATTTAATGTACACTCTTAACCTACCAAAATCATATCCTTTTAAAATACTGTCTTTCTCCGCCCAGCAGCCATCGGTTGCCAAAAGTTCCATGGGTCCAATTGGGATTTTTATCTTCTTCCCCTGTGTCTATGCTGGGATTTTGTCTGGTTTGAGCCTGTAGGACTTACACATGCTGTCACCATTAGTGAGTTCATGTGAGCAGATGACCAGCTGTCTGGAAGACTCTTTCCTCGTGCTCATCCACCCCTCTGCAAAGGAGGAGGTATTTTATATTTTTTGTTGTCAGGCTGTTTTTATATTTTTCCCTATATTAATAAACATGCTTTTTTCAGGAAAAAGATGAATTTCTTACATTTTGAATGCTTTGCCAATATCAGTATTTACCAGACTTTTAGGGATTAGATGTTTATATGACTTTAAATCTTTACCTTCAAACTCCAGGTTTATAAAGTAAAATATGCACCTATTTTGGGTCTGGAAAAGAGAAAGCATACTCACAGAGTGATGGGGGTGCTGACAGCAGGGTTTATTTATGGAACTGATAAAATTTCTGACATTAAATGAAAAGCTAGATTCCTCGTTATCCATCTGGAAACTCAGAGTTAGCAATATTTCTGTCTCTAACTTTCCTTCCTTTCTGTTTTTCTCCCCAGAAATCCTCTAGTAGTTAGCGCTCTGTGTCAGCTGTTTGGGTAAGATGTTTTTGATCTCAGAGAGTTGGGCAATTTCATTCCCCAAAGATGACTCCTCGGCACCCTTGTTGGAAAATCCATGACCTTGACATAAAAACATCACTTGAGTCAATGAGATGGTTCAGCTAGCTGGTAAAGACAGTGGCCCCCAAGCCTGATGACCTGGTCCATCTCCTGGACCCACATGGTGGAAGGTAGGAATTGAACCCCCTCCAAGTTACCCTCTGACCCCCACATGCACACACACAGACATAAATAAATGTAAGAAAGTAAACATCACCCATGTTTTGCCCGTTATCTTAGTCTGAGGTACTACTGGGGTAGTGGAGACATGGTGGTAAGGCAGGGCCTCACTCTGTAGCCCAGGCTAGAATGGAGTTTGCAATCCAACAGCCTTGGCCTCCTGAGAGCTGAGATTATAGGTTTGGACCGCCACTTTTTCTTATCAGTTATCATTTATGAGACAACTCATCTGTTCCAGTTCACATATTACCACCCCACCCCTCCTGTCCTTGTAAGTCTTGTTTTCACTCCAAAGCACTATGCCATCAGAAGAAGCCATGGGGACCCTTGGTGCAATCTGTGTAAATAAATTGATGCCTCTGTGTAGAAAAGGATTGCCCAAGGCCACACATATTGATTGACACAACCCGAACTCCTTCCCTTCTTCCCCTCTTTCCTTTTTTTTTTTGGTCTTTTCGAGACAGGGTCTCCCTGTAGAGCCCCAGCTGTCCTGGAACTCACTCTGTAGACCAGGCTGGCCTTGAACTCACAAAGATCCACTTGCCTCTGCCTCCCAAGTGCTAGGATTAAAGGCGTGCGCCACCACGCCCGGCCATACTGATTTTCATAGCTTATTTCCTCTACTGAAAAATATTCTAGATACCCACATGGTTAAATCTGTAAGTTCTTCAAGTTTATCAGTGAGATCTGCCCTGGTGGTGCTATATAAATATAGCAAACTTTCCTCTCCTACCCCAATCCTGAACCCTGGGTACTTCTTTCACAAAGTACATATCCATCTTCTAAGATTTTGTTTAATGTATTCATTTTATTGTTCGTTATTAGAAAATTAGCACAAAGGGGTGGGAGAGATTGATTTATCCTGTAATGTGGTTTCTTAGTATCAGACAAAGACCTGGCACATATAGTAGTTCAGTATTGATGTGTGAATGAATAAATATCCCCATATAAGCAACGACCTTTTACAAGACAACTATACAAGAAAAATGTTGAAATGATTTACAGAAAACAGATTCTTAAATAAGTGAAAGAGAAACATGTTAGCAAGCAGAAATGTAAAGGACTGTACTTAGTCCATTAAATAGGCAAAGAACCACCAAGCAACTAGCAAAGACAGAAATGAGAAAGAACCTCAGTAGACTTATTAACCAAATATATCCCGTTTGGTTTTCAGCTTGAACAAATCAGAAACAAGTCACTTATATGAGAATGGGGGAATTCGGAACAATAATTAAGAGATTACTACATCTTCTTTTAGAGACATTTGTGTTTTTTTTTTTTTTCTCTCTTTTTGAGACATGGTCTCCCTTTAGTCCAGCTGGCCTGGAACTATGTAGACCAGGCTGGCCTTGGACTCACAGAGATCCGCCTGCCTCTGCCTCCTGAGTGCTGGGATTAAAGGTGTGCACCACCACACCTGGCTAGAGTTTTAAATTGAAGAAATATGTATCTGAGATTTACTTCAGAACAATACAGTGGAGAAACTGATGGGGCTCTCAAGAAAGCACTCAGCTGCTAAGTTTTAAAGTTAGGTGACGAGTGCATGGCTCCTTGTAGAATGTTTTTTGTATTTACATGCACATGTATAATTGATTTTCTAAAATTTAAAAGTACATACTCCTGATGGGAGTTAAATCAGTATAAAATAAAAGGAAGGGGAGTTACTTGGCAATACATAATACATACTTACATTTGTACATATATTCTACTTCTAGGACATTATCATAGGGATCATTTGACAAAATATTAAAAGGAACTAATCAAGAACAAAATACTGTGAATACAGTACCCATCACCCTCTGGTAATTTTCCAAAAAGAAATATATGTTTATAAAATGCAACATGATTTCAACAGTCTTTCCCTTTGAAATACTATGAAAAAAAATTAAGACCAAATAAATGTTTTAGCATTTGTTGACAAGTGTAGTCTATGTAATTAGGTTGTAAGTGAAATATGAATTTCAAAATAAAATAATAATCTAATAGCAGATGAGTAGTACTTCTTAGCCTTAGTACTAAAACCCTATTTTTATTTTTCCTCTAAGATCTTGAGTATATTATAAAGAAAGGATCAGGGGTAACAGAATCTGAAAACAAATGTTGTTAAGGTTTGCTTTCTGAAGATCTCACTTAAGTCAGGTCTAATGACAATAATGCTTTATTAAAGGAAAAAAGAGAAATATTCAGGACACACACAGAGAGAGAGAGAGAGAGAGAGAGAGAGAGAGAGAGAGAGAGAGAGAGAGAATATGATGGGGAGAAAGAAAATAAATGAGAGATAAGGAGGGAGAAAGAGACATTAATATATTTAACTTCCTTATCATCTTAATGTAAAAATGCAGAATAGCTAGGAAAATTAATGAAGCTAATATAGACCAATTCTTCCTCTGAAGGCAACTAAAATTTTTTTATGGGGGAGTTTTTACTGAATTCTGTGTATTTCATATACAACATCTTAACCATCTTTATACCCCCTTCCCCATCAGCACCTTCCCATAGATGTCCCCACTGGATTTCATGCATGCTGTCCTTTATGTTAAGGCCTCAACTCAAGTTAAGTGTCCCCAGATGTCCCTTAGTGCAAGCTGATACACTGGGGTCTTAAAGAAGATCAGCTCTTCCTCACATAGCTGCCTGATAGTTCTTTGGCTAAGATTGGGTCCTGCTACCCATTTCCACAGTTCTATGCTGGTTTTTGTCTGCTTGAATTTGCATGGGTCTTGTGCATGCTGTCACCACTGTTGTAATTTCGTATGAGCAGGACCCAGGAACCTGTAAGACTCTGTTTTCAAATGCTCATGCACCGCCTCCCCTGGCTCTTACTATCTTTCTGCCCCTCTTCCATAATGGTTCCTGAGCCCTGGGTGGGTGAAGTTTAATATAGGAGTCCTGTCCAAGGAACCACACTCTTGATACTTTTATTCTCTGCTTTGGCCATTTATGGCCCTTTTGGCTCACTGCCCTCTGTTGCATGAGAGGGCTTCATTGATGAGAAATCCATTAGTATGCTCTCTGCCGCTTTCTCTACTATGTTCTGCAAGCCTTAGGTGTAAAACACATCTGTTGGAAGGTTTTAACAGAGCTGTTAAAAGCCATAGGTGGAGATGGTAGAGACAGGGAGGTAATTTCTGAAACTGTAGTAAGTTTCTCCTTCAGGCTACTCATCTGAAGAGGAATAAAGACAGTCAGGTTGCCAGGGCACTAGAAGTTCCCACAATGGACTACATCCTTGTAAAAATCCAGTATAAAGTACTGATAAATCGTCTGGGTGGCAGAATAGATCCATAAATTAGGAGGCAGTGGCAGGAGGATCTCACATTTGATTTCAGTCTTGGCTTCCAGTTCCAGACATGTCTGAATTGCACAGTTAAGACTCCCTTGAGGGGACTGGAGAGATAGCCTAGCGGTTAAGAGCACCGACGCTCTTGCAGAGGACCCGGGTTCGATCCCCAGCACCCACATGGCGGCTAAGAACCGTCTGTAACTCCAATTCCAGGAGAACTCCAGTTCCAGGGGAATCCGAGACCCTCTTCTGACCTCCGCAGCATTGCACGACACGGGTGCACAGACCTGCATGCAGACAGTACATTCATACACATACAAAAATAAATAAATAAATAAATAATAAAAAAAAAATTAAAAAAAAAAAGACTCCCTTGAAAACCCCAAATAAAACCCCCACTAACTCACATAAGCAAAAGATATGCAACAGATGATGTACAAATGCTACCTGTACATTAAAGTTATAAACTCTAAAGGGATAGGTTACTGTTCTGGATTTATGTTATAAACATGTACCTTCATATATACTCAAAACAGGGTGCAGTATTATTTACTACAAGTATCAGAGAGAAGACTTTCACTGATTCAAAATTTTCACAATGTTGAAATATTTGCATAGACTTTACAGGTTAAACAGCTCTAACTTGAAGTCATAAAGTGATTCAAAATCTAAAACATTTTGAGTGTCATGTCAACTCTCAGTTTCAGGTTTGAAGCATTTAAGATTTTAGATCATGTATAAATAAAATTTAAAAAGAAAATTCTAGAATCCCCCTTTCCTCCAATATAGTAAGTGTTTATATGAAGCCCCCCCTGCCCCCGCCACCAAATAAACTACAAAAAATTTTTATTTTCTAATCAAGTAAGCAAATCAGTTTCTAGGACTACAGAGATATGGATATACAGGATTACGGTTTGAATCTGGAATGCTTTAGAACAGGCACATGTGTTCAGAGTGTGAAGCCCAGCTGTGGGTACTATTTTGGAAGATTCTGGAAATGTCAGGAGGTGGAGCCTAGCTAGAGGAAGTAAGCTGGTAGGAGCATGACTGACAGTTATACCTGGCCACAGTCCCCTCCTCATTCTCTGCTTCCTGTCTTCCTGGAAGTAAAGTCCCTCAGCATGCTCCTGCTGGCCTCATACTCTGAGAGCTCACATTCATGTGACCACAGACTGAGTCACTTGCAACTGTGAGCCACAATAAATCCTTCCTCAGGTATCTGGTCATAGCAATGCAAATTCTCATCAAAAACAGCATTGGTTAGATCCTGGTAAATCTATTTCCTGGATTCTCAAATTTTAAAAAATATGAGGTAAGTTCTTGATGTAGGTAAACTAAAAATGTTTGCAATAAACTAAATGAGTAAAAAGTTGCAGACCAAAATGTAATATGCGAACATTCATGTGAAACCTAACAGAAAGTTAGATTATCCATTAAAAATATATTTGCACAAAACTTCAATAAAAGTATTTTAAAAATGTATATATTTATTTTGCATACACAGAGAGAATGAGAGATGTGGATGAACAAGTGAGAGAGTATACATAAAGATGATTGAACTCTCATCAATTATCTCAAAGACAACTTAAGACTGAGGCTCTGGAAAGAGAGGGCATTTAACTTATTAGTCTACACTGCCCAAAAGTTTTATTTTAAACCAAGATTATATAAGCCTTCAAATGAAAATAGTCTATGCATAATTTATGAAAAGTGAGAAATAGCAAATAATACACCAAGAGAAAAATAGTAAATACAACACTGCTGATCTCAAGAATAATTATACACTATATAACATTATTAATTATGTTTTAGTTTTTAATTGAAGTTAAAATTTAAAGATGGATGGGAAATAAATGGTATTGCTAAAGATACTTAGAACATCAACAAATATTTGTTCCTAGATCCTGAAGAGACACATTAATTGAAATTAGTTTGAAGTTAGCTTCTCTGCTAGCTGTCACCAAATAACCAAAGCTCTTCTGTAAAAAAAAAAAAATCTCATTGGGAACAATGTTACTATTTACTAAGTAAAGCGAAAGCTGTACTTACAACAAGGAATAGACTGAATTGGTCCAAGTTGTGGAAAGGTCAGAAGAACAGAAATTCCTGGGAGATTTTGGTTTGGATGTTCAGTAGTTTGGTCAGCCCAAACCACCACTTTTTTCCTCTCTACCAAATGTTCAGTTTCTTTGAAGTCAGAATCCAAAGCAGCATTTGACAGGCCAGCTTCTTTCAATTGACAATATTGTTTTCTTAGGGTTGGAAGTAAAGCATTCAATATTCTATGAATAGAAGATGACAAGAAAGGAGAGATAATATTAAGTTTTAAATGTATTATAGTTCCTTTGTATAACAGCCAAAGTAGTATTATATCATTAAAATGATTTTCCATAAGCTGCTCATGGTGGCACACACCTTTAATCCCAGCATTCTGGAGGCAGAGGCAGGTGGATCTCTGTGAATTCAAGGCCAGCCTGGTCTTGAACATAGGGAGCTCGAGCACAGCGGAGAATAGGGGGACCCCCTGTAAAAAAAAAAAAAAAAAAAAAAAAATTTTAATGATTTCTCTTAGAAAATGTTATTTGGGAACTCTTACCAAGCCTGTTCTCACTCTAGGAGAGATACAACTGTCCTTTAAAAGCATTTCACGAAGGGCCTGGTGGTGCACGCCTTTAATCTTAGCACTAGGGAGGCAGAGGCAGGCAGATCTCTGTGAGTTCAAGGCCATCCTGGTTTACAGAGTAAACTCCAGGCCAGCTGGGACTTAAAGGGAGACCCTATCTCAAAAATACCCCCCCAAAAGCATTTCTCTTTCTCCCTTAATACCCATGGATACATTTAATTTAAATCTTTTGTAATAAAAATCCAACTTTGCTTTGTAAAATAAAATATTTTAATCAAATAACTTGACATGGCATATAGTTAATACATTAAATACAGAGTGGCAAGAACCCTCTCTGGGAATTATGAGAACCAGGATTTATTTATAGTTTCCCATCATTTCTATACAACATTGAAGAAGGCACAAATTGAAGTTTTTCAAAGTACGAGACAAGTATATAGCTACTACTTATATAAGGGATTGCTCTAAGGATCAAGTGAGTTAAAAGTTAATCTGAAAGCCTTTTTATAAAATCTCATACAATTTACAGAGCTTAGATGTTTTTGTTGTCTATCATAGGCTTGAACGATGCCTTCTTCTGACCTCTGTGGACATCACATAACACAGGTGCACTTACATGTAGCCAATACATTAATACACATAAAATGAAATAAAAATTATGTATTTTTTTTAAAAAGTAAATTACATAAAAATGCTTAGAAATAGGTCATTATGACAAAAATTACATAAGTCCACAAAATAAATTTATTTCTTTTGGCTTGATCTTTTCAAAAATTAAATAACTAAAATGGTATAAGTGAGCTGTAGACTATACAAAAGTGTCACATAAAAACACCTTTCTCCATCTGTGGAGAACAGCACTGGAATAATGGCTGAGACTGCACTGAATCTGTAGCCTGCTTTCAGTAGGATGTCTAGTCTCACCAGATTCTGATCTATGACCATTGGAGGTCTTTCCATTTTCAGTGTAATTTCTGTCTTCAGTGTCTTACAGTTTTATTGGAGAGGTCTTTTGTTTTAATGGTTAGGTTTACTCCTAATAATTTTATTCATTTCTTTATTCACTCACTTTTTTTTTTTTTTTGTCTTTTTGAGACAAGGTCTCACTGTAGCTCCAGCTGTCCTGGAACTCACCACGTAAGCCATGCTGGCCTTGAACCCACAGAGATCTGCCTGCCTCTACCTCCTGAGTGCTAGGATTAAAGGTATGTCTCACCACGCCTAGTCCTCACTCATTTTATTGATTGATTGCTATTTAAAAATGGGATTGATTTCCCAGATCTTTTTTTCCACATGTTACTGGTATTATAGGAAGGCTACTGATTTTTGTGTATTAATTTTGTGTCCTGCTACTTTGCTGAGTGTGTTTATCAGCTATGAGTTTTTATGGTAAAGTCTTTGTGTCTATATCATCTGCAATTAGAGATACTCTGACTTCTTTTCCTATTTGTATCCCTTTTATTTCCTTCTGTTGTCTTATTGTTGGAGCCCAGAGTTCAAGCACTATATTAAACAGGAGTAGAGAGAGTGGACATCCTTGTTGTATTTCTGACATTACTGGGAATGCTTTGACTTTTTCTCAATTTAAAATGATGCTGGGTATAGATTTGTCATATATACCCTTTCTTTACATTGAGGTATGTACTTCCATCCCTAACCTCTCCATGACTTTTTATCATAAAAGGATGTTGGACTATATCAAAGGTCTTTTCTATAGGTATAGAGATAATCATATGATTCCTGAGTTCATTTATATGATGTACTATATCTATAGATTTACATATGTAAAACAATCCCCGCATCCCTGGAGCAGTGTACCCACTGCTGAGCCCACCAAGCTCAAATGGACACCTCCCAATAGATGGTCTTACAGAAAGGCCTGATTCAATCAAGTGGGGCACAAACAGACATGAAAGTAAAAAAGACTGAGAACAGACAAGGAGAAAAGCGAGATGGAAGAGGTTGGACTGAGGGGATGAGACTGGTCAGGATGCATTGTGTACATGTAGGAAATTGTCAACGAAATAATAAAAACTTAAAAAGGCACTTGATGTCCATTAAAAACTATTATATTGCATAAATTAATACAAAACCTAAAATCCTAAAGAAAATTCTTTGAAAAGCTATAAAGCACTGTAAGAAGCATATCTTTCATATTCTCTCATGTTTTCTTACTGCTTATTTCCTGATGACGTTTGACAGTTAAAACTGAACTTCTTTGGATACTTTAGGTCTACAGTATTAAAATTTGTAGAATGTTTAATTCATGTACTTACGCCTCAGTCTGCCTGTGCTGCTGTTCCTGAAGACAAGCTAGATCCATCATATGTCTATTTTGTGCTTTCAGATCCCTGATCTGGAGGTGTAAATGGCGACAATGAAGATCTTTACTGAGTTTCTAGAAAAACAATGGAAAATGTATTTTATTTTATTATTATTTTTTGAGACAGGGTCTCCTGTCTCCCTATAGCCCCAGCTGGCCTGGAACTCACTCTGTAGACTAGACGGGCCTTGAACTCCCAGAGATCGGCCTGCCTCTGCCTCCTGAGTGCTAGGATAAAAGGTGTGCATCACCACACCCAGCTTAAAGATGGTTCTTAGCTGCCATGTGGATGCTGGGAATTGAACCCAGGTCCTCTGCAAGAGCAGTCGGTGCTCTTAACTGCTGAGCCATCTCCTTAGCCCCTCAACTTTTTTTTTTCAAGGTTAACAATTTAAGCATAAAGCAGGAGACATGAAATGTTAATGTTTTACTGCTGACAAAGGAATTTTTAAGCTCTTTATTAGGTCTATGAAACATAAATACTTCCTATGCAAGTTGTAGGCACTTTGATAAAGAAATGTTACTTTGCAGAGGACCCAGTTACTTTGCAGAGGTTCCCAGCACTCCTATGGCAAGTAGCAACTGTACCTAACTACAATTCCATGGGTCTGACTTTCTCTTCTGACCTCTGTGGGCCTTACACACAACACAGATGCACTTACATGCATAATGGCAATACTCATAAAATAAAAATAAAGTAAAAAAAAAAGAAATGTTACTTTGATAAAGAAATGATAAAGATATGTTACAAAGGAAGTTCATTTACATAACTTACCTTTATACTTCAAGAAATATACCATGTATTTTAGATAAGACCATTTTTTATGGAACCAGGATATGTCTAGAGGACTGACCTATGAGTCATTTGATTTTTAGGGATATGCTCAGTCTTGAAACAAATGTCAACTTAAGCCAAATACATGGCCTTTGTGGAGATCAGTTTACTTGACTAAAGTGTAAGAGCTGAACTGATTCATCGCAGATGATCTCTTTACAGTTTTCCAGTTAGAAAATCAAATAAGGTGCAAATGTGCATTCCAAATATTTTTATATTTTCTCCAAAAAAAAAAAAAGGAAAGAAATCCACCAACTTTTCTTTATAAACATCCTATGATAATTTTATTCTTTTATCTTCTAGAACCCTTCATCTTAGCTGCTCCTTTATCTTGGGTAGTTAGCCATTTTTTGTAAAACTAAGACGGCAATTTTAGTCTATTATTGTCTCAACACACTAATGACCAAATCTGATGAGAACAGTCTATTCTGAGAAGTATAAGTCAGTCAGTAATGGCTGAAGTATAGAGCACAAGGTAATATACAGCTGGAGAAATATGAGGTGTCAGATTATGTTAGGTCTGCTCAGTCACACTGGAGATTTTACAGTAGGGAGAATGCAATGAACAATGAATGCATTACAATGGAACATGAATAGAATCAATGACAGAAAGTTGCCGTACAATAATGGGGGGGGTGTCAGAATTAGGATTGTGGCACAAATGGATACAGAACAGTGATTAAAAAGAATAATGAAGGAGGATATAGAGAAAACAATACTAATTTCAAAGTCAGAAAGAAACATAAAGTCTTCACCAGAGTTGTACGACCTTGGGTACAATCCTTCATAAAGATCGGTTTCAGTTTGTTCATGTTATAAATAAGTGTTTATGACTAGACAATTAGTTTAGTTATGAAAACATCTAGAGAAAATAAGAGTTGAGAGCGGGATTTGAGTTGAGGAAATAGGAAGTTTTGTTTTATATGTTACTTAGAATACACAAAAAGTACTTAAAAATAAAGTTGGCTCACATTCAGGCAGAGGTGGGGAGATCTCTATAAGACTGCAGCCAGCCTGGTCAACATAGCAAGTTCCCACAAAAAGGAAAAAAAACAAATCATATAGTGAGCTGAGAATAGTAAAGTATTCTATAGGTGACAATTCTACTTCTTAAAAAAATATTAAAATATTTTATTATTTTTGTTTTACATGTATGAGTGTAGTGCTTGCATGCATGTAAGTACATGTGTCATGCACTGCCCACGAATGGCAGAAGAGGGGCTTGGATCCCCTGAAACTGAAGTTATGTACAGTTGTTAGCTGAATCCAGGTCTTCTGGAAGAACAGCCAGTTCTTAACTACTAAGCCATCTCCAGCCCCTAATGTACAAATTTTTATTTTACATGTATGCCTGCATGTTTGTGAGTGCACTCATATTGTGTAATTCCTGTGGAGGCCAGAAGAGGGAGTTGGATCTACTGGAACTAGTTATCGACTGTTGTTAGCCATGTGGGTGCTGGTAACTGAACCTGGGTCCTCTGCAAGAATAGCTCTTACCTGCTAAATCATCTCTCTCTCTAGACCCCAGATATTTCCTTTGCTTTTTTAAAAATACTAAATAAGTTCTGAAATGCTTCTGTAGTTGGGATTGAGATACAAATTAGAATGCAGATTCCATGAATAAAAATATTAAACTATAATGTAACTATAAATTTAGCTATACTCTTGAGAAATTCAATATGTTAAAAACTACAAGCATATATGCTAATTTTTAAATGAATGCTTCATGTTTAAAACTTAAATTTATTTCACAACTGATCAAGTGGGTGTGACCTCATGCTGAGTTGTGCAACTGTAAAAAATCTAGGAACAGTAAAAGGTTTTGAACACACAATGACCATAAATTAATTCAAAATCTAATGTGTAAAGAGAAATGAGATGTGTTTCTGGTAGCATATGCTCACACTGAATCACACAACTGAAATGTAAAATTGGTCCTGAATATGTAACAAGAGCACTTTGTACTGGGTAATACCAGTCAGTGCTGCTGGAAACCACTGTGTGTTATGAATCACAGGTTTCTTTTTTTTTTTTTTTTTGTCTTTTTGAGACAGGGTCTCCCTATAGCCCCAGCTGGCCTGGAACTCACTATGTAGACCAGGCTGGTCTTGATCTCAGAGATCCACCTGCCTCTGCCTCCCAAGAGCTGGGATTAAAGGTGTGTGTCACCATAGCTGGTGAATCACAGTGTTTTACTTCAGTCACAGAGTTCTATTCTTACAGAAACTTAATGGGCTCATCATGGAAGACAAAGATTTTACTACTGTCATTCCTCAGCATCTACATATCAAATTATAATGAGCTATACAGTTTGAATTTACAAACTGCCATTTGAGTGGCTGATTTGAGTTTCGCGAACATTGTTAAATGACTTTTGGCCTTGGATTCTGAAAGAATTTCTAGAAATTTCTGAAATGTTCCTAAGTACACATCTGACACTTTATTCTATGTATTTATACCAAGGTAAGATTAAGTACCATAAAAATAAGATATTGATGACCTCTGAAAAATGTTGGAGATGTCCTATATCCTGCAGTATCAGCTATTCAGCCATTACTTAAGATATTTATGTAAAAACTAATCTTTTTTTTTTTTTTTTGGTCTTTTCGAAACAGGGTCTCCCTGTAGCTCTGGCTGTCCTGGAACTCACTCTGTAGACCAGGCTGTCCTTGAACTCACAGAGATCCGCCTGCCTCTGCCTCCCAAGTGCTAGGATTAAAGGCGTGCGCCACCACGACCGGCTATGAATCTTTCTTGATAATAAAAAATTGCATTTGTAATAAATGATAAAGTTTTGTAGATTTTGTACACATACACACAATTGTTTTAAATAATTAAATTAATAATTAATTAAATTAATAATTTAAAAGAATTGTTTTAAATTTAAATAGCTGGAGGGGAGCTGGGCGTGGTGGCGCATGCCTTTAATCCTAGCACTTGGGAGGCAGAGGCAGGCGGATCTTTGTGAGTTCAAGGCCAGCCTAGTCTACAGAGTGAGTTCCAGGACAGCTGGGGCTACAGAGAAACCCTGTCTTGAAAAGACCAAAAAAAAAAAAAAAAAAGTAGCTGGAGAGATGGCTCTGAGTTAGGAGCATTGGCTGCTCTTGAGGACCTGGGTTTGATACCTAGCACCTACATGGTGGCTAACAACCATCCATAACTCCAGTTCAGAGGAAGCTGAAGCTCTCTTCTGTTCTCTGTGGCCACTGTATGACATGGGTGCACTGCATTTACACACATGTAGGAAATACACTCATATATACAAAATAAAAAATTAAATAAAACAAATTCCTTTGATATATAAACAGTAAAGGCTTGATCTGTATACTTATAAATCTACATTCTTATATTAATATTATATACTTCTAAACCAAAGCTCATGTAAAAACTTCTTGGGTGAAAACAAGTTGTAAATAGAACAAGTTTAAGAAGCCTATATTGGGCTGGAGAGTTGGCCTAGTGGTTAAGAGCGTGAACTGCTGTTGCAGAGGACCCGGGTTCGATTCGCAGCACCCACATGGCTGAGAACCATCTTTGGCTCAAGTTCCAGTGGAATCTGACACCCACTTCTGACTTCTGCGGCACTGCATGACACGGGTGCACAGACCTACATGCAGACAGTACCTTCATACACATAAAAAAATAAATAAATAAAAAAAAAGCCAATATTTACATTATGAACCCTCAATTAGCCTGAAACAGAATTACTTTATTCTAACTCAAGACTTCATAAAAGATATAGTTGTTGAAGAATAACATTTAGGGCTGGAGAGATGGCTCAGTGGTTAAGAGCACTGACTGCTCTTTCACAGGATCTGGGTTTGATTCCCAGCACCCACATGGGGGCTAAAAACCGTCTGGGGCTGGGTGTGGTGGCACATGCCTTTAATCCCAGCATTTGGGAGTGAGTTCAAGGCCAGCCTGGTCTACGTAGCAAGCTCTAGACCAGCTGGGACTAAAGGGAGACCCTGTCTCAAAAAAAGAAAAGAAAAAGAATAACATTTAAAAGTAAGTCAACCCTCTGAAGCAGACCACGAAGTAATTAGCAAGCTGAAGGTATATTCGTTAAATATAGTAAGATGAACTAATTACATTTCAGAGAAATAGGAAAACAGCTGTCATTGAAAGATATTCACTCAACTATAAAAATAAGAAATTTGAGGAGCTCAGCTTTTACAAATTAAATCTGAAAATACAAACACATCTGTACCTCTGGAATATGACCATTTTGACCTAAGAGCGCCATTTCACTCTCCACACGATGGAGCCAATTAGTGTTCTCGTCAAATTTCTTCAACTCCTCTTCCTTCTTTTGTTCTAGGTAGCAGCGATGAGTTTTCAGCACTGCAAGTCTGTGATCTCGTTTGCAAGCAGCCTGAAACAAAATGTATTTAATTGTTAGGATATTTGATGTGTATAACATTCACAAAGTGGTGTATTATCTTATGTTAGTGCAATCCATTACATTAAGTCATACTTTTATATTTAAAGCTCTTTCTCCCTTAAAATATCACAACACTACTGCTTGCAGCAAAATAGGAAATTGAGTTGTGAGTCGTTTTTATAAAATTGCAACTCGAGATTTTATGGCTTTAAGAAATACAGTGGCCAACACCAAGTCTGTAACTTTCTTTTTTATATGCTGCATTTGTAAAGTTCATATAAGGTTAGATAAATTCCATGATTCTCTTACTGAAAAATCAAAGAAATTCATACTCTGTTAGTCTTTTCTCCAGCTTGAAAGATGTGAAGAAATAAAAGTTCCACTGTTTTTAATTTACTGGTAAGGCCTTAAATTGTTCGCTATAAGTGACAACGTATCCCGGAAACTGTAGGTTAGAGTAAACAGATCTCTCCGGGCTACTTGCCAACAGATACTGAATTAAATAATTATATATGATGGTGCATCTGAAACAGCAAATCCTCACTGATTAAACCAAGCACTTGTAGCTGGCTTTGAAGCAGCGAACAGAAAGAAATCAACAATAAAGAAAAACTGTTTTGTGCTTGGTCAAAGACTCTGGGTAATAAATTACTTCTTTACTAATTTGAAAACATGTATTACTAATATAACACACATACACACTACAACAAAAAAATGAGTCTTTTCATATTGATGGAGGATATTTGTTACCTTATAAGTATTAAGGTCAAGCAAATGTGGCTGTCATTAAGCCATAGACAAATGCTAGGTATGTACACATTTCACTCAACTTTACTTTTAAAATCAGATTCACATCCGGCCAGAGACAAATGGTCAGGGAAAACAACTCATAAGAACTGCCAGTTTTTGTCAGGTTCTAGTGTTTTGTGTGACTTTTGATCAAATGACTTGATTGTATATCTTGCTTAGAAGGAAGGATATTAAATATCATTTGGAGCTTTCTGAGAATTAAATGAGAAATGTATGTAAACTGTTTAAGCATGCCTGGTGAGTTTTTAATTCTAATGAATAATCTTAAATTTCTAAAATGTTCACTCATTTTCCCCTTCTCACATTTAGGTGTTCCTCACTGGTTTTTATCATTCATTCTTTTATCTTACAGTCTTTATTTTATGGCTTTCTCCATTTTTACAGTTTCCATGAGATTACTGTAGTGTCTAAAGTTTTGGGGGGTTCTGCCTAACTGGCTAAGTCTGATGACTCTTGCCTGTGAAAACTAACAGTTTTAGAGTGTTAGTCCATTGGTAGCTACAGTTGAAGGTTTATTACTCTAAGCTGGTTTTATATAACTTTTGCTATGTTCTTCAAAGGTATCAGGGGTCTGGTGCCATTTTATTTGTTAATCTTGCAACTTAAATAGAGATTTTTTGAATAAAATAAATGGATTGTCAAAACTCAGACCTCCACCTCTCATTTGAAAACTCACCATTGGTGAGCTTTTTTGTTACCCTGTTTGTATTTTTGTATTCCTGTTTGTATTTTTTCCTCTATTATAACTCCTTCTCCCATAGTATGAAGGGTGTAGATCTCTGAAAATTCTAGGTTTACTTCAAGTTAGTTACTATGTCACTATGGAGCAGTTTATATCAAAGACATGGTAGTGGGAGTCTAGCTATTTGGAGAGTACTATCATTCATATATATATATATATGTGTGTGTGTGTGGTGTGCATATATGTATATACTATTATGTATAGTATCTATAATATATATAGTAATGTATTTTAAAATAATACTAAAACACACTAGAAGCTGGTTTGATTATTACATCAGTATTGTCATGTCTAGCAATCATCAGTGATGAATGTTTTTTTCTGAATTAAAACAACAATAAGCCTTCTCTTGGCCCATGTTGTGAGCTGTCACCTGCATCTGGATAGGCTGCCTCTCTTGCCTCATCACTGTAACAAATTCTTTGAATGTGCTGATTCTGATTCTGTGAAGAATTCCACAGATCCTTGCAAAAAGAGTAAATGAAACTAAGATTTTGCTTTTTTTTTTGGTCTTTTTTGAGATAGGTTCTCCCTGTAGCTCTAGCTGTCCTGGAACTCATTATGTAGACCAGGCTGGCCTTGAACTCACAAAGATCTGCCTGCCTCTGCCTCCAGAGTGCTGAGATTAAAGGCTTCCGCCACCACCATGCCCAGCAGATTTTGCTTTTTTAGGTTTCCTTTGTCTGATAAATTTTACTCAGTATCTCAAAGTTTTTCAGAGAATGAGTGATTAAGAAACTTTGCCTATCATATTTCTAGAATTAGAAATTTCCATGTTTTAAGTTCTCTAAAAATTAAAATAGTTAAGTACCTTTACTACTTTGTCTTCAGAGAACATCATTTCTATCTGCTTATGGCACTGTTGTTGATACAATGACTTTAGCTCATTTTCTTTAAGTAACATTTCCAACTTCAGATATTCTTCCCTAATTTCTTCTCGATTCTGGAACAAACAGCTCAAAATTTCTTGAAATCTACCAAAAGAAAAAGGAAAAGAAAGAAGAACCCATATTATAAAATTCCATTAATTTTGTATTAAATAATATAGTTTACTTAAATAGCAAATACCATTCAGACTCTATTCAGTGAGAAACAGCAGGTAGGTTAGAATGACTTCATCCCATCACAAAAATGTTGAGAAGGGTATATTAACTTTGTTTCTGCTACTTTAGGTATTCTTTTTCTCTTGTTATTGAAAGATACAGGTAACCAAAGGCCTATGATATTAGCAATATACTGTGTTTTATGAAGTCTTTCTACATATAATGCAACTGCTCAACAAAAGTAGTTTATAAGAAAGGATGAGAACTTGGATCTGTACTATGACAATTCCTAGGGCCCATTAGCATCATGTATAGGTTTGGTGTTGGTTTGCTGAGAAGAAAAAGCAATAGGAGTTATAATTGTACATACCTGGTCCCCTAGGGAAAGTAAGAGAATCAGCTTTTAGCTTCTGAAACTTATTACAGCAAAAACGCACAATATTGTTAGGTACTAGATACAGCTGGAGGAAGAATCAAGTGATACTAGCAGGAACCCAAACACCCGAATTAAGAATGTGATAAACCTAGAAAAAGTCACTAAAGATTGCTTATTCCAAAGGATAATATAGACTGGAAGAATCAAAGTTATACAGCTTGATTAGATCTATAAACAATCAAAGATTCAATACTGACTAAAACCTATAACAACTTCAGTAGAATACTGGCTGCAGCAGTATTAGTATTATAAAAACATATTTGTACTCTGAGATGTAGTACCAGAATAAACCATCACATCCAGGCAAAATATCTAAGAAAAATTAACTGTGAAGCTTTTAAAATACAATCAAGTCTGTGCATTTAAAAATAAATGTGCTTTGGCCAGAATTTTAGATATATTTGTAAGGATCTGTGGTAAAGATGGTGCCAATTTACGTCAGTACTTCTTAATGAAACTCTCCTGGGAATGAATATAAGCCACAATACATTGACTTTACTGCAGTTTTATTAAACTGATGAATATTTCATAGGAAATGTATATGGATACTGTGATTTCACTGTGTTATATTACACAAACGGTAGTGCCAGTAAATGAATTGATAAGTTATCCTTAGGTTATACCCAAATATAATTTCTTAAGTTTTTTGGTAACATTTAATTCAAGGACAAAGTTAAACTCTTGCCAATTGTGTGGTCCATTTTACAAAGTGTTTACTGATTCCGATGGAAGGAAAAGAATCAGCAGCAAGAATTTCTAGTGAGAGTCTTTAACTATTTGTAATCATTCTAAACATTCAAATTAACTACATAACAAAAATCAGCACTAATTTTTTTTTTCTAGTTTGGTAAACCAATGTTCACCAAGTTTATTGGGGTGACTTGCAGAGGCAAGGGTGACTCAAAGGCAGTTGCATCAATGAAACCTCCATTTCACTGTAGATGTTGATTCAAGAAAGCTGTGTCCTTGGAATTCTGGACCCAGCATGTAGGAGACTCTATCAAATAGTGTCCACCTTCCAGCATCTTTTTTTTCTTTAAATGAAAACTCGGGAAAGGACCTCATGAGTCTTAAAATATTTTTTGGCACCAGGCATGATGGTGCACACCTTCAATCCCAGCATTTGGGAGGCAGGCAAATATCTGAGTTCAAGGCCTGCCTCGTCTATAGAGTGAGCTCCAGGGACAGCTGGGACTAAAGGGAGACCCTGTCTCAAAAAATACCACCCCCCCCAAAAAAAAAACCCCAAACCAAATCAAACCAAACAAATATATATTATTTTATCAGTTTCCCAAGCTTCCTTCCCTCCCTGGGTCTTGTAAGCCTCCTCCTTTCTCCAAAATGAATAAATCAGCTTGGAAGAAATAATCTTGATGGGCTGGAGAGATAGCCTAATGGTTAGGAGCACTGACTGCTCTTGCAGAGGACCCGGGTTCGACCCCCAGCACCCACATGGCGGCTAAGAACCATCTGTAACTCCAATTCCAGGAGAACTCCAGTTCCAGGGGAATCTGAGACCCTCTGCATGACACAAGTGCACAAACCTGCATGCAGAGAGTACATTCATACACATACAAAATAAATAAAAAAATTAAAAAACTAAAATAAAAATTGTCATTTTAATGAATGATCCCTTTTTAAAATTTATTATTTTATGTATATGAGTGTGTTGCATTTATGTGAACACGTGTTGTGAAAAGCCTGTACAGTTATTGATGGCCATGTTGGTGCTTGGAATGAATGCCAGGCTGGAGAGATGGCTCAGTGGCTAAGAGCACTGGCTGCTCTTGCAGAGGACCCAGGTTCACAACCTTAACTCCAGTTGCAGAGTAATCTTACACGCTCTCTTCCCTCCATGAGCATTGCACGACATTGATGCAGTTACACATTAGGAGGAAATACACTCAAACACAACAAAAAAATCAATAAAATTGTAATGTGTTCTCTTAAAATGTGGTGTTTTCAATATTATGGAGCTATAAGTCAAACAATTCAGAATTCTAAGTAGATATTTCACTGGGTTTCATATATTGAGTTGGACAAGTATCATTTAGATAAAATTTTGGGATATTCTAAGAAAGAAACTTCATATCTTTTGATAGTTATGTCACATTCCTCCAACTCTCTGGCAATCACTAACATAATTTTCTCTGGTTATGCTTATTTTAAACATTTTGTGTAAATGGAACCAGGTAACATGGTATTTTGTGATTGACTTCCTATCTCAGCACAATATTGTACCTTCTAACAATAGTACTTCACACATTTCTCTTTTCATACTCATCTAATGTCTCTGGAAGTTTGTGGCTCTGATAATGGTGACTCCTTCATTGTGTTTAAAGGTATTTAGAGGGGAAGTAAAATGTT